>OZ010579.1:98116002-98208502 GCA_963932145.1 Acanthosepion lycidas
AGAATTGCGCCTTTTTAAATTCTTTTTCAGTATTATATCCATCTTGAAACAGAAATTAATCTCGAACTTAGACAAAAAAGCCAAGAATTGAACATTTGTTCTGTACTCATTTTATTACGTCTGCGCTGCTTTCCGACTATGATTTGTAACAAGTATATGTGACTCCAGGCACAGTTAAGCAGGGTGGGATTTTTCAACTCATAAATGAAAGTGAAAGTACATTATCACTGAAATGGCATGATTCTCGGAGAAAATTAATTGTTCCACGGATAAAACTATAAGAAAATTATAAGAGTTCCTAACGAGCCATTTCTTTTAATTTTATCTCATGAAGAAAGACAAAAAATAACATTAAGTTACAAGGGGATACTGAGAGTGATAGAATAAGAAAAAAGCTAAACATTTTTCAAGGACCCGGAACAATAGAAGAGTAATCAAGAAACAGTAGATAACGATTGATATTGCGTTTAAATTTTTGAAGATTATAGTTGATTGGAAAGTATGGAACAGGAAGAGAGTTCCAGAAGCCATAAGTTCAAGAAAATAAACTGATAGCATAGAAATTATGGTCACTTCTAACTAATTTCATCTGGGAGTCGATGGTAAGTCTAGTTACTACAGTGAAGATTTCATCCTAACATTTACTAAGAAACAGAGGGAAGCTGTATTATTTATCAATTAACAGTAAATGTATTACTTACTGTCGTTATTTATGACAGCAGTTACAAGTACTAAAATTTAATAGGCCAAAACTAATATTGATGTCCCAGAATTTTGATAGAAAATTTATGTTCTTGACATCCGACTAGTCATTGAAGATTTTAACCTTATTAACGACTATTTATTTTGTAATTTCAACATACTTTGTCTCCGTGTTGTTTATTTGTAGATTTTTGTAATCGTTATAAACATTTGCGCTTTTATCTGATGATTTCCCAGTTCAAATTCATGAATCTGACATTTAATTACATCTAAGTGGAAGTTCAATAACTATTTTACCCAGTCCTAATCTTTTGTCCTCTTGCAATGAAATTAACTAACGATAATTTTTAATTGTTTTTTATATACTTTATTTCAGCAAATATAAGGCACATTAGCCTCCCAAGCAAGAGTTAAAATGGTTGCGATGAATGAGTTATTGTATGAATGAAAGTGGATGTGGTGGTAATTATAAGGATAACGATTAAACTCTGACATTAAGGAGTTAAATTTCACATAGTGGCAGTTTTTACATGAACCCCCCAAAAATATATGATTGAAACTTGCACCTTAATATTTAAACACGGTAAAAATGAGTCAGATGCAGTTTGGCGTAAGTGGCTTGCTCTGACCTAGCTGCAAAAGTTTGAACTGTTGGAAATAAAACAATGGATTTATCTGACTATTTCCCATGGCAATAGCGATAGCGTTACAATTGTGGAAAGAAGATGGAGAATAGGTTTGTTCTTACAATGCCGGTAAAAAAATCTTGACATCTATCAAGGCTGGAAAGTAAACACTTGCACATCAAAGCTTAATATTCCATCTACTATTAGCGACTATATATATAGACGAGGATTCAATTATTAAGCGTATTTTTAAAGCTTTTCACCCCAAGGAAGGCGTCAGTGGCAATAGCACTCAAGGGGTTACAGAGAGTTACAAATAGTAAAGAGGCGGGAAAGAGGAAAGGATGACGAGAAGTACGGAGAATTAGATCAAGGCATCTGGAGATGTTGATTGACATTGCATCTGAATAGTTGGAGATTATACCTATCAGGGAAGCAAGAGGAAAAGAGTTCCACAGACTGGAAATGTGAGACATGAAGCTATTGGAGTAGAAGAGACGGCTGCATTCAACCGTATCGACAGTGAGAGAGTGGGACTGAGATGCCGACCTAGTGGCACGTTTAAATTCATGCATTTTGGGAACTAAGGAAATTGCTCATTGGAGCAGTTGCCATAGTATTTGCATGAAATACAAACGAAGGCGACGGCATGTCCGTGAGAGAGCGACTGTAAACGAGATGCAAGATCAGAGCCAACCACACTGCATATCCCTCCCTGGAATTTTTAATTATTAACAGTCTACTTCTTGTTACTGCCATAAGAGACATGAAAGAAAGACGTAAAACATGTGTGTAAAGGCCGTAATGGACAATGGCCTTGTTTTTTTTAACAGCGATTCTTCCATTATTCATTCCAAAGGCGTCAGGGTTTGAAGGTTGTTAAGATGGCATCCTGTGTTGCTAACGGTTCGTTAATGTAGGTGGTTACCTGGTTAAAAATCCCACTCACGCAAAGCCTAGATGTCCAGATCAGTAGATCACTGGCAAGTTCTAGTTTTGCTCGCCAGCATTATCATGTAAAAGGCATTGTACATTCAGATTGTAGAATTATAATGGCTAGATCCTTAAAGCTCTGATTTAGTTGGGTGCTGTGTCCAAATGATGTTAAGCATAGCGCACAGTATCCGAGATACGAGTGTAGGGTCTATCAAGCTCAAACTCAAGTGTTCCAGTTAATGTCCTAGCAGTGGCACCGCATATTAAATCCGACTCTACAGTGGCGTAAATGTAGCTCCATTTTGAGGTTCCCAGACTTCAAGTTGCCCCATATTTTAGTGATTCGAATTTTCACTTTCTATCGTGGAATAATGGATAGCGGCTCGGTTTGGGGAATCGGAGAGCCGAGTTCGAACTTCAGTCAAATCCATCACTTTCACTTACGTGAGCATAGAAAGGTATGCATATTCTTCTCTCCCCACCAGCTACTGAAAAATAGCATGACATACCGGTTTCTATAACCTTGGATATCAACTGGTCTACCACATAAAGAAATGGTAACCTGCCTCGTCAGTCATATATCGAAAGATATATAATCGCCTAAGCGTGTATCACACGTGGCACATAACTGACTGAGTATGTCATAAATTCAATAGATTTTATTGATTTACCCGTGACAGTTTGTATTAAGCCTTGCTAGTTGAAGCATATCGATTCAGTTTTGGAGGCATTGACATAGAGCCCAACATCGTTAGCAGCATTTACTAGATGATTGTGGTGAGATGTGGAATTGTTAATGGTGTCTGCAGTGATAGCTAGGATATCTCTATGGTTAATATCTGTCAACTTTTTCGAAGGATATCGAATTGAGACTTTTGAATATAAAGTAAAACCTCCATGTTAAAAAAAGACATATAATAATAATACTTATTCTCATTTGTTGGCAGTTATATAATCAATTACGAGGATAATAATTACGGTTGCAGGACGAATAGCAATTAACTAAAATTTGCTTCTAGCATTTAACCACATGAATATTTCACATGTTTCTTGACAAATATAACGCGAGACGCTAAAGACTATGTAACATGACAAGATTGGAGAGTTGACAATATTTAAATTAATCACGTCGTCAATCGAGGAATGCTATGTCAAGAGAAATTCCTGAAAGAAAATAATTATGCTGGTGATCATGTCATTCAACACCTTCCAGTGGGCTTACGGACACATCACGTTGAAAAACCAGTTTCCGTGAGATCAACAAAGCTAAGCAACGTCGAGCCTGGTCAGTATCTCGATGGATGACAGTTTACGAATACTAAGTGTTGTAAGTGTTGATGGCCGTATGATTTTATAGATACTGGCGCACAAATGTTAATCGGGTACCAAATTTTCAATTTCCGTTAGATTCGCGACATTCACTTATGCGCAAATACCCATGGCAAAGGTATGACTCCACCTCTTCTTCCCCAGCTATGGGTAAATTAATATGACTCGTATCGCTAAAGCCATTATTATCTCCCAAAAGGTAAACTAACATTTCGTGTAAAATATTTAGATTTTGGTATTATATAACTCATAGAGGTGTTGATATGCAGCTAAAGAAAACCAGCCAACAGCTTTGTCTAACTTGTATCTTTTTAATCTTTAACATATTTTTTTGCCTTCTGCCATCCGTTCATATGAATTATTTTAGAACGTTGCTCGCATAATTCTTCATTTATTTTGCTTTAATATGACACGTGAGTGTTCAATTCTCCAGCCACCGCTCATTAGAATATGCAACGGGAATTAAATGTCCTCTGGTCAACCTTATCATCAGCCACAGAAACTCTTCAACGAAATCAAAATTATATGCGACGAACATTATTTTTTTTTAACTCCAGGCCACCATAGAAAACTGCTTTCCTGGAGAAGGAAAAATATAATTAATTATGTCTGACATACAACTACTTGTATATCAATGGTCTCCTTCGCTTCATAACGGTCGATTTAAACAAGCAAAAAAATTTAAAAACTCCATCCGCAACACACTTAAGGAGAAAAAATATATGCACTTGCAACTGCTAAAATGCCTTAAAATAACTGAATTCCCCATTGCAAAATCTAGAAAAATAATATCCTAGACGTTTACTCTTCATAAACTTAGACATAATTTCAGACAGTTATGTGCAATGCTTTATACATGCTTAGGCCATCATGTATCTTTACACACATATATATATATATATATATATATATATATATATATATATATATATATATATATATATATATATATGTAAGCAAATATATGGATATAGATCCGACAGTATGAAGAAAAATATACGGAAAAAACAAACAAAAAATCCTTATATGCAATTATGCTGTTTTAATGTTAATATAATGTCAACGGCGGACGTTTCGGTCTAATAAACCATCTTCAGGACATATTCATAAAATATAATTAACATTATCAAATATCGTCTTTGTCATGTTGAATTGATAATGTTAATTATATCATGAAATATCTAATAGATTACCCGTAAAGAATTTGGGTCATTTCTATACGCAATAAACCTAAATGAAAAGTACAAGAAAATACAATAGAAACTTAACAGACGTAATTTTATGTGATTTTCTAGGAAACCCAGTTATTCCGATGGTGAGTATAATTGTTTTTGTTTTTTTATACTATGATGGTCTGAAAGGTTAATAGACTCACTATTAGTGAGTAATGTTACAGCAGTTAATTCTTCCATGTATTAATGTCAACTCTTCCTATTAACGAATCAATTGTTTTTTCGAGGTAAACTGATATCGGAAACTTTAAAGAAGGCTTCAAATATGACTAGTACTGGCTTTTCTTAAAAATGGACAAAATTCAGCTCCGTGTTGTTATCGATTACCTACAGAAAAAAAAGTTTTATTCCTCAAGGATATTCGTGCTGACATGATTGTTACATTAGAGGACTCACCTTTATCGACAGGGTAAACGTAAGCAGTTGGATTTAGGAAAGGTAGCGGGGAGAATCGTGAAGACGATTCAATGTTTGGTTTCGATGGCCTCTGAGCTTGACCGTAAATTTGAACTGGTTGATCACCCTTCCTAATCTCCTTATTTAGCTCTATCGAACTATCGTTTGTTCTCCAACATGAGAAAAAAAAAACAAAACAACATTTGTCTGTGAACTAGTATCGCAGTAAAGATGAAGTCATAATTAAAAGAAAAACTTGTAGTTCGAACTAATATTTTATTTCATGAAAATATTTCGACTACAAAGAGTTTGTCGAAATATTTCAATGAAATAAATCATTGTTTTTTTCTTTTAATTGTGCAACTACCGACAGAAACGATCATCCTAACTTTGATACGAATACGGCATAGACCTCGCTAAAAAAGAGTATGCCCTTACTGCGTAGACGTCATCAACTTGGTTTTTTTCCGTGATTTGAATTCGTAAGCGTTTCTAGTTTATTTGCTCCGATATATATATTTATTAAAGACATTTTTTTATGTTTAACGTTCTTTTAATAGATACAAGTATTTAAGTAAATGCTATGTTATTAATAAACAGTATTAAATAACATTTACCGGCCTGAATGTCCGAGAAATTTTCATAGAAAATATTCGTCCTTGGGCAGGATTCGAACCTGCAACCTATACGGAACCGTCATTTACGCTGACGTGCCTAACCGATTCGGCCACCAAGGATCGTACGGTAGACTGCTTATAAACTTCAATCTTCCATGAATCTCGTACATTCTTAACTGCTCATTGGTGTATCGAATGTAAACAAATGACGTCATATACTACGAAATGGACAAAGTCCGACAATTTATTTATTAAAGACATTTTTTTATGTTTAACGTTCTTTTTATAGATACAAGTGTTTAAGTAAATGCTTTGTTTATAATAAACAGTATTAAATAACATTTACCGGCCTGAATGTCCGAGAAATTTTAATAGAAAATATTCGTCCTTGGACAGGATTCGAACCTGCATCCTATACGGAACCGTCATTTACGCTGACGTGCCTAATATATATATATATATATATATATATATATATATATTGTAAATAATATTTATCATCTCATTGGTGTGTTTTTGGGGATTGTTTTTGTCCCCCACCCCTGAGAGGATGTGGTATTATGGTGTATGGAGGATTGATTGGTGACGGATGAGGTTTTATGGTGAATGAGGAAATTGTAATGAGTGAATGGGTCGTGAATCCGATTAGTTAGGTATTAGATAGTAAAGACCAAACTCAACCCATTCCCCCTTTTCGGCCTTGTGCCATAATTGTATTAATTTACAAAAAGTCTCAATTAAGGAGTGACCAATACTAGCTAGTCGAAATATTTCAATGAAATAAATCATTCGTTGCAACTACAAGTTTTTTCTTTTAATTATGTAACTATCAACGGAGATAAGCATCCTAACTTTGAAGATGAAGTCATATCTGCTGCTGATTATTTTTAAACACGTCTTCTCCAATAGCTTTCAAGCAGTGCAACACCGATAGAAGAAGTGTGTGAATCGCAAGGGAGACAATGTTAAAAAAAAAATCACCTTATATTCTCCCATTCATTGGAAGAATCTTCATCAGCCTATGAAATTTTCAACTGAGACTAATAGATCGAATTTTCATTTTTAATCATTCCCACCAAACAAGCTAAAATGAAAGGAGTTACTGTGTGTTAGAGCGGTTGACCTACGAACGCTTGAAGTGTTCGACGACGATTGCCTTCGCTGCATTCTACGATGCGGCCGAATCGATCGTGTGCCCACAGCCACTCTACGTCATTACCTGAGTCTCCGTCCTCTTCCACCCGTCCAACTCCAGTGTCGTCTCCGATGGTTCGGGCATGTAGCTCGACGCCTGAAGGGAGAGCTCATCCGCGATGTACACTTCCCTCATTATCTTCCTGGCTAGCGAAAACGCTTCGGTGGGCAGCTGTGGGGTAGCACAATTAAGGATGACCTTGTAGTATTCTCGGGTCCACAAGTAGTTGGTCTTCGACGATGGGATCGCGATTGGCTCGCCATTTCGTGTGATCTGGCTCAGCATCGGTGAGCGTAGGGAGCGATGGTCCGTGATGCTGTACTTGCTCAGGTGGAAGCCGGATCAACCCGACCAGGGTGAAAACCGATACAAGTCAAGTCAAAGTCATGTCAAGTTACTTTGTGTTAAGGAATATGAGAAAGTATATTAAAGAGAAAGAAAAATAAAAGTAAGAGAATTAAGAAGACAATAAGTAACGGTTGATAATGCATTTACATTTATGAAAATCAACGTTGGCTGGGAAACAAGAAACTGGAAGATAGTTCATCTAGCGAGAAGTGTGATAAAAGAAACTGTTCTTATAGAAGTTACGGTTACATCTAGCCCTTTCAACTGTAAAATGATTAGACATTCCGGCCAATCTAGTTCTGGACTTAAATTAATATAATCTTGGTAACAGAAAGTAAAGTTCACCAGAACATTTATCAGATAATTATGTATTGAAAAAACACTGGAAATCTACGTTATGACGGTGTGAAAGGCCTGAAACCGAGATACCAGCTCGGGACCAATATAATTACAGATTATTCATTAGATTTTATCAGGAATCTTTAAATATGAAATATTTGAATTTGCTATTTACTTTCTGTAATAAATATATATTCGTAAAACCTCAAAGTTGTTCTTTATACTTTGTTCTTGCTCATTCATTCCTCGCTTCAAATAACATTGTCAGTTTTGGCAATATTGTCACGTATTCACTGTTACAGTGAAGATGAGTTCTTAAGTAGGAATTCACTATTTATTTTGTCGCAGAGTACGGAGGTGATTTTCCAAAACAAATTTGTAGTAGCCATGCCCAATACAAATGATCACCTGAAATAAAATGAGATATTGATTAATCTAAGAGGTGATTGCAGCGGAAAATCATGAAAATGTATTGGCTTCCTTATTGTACCATAGAAAGTACGGATTCGGATAGAACACCCGGGCTGAAGATGTGCCAGATAAATAAAATTTTGAAGTTAAAAAAAAATACTATTTTGAATGAAAAACACTTTAATTTTTAACAGCCGAGCATCAAGTTTCCCTTCTTTCTATTTTCCCTGCTTAGCTCCAGGGTAATGGAAAACGCTAAGATATAAATCCCAGCTGAAAACATCAAAAGATACAAAGGATATGATTTTTTTAATAAACTGGAGCATATCTCCTCGCCGTCAAGTCTGGGTTGAATATATGTCTATCCTGTCCGGAAAAACTAGATATTGAAGTAATAAGATGCTAGTAAGTAAAAAGAAATAAAAAAATATAATGTATGGGTTCTTAGAAAATATAACAGAAATATATTGTTTGTTTCACAAATTCTTAGAAAAATGACACTGCATTTAATGCCTAATTTGCGATGTTCTGAAATATACGTAAACTCCCGTGCAAATTTGCTGTGGAATTTTGATGTGTTTGTAGAGGTTCAGTCACAAACAACAGAATCTAATACCGGCGAAAATAGACAAGGATTTGAAAGGATCCTTCCACAGTCACATTAAATCAATTATTCAATCTAAGTAAAGAAATATTAACGATATACAGTAACTGCTTTAAATAAAAATAATATATCATTTTAGATATGTTTGTTTTAAAATATTGAATCATGTTAGGTTTTTGGGAGGAGGTAGTTATCTTTGGCAAAGCCATTTGAAGCGATTGTCATTCATTTTCCTTTGTCATACAG
Source organism: Acanthosepion lycidas (assembly GCA_963932145.1). Taxonomy (NCBI): domain Eukaryota; kingdom Metazoa; phylum Mollusca; class Cephalopoda; order Sepiida; family Sepiidae; genus Acanthosepion; species Acanthosepion lycidas. The sequence goes on from OZ010579.1 coordinate 98,124,984, forward strand.
AAAACCTACTTCAAATCATGATAATTATGTTTGATTGGTTTATCTTGTTTTATGATATATCTATCTCAGTGGGGTATTTAATGCAGATAAGATTTTTAGGATAGGTTTCTATAAATAGAATATATACTCTTTGTAAGAAATCAGTGTGTCGATCAGGTTTCTTTGAAGTATTTTTGTAAAGAGCGTTTTTGTCCAGAGTCAAAGGTATTGCTGGTAATGTTTGTTTCAAAAATGTTATGATAGTATTTTTACGATGAAAATATATTTTTATACTTTCATAGCGTTTTCACCGCAGTTTAGATGTTAACTATTTGCCTATAGTTTGGACCATAACAAGTGTTACCACCGCAGGCCAGTTTGGACCTGAGATCAAGAGAAATTCAGAAATGGTTTTACGGTCTTCAAATTCTTCTTGTCAGATGCCTTGCTGCTGGATGTAATTTAACGTCATACCGAGGACGATAATATTTTTGTAAGGAACAAAATCAAATAAATGGTGTCATCAGTTCTCCGCACCCTATCTATGTTGATAACAGATATTTACTCCTGCCTTAATAATAAGTCTGATGGATTCGATAAGTTCAAACTGTCACCTGACATACAAAATGAAGTACATCTGTTGTTTAATGGGACAAGTAATGGCTTGTTAATTTTAACTCGAAAAAACGAAACCGCTCTCTTTTAATCGTCTGAGGCAACCATTTTACATTCTATCAGTATGGTCGATGCTAACCTCTAGAAGAGTGACTTATTGCGTCTTCTTGGACTAATGTCAATAAGGGCATATACTGTACTTGCAAATCCTCATAGATAGATAGATAGATAGATAGATAGATAGATAGATAGATAGATAGATACATAATATGATTGCTAAATACGAAAAATGACATAAGGTGCATTAGTGCATTTTATAACCTATATGCTGTGACCAAGTAAATGTTTAAGTAATAACGAAAACCAGATTTGCAGATCTATCGTATATTAAAAAATACACCATAAGAGTATTACACCACCAGTGTCAGGATATCGAATGAACTAGATTAGCGCTCAATCTATTCACTGTTCACTGTTCCTTCTCTCCTACTAAACTTATAGTAGGCGGAAGAGTTTAACATAGACTCCTAAGAAGGAGGACACCACAACACTATCTGAACTTCCTTGACTATTACAGGTAAATATTGTTCTCTTTTATGATTGAAGCTATTGATAAATATTTTGTATGTGTGTATACTTGGGATTTTATGAAATTATTTAGGTAAAATTGGCGTCTCTCTGTACCGCTATAGTAAGTACTTGACAGATCATGCTAACCTCTGAATTTACAAGATCAAGGTCAGGCCAAAAATGGAATACTCGACGTTTTACTGCTACTTCCATGGAAGGTGGTCGGATGAACTACATTGCCTGGTTCAGCCGAGGAAAACCTTCATAGCAAGAGCACTACATGCCACTTATATAGTAACAAACCACCAACTTTCCCTCCTTATTCTATCAGTGAGAATTAAGTTTCACTCCAGCAGCTTCTTCCTGCAAACCACTCTCCTGTGGAACCGACACTCCAGAATGTTTCCCCGATGAAGACAATCTAAAGCTGTTCAAGGTCAGGGTTAACATGTGTCTTTCACTCCTATACACACATGGCCTCCAAACGTAACCCTCTATTTCCAATGCTCCTGGGCCTTGTAAAGAATAAAGTAACTAGCCTTTTACAGTGTTAATCCACTTCTGAATAGTACGTTCGGACTTGTTTTTGTTTTAATTTTTTCCATCTATTTCTCTAATGGTGAGAACATCTTCCACTGATTTGAGACCGAAATAATATAAACAAAGAAGAATATTGAATATCTCACTATCCATTACACCATTATCACTTTTAATTACTTAGCTGCCCTTTCAACGATATATATATATATATATATATATATATATATATATATATATATATATATATATATATATATATTCATTAACAAAAGATTAAAACATCCTAGTTATAACAAGTATATTTTCGTTTTTTATTCCCTTATATATGATATTGTTTGACGCAATATATTTTTCATCAGTCATTATTTACCCGTCAGTAGGGAAAAAATGTTTACTCTTGCAAAATTAGCAGCAATTGTGATAGTAATTGTGTAGTGAATTAAGTTTAGAATATAGACAAAATTTACTCATTTTCACTTACGCGAGGGGCCTAAATTGTGATTTTAGGCGATGAAGGCTATTCTGCGCGTAAAATTACTATACAATTAGGCTGTAGGAAAATAGCTGTGAACAATGATACAGTAAATCTCCAAAATACAGGGACCTTTATCGACAAGAGAAGAAAACGATGTCCAAGAAAAAAATATTGCTCGGCATAAACATCTAACGTTGCGTATTCCTATATGATCCGTAAAAATTCTTGCAACGATATACGTCTTACTCTGCTTAAAAATATACAACTGTCAATTCAATTACCGTTTCATGTCTTCTAAAAATTAGAGTTTGTTCTGAAGTCAGACAAACCGACTAATAAACCACGAATAAGTGAAATTTTGAAATCTTAGGTAAGTAACATGAAATATGGAATGCTGAAGGTTTAAGTAAAGTTTAATTTCCAGATTAATTTACTCTGCAACAGTCTGCCTTGTATAAAAATAAACAAAGAGACATTACAAGATCTCTTGCTAAGAGTATTGATGAAAAATAGACGATTCGGACTGTAAAGCACACAACAAGCCAGGCGTTTTGGTTCGCTATGTCTCTCATTCTTGTACCCATGAACCACCCTAAATGGTGCAATGTATGCGAAACTACTGCAGAAATAATGATGGTGTTCAATTCCACCAGTCGAATTCAGTCTGGATTATTTAACAGGATCCCTGTGACAAAGTAAACTGACCGTGAAACAAGTCAGATTGTTGCATTCATATTAAAATCTCCACCTTATAAATAGCAGTTCTTACAGGTGGAGGCTAATGAAATCATGACTAAACTACTAGATAAATTATAGTGAATACATTTAACTAATTATAGTTTAAAATATTCTATTCACTACCAACTACAGAAAATCTCAAAGATTGTGTTGGATAATAAACTAGAGTCAACTAAAGAAGTTTGGACAAAAGAAATCACCGGATTTTATTGTAACAAAGTTATTCTCAGCAAGCTCGGTCACAGCCAACCAGTAATCAATAGCAGAGGACGTCATAGAACATATTGACTGCGGGATTGTTTTAGAATAGAGAACATCGACATGCACATATGAACTTAACCACAAACAATTTACAACAACTCTTAACAAAGATTCTGACCGATAATACTAAAATCCTATATAGGTCCCGTTACCGAAAACATCTCGCTGGGAGAGAACTCCATTACATAAATCGTATGAGATTCAGCATAAATCATAAATAAATCTCACCTTATTCAGCAGTGGAAAGTGTTTGTTGCAGATATTTTCTAAATAGAAAGACGCCAATTCGAATTCTAGCCACACTCAAATAGCGGAGCACACAATAAACTCTACTAGTTTTCTAACAGTACAAAAATTACATCTTAAACAAACAAACAAGAAAAGAAATTAACATCACCGCAAATAAAAGCACCTTGAAAAGGGCTAAAGAAATAGCTGAAAGGCTTTGGGCCAATAGAGAAAACAGACAATTTTTTTTCAATCATTCACTCCAGCCAAACGGGAAAATTTAAACATTGTAGAAAACCTAAATGAATGATATATCAGTTTTTTTTCTTGTCTTCTGCTATGGGAACTTACCTATAACGATAATGGACTCTTCTTGACACCATAAATACTGCGCCTCTCAAGAGGTATAATGAATGAATGGAGTAAAGGGTGTAATATGCCGTCTAATAAGACCTCTTACTGACCGGTTTTTGCCACGTTGTATTTGCGATATTATTACCTGGATTATTTATTGATCTCCATTTCTTTCTGTTAAGTCTGTTTTTTTTTATTTGTTTTTATTTTCTTTTTCTCATGTTTTCAATTTTGAACTTTCTGATTTTTGAAAAGTTCCTGATTTTTTCCTTTACATTTCTAACCCTCCCCATTTTTCTTTTGTTTCCCCCACCCCTTCTCCTATCATTCTTTTATTATTAGCTTTTTGATTTTCTTTTATTTTTAGATTAATATTTTATATTTTCCGTTTCCCTTTTATTTTTTTGTAATCCCCTGTTAAAGTTTATCGGTTTTATTTTACGTCAGACATTTTTTTTCATTGTTTACGTTATTACGTGTTATATCGTTCATTGTTATTCTTTGTTTTTTCGTTTTTTGTTTTCCCCTTTTTAAATATCTGTTAAGTTTTCTGTGTTGTACTTCTGAAATATTTTCTATACATATTTGTTTTAATTTTCTTGTATTTGTAATTTTTGTCTAATTTGTTCGTTTTTTGTTTTCTTTAATTTATTTTAGCGGCCATCTTTGTTTTTGTCATTTGTTAGTTTCGTATTTGTTCTGTATTTTCTTCCGTGTTCTCGTACTATTACTGTATTATTTATTGTTGTTTGAATTTTTTTGTTTATTTTTATTCTTTTTCGTACGATTACTCCGTCTTTGCTGTATAATCCTTTTAAAAAAGGATTTTGTAATTGTCTTGTATATTAATTTTTGTCCGTCTTTCGTAAGTTCAACTTTTTATTCGTGTCTGTATTTTGCGTAACATTTTGTCTTTAGCACGTCTAACTTTTTTAGCATATTTGTTTTAGTAATTTATTTATCTTTTTATTTCCTTACTACTTTATTTTTGTAAAAGGAAAAAAAATATAAAAAAGTCTTTAAGCATATTAAAAAATGGCTGCCAAGAAGAACGTAAAAAAAAATTATTTGGGACTATAAAAAAAAGACTAAGCTACCCGATAAATCGGAAGAAAATAAAAATGCAGAAGTAGATAATCAATCGTCAACAAGTATGGTGGCCGATAATGGTCAAAAAGTTCCAGAAAAGAATTTGACGGAAAAGAGCGAAAATTCTTTTATTCCAACTGAAAATATGGAAGCCGAATCGGGCCAAAATATCCAAACCAAGGAAATCAATATAGAAGCTGAATCAAGTAAAGAATCTTCTTCAGGAAATGACCTGACAGCTGACAATACCAACAAAGATGACAAAGTAGCGGTCTGGGAAACGCCCTCTTGCTGGTCGTCCCCACCTAAATCCAGCATCAACATTACGGAGTTCCTTGAGAAAGCTAAAAGCTACGCCCATCTTGTTACAAAAGATGGGCTCTTGACAAATCTTGAGGAACTAAAGAAGGTTGAAAAAAGAATTGAGTCGGTCTTTGTGGTGGACAAGCGGTCGTGCAAAATTTGTCTCTCCACAAAAAGACACCGTCCTAAAGTCATTGACGTCCCTGGGGATTAAACCACAGAGAGTCATTAAAGGCAAAAGCTTATTCATGTAGGACATAGTCTTACTCACGCCTGCCGGCTGTGAAGCGGTGAGCACTTAGGACCTAATAACAAAAGATCTAATACTGAGGAACGAATATCAAGGCAAGCGTAGGACCAAGGTTTCAGTTCATGAGGTCCTTAGATTGTCGGCGAGCACTTCGCCGCCTATCTGTGCCAACTTGCTGGAATTGTGGACAGACTGGTCACCTGTCCTCTTCCTGCCCAGAGATGAAGGATTCTGGAGTTCTGGCCCCCACCGACACAAATACCCCTCGGGTTGAGTCTGTTATTTCCGTCTCCTCTGTAATGGGCATGCCAACATGTGGTAATACCCCCGGTTATGTCCGTCTCACGGCCTCCACTCCCCGAAAAGCCTTCGCCCGCCGCTAGTGCGGTTGTGGAGGAGGAAAAGGGGGAATGGCAGGTTGTTGGTAAAGCTAGAGGGAAGATCCGCGCAGCGGGTCTTTGTCCAATGAAGCCCTAACGGGAAATGACACAAACAGTCCCACTCCCTCAAGCAGTACTAAGGGTGTCTTCCCGACCAGCTATTCTGAAAACTTACGTCAGCAAAAAGAAAAATACGAAACTTCATTGGAGAAAGCCGAAAAATTGCACCAACTTAAAGATTCTTTGAAACAAAATGGAAAAAAATCTGGTACCAACTCCTCGGCACCGTCTTCCCCGTCTGCCAAACAACATATAATGATCCCTCCTCCAATCCTAACATCCTCATCTCCTCCCTCAAAACTGACAACATTAAAAAAAACCGTCAGAGTTTCACCCGCCAAAGTCCATATTTCTACTATTAGCCCCAAACCATCCCCTATCAAAACTCCGGCAGCAACTCCAAAAAAGGTTGAAAGATGCCCTTCTCCCGAAAATTTAGACACTCCATCACATAAAAAACCGAAACCGATTTTCAACACAGGGGAAGACGTGTGCCGAGTCTCCAAACAACTAGAGGACAAAGACCTTCGGTATTTCTAAAAAATGAAAACATCAAATCTCTAGTAAATTTCCGAAAAATAAACAATTTAGACGTTGAAACCCCCCTAAATTTTTTCCCAGTGCCAAAAGAGTGTTAACTATGATCAGATTGGGTGAAGCTGGACAACAAATTTGGGCCATGGTTGCGGAGGAAAATAAAGTTTTGGGCATGTTTCCGCCTATGGCCTGCTTTGACAACGACAGTGTTAAAAATTTGCAACAATTTTGTTCAGGGAGGTTCCCACTTTTTTTTCACCCCTTCATGTATGAATCTTTAAAATTAACTTTCCCAGCGGTACCATCAAAACTGCGATGGGAACAGGCGCGATAGGAGAAGCCCTTGGTGTCCATTCCCCGTCCATGTTCAATGCAGAACAACACTAATCGGTTTCGTTATGGCTCTCTGGTTAGTCTGAATGTACGAGGCCTGAGGGCGGAGTCTCGGAGGGAATGTTTGTTCTGTACAAGAGACCCGTTTTTCTACTCATGACGATGAGGACATTCTGTCTAGGGGGTTCTCCCTCTATTCAGCATGTTTTGATGGTCGTTCGGGAGGTGTCTCTAGGCTAGTGAGTAAGTATTTGAAGGCTGCATGTACCCTTGTCTTCGCAGATCCGGAGGCCAGGCTTTGTGTGCTGGATGTTACCATAAAGGATAAGGCTCTTCGTCTCATTGGGTTTTATGCGCCCAATATCCATTCTGAGCGGGCTGCTTTGTTTCGGCAGATCGAGCCGTTTTTGACGACATCTCGTCAGGTAGTTTTAGCGGGGGATTGGAATGCCGTCCTTGACCCCGATAGAGATTGTATATGGCCAAATTCGGGTACTAACAACCGGGACGTGAAACCATTTCGGGACTTTATCGACAGGTTTTATCTTGTCGATAAGTACCGGAATGAGCACCGTCGGGAGGTAGTTTGGACTTGGACAAATAGTGGCGGCTCGGATGTTGGGGCTATTTCTAGCTACCTCGACCGAATCTTAGTTAAGAGAGTCGATGTAGGGCTCTTAGGGTGTCCATGTTTTCATTATATAGTATGTACGGACCATACGCTTGTCCGAGTCCGTGTAAACTTAGATAAGCCTAAGGTTAGGTTGGCTGGATACTGGAAATTGTACTGCTCACTACTTCGCGAGCAGGATTTCCGGGATCAGCTGCTACTAATTTTACAAAGGGAATTGACGGTGGCGGTTGTTGGGAATGCCTGGTGTGACGATTTAAAATCGAAAATTAGAATGTTTGCAGCTGATTTTAGCCGTCGACTCGATCTAGATAGATTAGCGGCGCAAACGGCTTTGTAGCAAAAAGTAGATCGGGCAGTGAAATCCCGTGATAGTGGGGAAATAGTCTTAGCTAAGGCAGAGTTGTCCTCCTTGCTTATCAAGAAGGATCAAGCTCTGATAGTTAGGGCTAGGTTAAAAAGAATCTCCCCGGAGGCGACGAATATGGGCGCTGATTTGCGCGCAGAGGAGTCTCGGAATGCATCTCGGGGACATATCGCGTGCGTCACATTGCCGGATAAGCGGACCGTGACATCAAACGGGGCCATATGTGAGCCTTTTCGTGACTACTTTCAGGAACTTTTCACCGGGAACCCGGTCTGAGCCATGCTCAATTCGACGCCTGTTTAGCCGAGTTTTCCTGTCTTGAGGCAGCTGAAGCGTCTAGGAGCGAGGGTCCCATCACAGTGTTGGAAATCTGGGAAGCGTTGAAATAGGTTGGCCGGGATAAATCTCCGGGATTAGATGGTCTTCCTTACGAAGTTTACTTGAGGCAGTCTCCCGTTATTGTTCATTTGGTGGAACTTATTTTCAACAACTGGATGAAGCAGGGGTCTATACCTCGGCGCTTCAACAGGGTTGTGATCAAGTTGCTACGCAAGGTCAAGAACGGTGGGGATGGGATAAGTAATTTTCGCCAATTAACTATGTCACATACAGAGTTAAAGATTTTGGCAAAGATCTTAGCCCTTCGTTTGCAGGCTCTCCTCTCTAGTCTGATTGGCTCCGAACAGACTTGTGCTGTGAAGGGTAGAAATATTCAGGACGACTTTCATATGGTACGCTTGATCATTGAGAAAGTCGACAGAGAAGCCGCGCTGATCAATTTATATCATTCCAAGGTCTTCGATTGGGTTGACAATCGATTCCTGGAGGCTGTCCTTTCGGCGGCCGGTTTCGGTCCGTACTTTCGCACCTCTGTATGCGAATTCCAGTGCGCTGGTGGAGGTGAATGGGGTACGATCGGAGCCTTTCGTATTGTCTCGCTCCATTCGTCAATGTTGTCCGCTTTTGCCTTTGCTTTACGTTCTTGCGTTGGAACCTTTCCTTCGCAAGTTAAAGGCGAATCTGGTCTTGCGCGGAATTTCCCTGTCTGGAGTTACCACCCCGGCCAGGTATTCTGCCTATGCTGATGATGTTTCGGTTCTTGTGTCGAGCAGAGCCAAGATTGACAAAGTCAGCAAAGAAATCAGTGGTTATGAGATGGTGACAGGGGCCAAGATCAACCACGATAAGTCTGTTGGCTTGCGGTTGGGTGCGTGGAAGGGAGTTTCTCTTCCGGACCTTTCCTCTGAACGGATGGCCCAATCAAGATACTCAGCGTCTGATTCGGTCCTGATATCCAGTTGGAAATGATTTGGTCGGAGGTACGAGGGAAGGCTGAAAACGCAATTAATTTGCGGCCGCGGAGGAATCTTTCCTTGAAGGGGAGGGCGGAAGTATGTGTTTCACACATCGACCCGATTCTCCTTTACCGACCCTCTGTACTTTCACTTCCGTATACCACACTAATGTCATTAGTAAAGCTTTTGTTCTCGTTCTTGTGGAGAGGTAAAGATCTGTTGTCTTCATTCATCTGAAGGCGGTCTGGGTATGCTTAGCATTGAGATTCGTCAATATATGCTTCGCATCGGGTTCCTAGATCGAATGTGCCGCGAATCGGATGAGGAGGGCGCCTTCTGGAAGGAAGACGCCCGTAAAACTTTTCCATCCCTGAGAAGTGTGCACTCGAGTGAGGAGGAACCCCTTCGTTTGCCCCGAGCCGAAAGCTCCTTCTATCGTGAATGTGGTATTGCTCTGAAACGTCTCTTATTGGCGTCGGATGGCCTCTCCAACGACCAGGCGCTGTCTCGTAGGGCATCAGCTCAAGTGTTAGTCAGGGGGGGGGGGCGTGCGCGATGAACTGATTGACGAGCTAGGTATTACGAAGCAGGAGGCTCGCTCAATATAGTCTTGGACGCCTGGGTTGAAATGCCTCAATAACGATGGGGCATCACTCACCTGGCTGATGATTAGTGGGTCCCTCTGGGTCACCAAAAGAATTTGTTCAGCGGACTTGGAGAAATATCTAAACTGCCGTCGCTGTAGTGAGGAAGTCGAGACCATTGGCCACGCCTTCTTTCATTGCAGGGTGGTTACGCCGTTGTGTAGGTTTGTTGAAGGTCTCATGGTTCGCATGCTGCAAGGAAAGTTCTTTCTCCTTGAATCCAGTTCTGTTTGTAAAAATGTGGTGCCGCAGATGACGAAGGCTGAACAATATGTGTTCTTTTGCTTACTAGGGGTTATGAGAGTCGTGATTTGGACGACACGTAAGAAGGAATTCTATGAGGGTGAGAAGTTCACTTCTTCCTATCTTATCTTGTTATTTATGCATCAGTTTAAAGTCAAGATTAGGACGGAAAAGCGGCCGATCACCTCATCTGAATTTGGCAAATAGTGGGTGACTCTTGCGCGATTGTGTCGAGTAAATGGGGATGACTTTGTGTGACATGTTGATGACGGTTCGGCATCGGGATATTGTTCTTCCTGGGTTGAACTTGGGCAACCTATCCCGAAATTAGGTTAGTATAGGTTTTGTTATTTGAATCTTTAGATTTTTCCCCAGTAATCTTAGCTAGCGTGTGTTTGCTCATTGACCCCTTTTATTTCTTTCCCTACTTTTTTCTTTAGTTTAATTCCCAACCACTCCCTCGTTAGGTGGTCAGGGATGTCAGTTCTCTGGTGGATGCGGGGCGCTTTTTCGTATTTTTCGACTGTGTTTTTCGTTTTCTGTCGTCGTGTTTGGATGAGTGCGTGTCTGTGTGAGTGTTAGGGATGAATGAATGTTTTTTTATATTTTGCAGGCCTGCATTGATTTCGTCCAGTGAACTGATGTTGCTGCCACATTTAAGTATTGTAGGAGGTTATACTACTAACAATAATTTTGCTTAGTTTCTTGTAAATAGATTAATTCATATTGTATATACTCACTGGGGATCCTTTTAATTTGTTTTTTTATTCACCCCCCCACATACGACGATTTGTACATATGGGGAGTATTTATTATTTTCATAGAGACAATGAGGTATTATGGCGGATGTAGTAAGAAAGGTTAGTAAGAATGTGGTGTTTTGGTGTTGGGAATAATGTTTGTATGCTTGGGTCAGTGCTTGTGGCTAGCTAAGTTTAAAATTAAGACAGATAAAGACCGTCCTTTTCCCTCATCACCCTTTTTAGGGCTTGTGCCACATTTTCTGTAATATTACAGAAATAAATATCATGAATGGTGTAACGAGTCGAGACAATATTAGTTCACTCTAAACCAGACGGACAGTCATTACTAACACCCTCAACTTCTTGTACTATATTTCTGTTGTAATATATCTTTGTTATTCTACTCTTGTGTTCGTGTTGTTCTTCCTTGGTTCTAACCTTGGACCATAACTGTGGCGCGAGGATATTAGGCCATAACATCTTCATAATCCACGAAATATCTTTAAATTTAGTATGAATCTGCATCATTAATATATATATATATATATATATATATATATATATATATATATATATATATATATATATATATATATATATAAGAGAGAGAGAGAGAGTGAGAAATGAAAGGTATTGATAGATAAATACATAGGTAGCCAATACATAAATTCTCTGTATGTTAAGACTAATTCTATAAAACCTCTTCTATTGCTCATGCAAATTCTTATAGATAGATAGATAGTGTATAAAGAAAACTGTAATAGGGAAATTGAATAAAATGGACATTTTTCAAATTATATTGCCTTTTTAACAATGGTTTTATTGCTTGGATGTGATGTACAGTATTGTCTGTTTCAATTCAGTTCTTGCATTTTTGTATTCTTTTTTCTTTAAACAAACTTACTTTAGCATATTTTTTCTTTAAATTTAATCCCATTAGCGCCATTCACCGGCACCAGAGCCACCACCGCTACCGCCTGCTTTATCTTCAATATTGTTTCGACTTGCACACATACAACAACGCACAGTTATCATAATCACCACCATTTAAATAAGACATGTACCTTATATTTAGATAAATTTCGTCTCATTTAAAACGAAATCTTTTATTCCGAAGAAATAAAATCGGAAGAATTGTTTTATCCCGTTTTCTGCGACTGGGTTGGCTGCTGTATGTAAGGATTGTTGCATCTTTTAAAGATGAGCTACAAATTGTCCTGTTTTATACTTTTTAACAGCGTTTTTTTATTCTTTTAAAGAGACAAGAGAAAATGACACGGGACGTGGCAGTTTTCCCGCGTTTAATTGCATCACATAGACATAATGCGATAAAACGACGACCATAAATGCCGTTGAGGTGACTTGTGCGTCTTCTGGTCGCGATTTCATGGCGCTGAGCACTTGAAATTTAATGTTAATTTATTGGAATGCTGACGCCATTCCTAAACATGGAGTCGCATCTTTCCCTTTCTTTTTTCTTGCAGTCCGTATTGTCCGGCATTTTCTAATTTATTTTAGCCATTCACACTTTGATTTTTCTTTCTTTTTCTTCTTTGATTATGTACGTTTTTTTGTTACTTCCTCACTCAAAATTTATCTGTTTCGTTTTAAATATTCTGTCTTTCTTTGAAACTGAAATGCGAAAAAATCTTAAGAGAAAGAAATTACCTGGAATTGCAAATGAATAAAGAATTATCGACAAATATCTGCCCTTCCAAAATATCTATGTGTGTGTGTGGGTTAATATATATATATATATATATATATATATATATATATATATATATATATATATATAGAGAGAGAGAGAGAGAGAGAGAGAGAAAGAGATATGTAAATAGGTTTGATTAAGAATATATATATATATATATATATATATATATATATATATATATATATATATATTCTTATATATATATATATATATATATATATATATATTTTATAAATTAATTGATTTAAAATATGTTTTTTTCCGCTACACAGTTCTAACCATGTTTCAAAAATGGAAGGTCCGAATTTAATTTTGTAATTAAATGAAAGACATTAGTTCCATTTCATCCTCAAACGAATTTTGGAATAACTTTTAAAATTACTGGGTTTTAAAGACACAGCTAAAATCATAATTCACGCTTCCAAGGTTACAGATGAATTCACTTCCACTAGACAGGGGTGTTTGCTTGTTTTTTATGTCTGTATTCTGATGTATCCGTTATTAGCTACATTTTGGTAGTGGGTAGGGATGTATTCTTCAATGAAATCTGACATCCGTTAAATGCATATCGTCTTGATTTTATAAAATTTTATTGTTAACGGCATTTTTTCTATTTGTATATTTAAAGATTTTTTCGGGGTGGTGTTCAGGTTAGAATACGTTTTATTGAATTATAATTTGAAAAACATTTTCACTATTAATTTTTGATATACTATATCTATAAGAACACCGGTTTATATATCTTACTGTTCTTTCTTTTTATATATTAGGTTGGTGCAGTCATTATTTCGTCATTATTTTTGCACCAACCTAATATATATATATATATATATATATATATATATATATATATATATATATATATATATATTTAGAAATAGGTTTGATTAAAAAGAATCGAGACAGAGTCTGCCTCTTTAAGCTTTATTGCATTTTTCCAATTTCTGAATAAGTTGTTGAGTATTCTGTTTGAAATTATCGATAAACTGTCCCAAATTCATATTTTTCTATTTCTGTTCAAGTAGTTTCGACAATCTAATTCCCTTTCAACAATCATTATGGTATCTGTGTAGTAGTAAATATTAAAAATCATATTTTATAAAAGTAAATATCAAAAGCATTAGTCTTTCTTGCTAGTATTATTTGGGAAAAAATTAAATAGACAGACCCTGTTTGTATTAATACTTGCTGCCTTAATCAAACTTCGCACGCACACACACACACACACAATGGGTGTCATGGGTAAATTATCACCATTTCATACTTTGAATTTCAAGCATGCGCTTTGATTGTTTTTGATTTGTCGACTGTAGTAGTAAGGGACATAGTAGTTAGGGACATATAGTAGGTAGGGACATAGGGTCCGTTGGAAAACGTCAATGAGAAGAAGAGCATAATGACGCAATTCCTTTCGCCAGAAATTTGGAAACGCCATGCGGTACTGTTTGGCATTCGCACCGGTAACTCCAATGCGAACATTTCAGAATGTTTCCGTGTCAAATTGAGAATTGTGCGGAGGATTCGGAAATAATTGGATGAGTCTAATGGCGATTTCGAAGGTACAGCAATTTCGAAAACTTACTCTGATCTTTCTGATAACAGTTTGTTTGGTGAGGGCATAAGACACAACATGGAGTCCAATATCAAGCGGCTTGCGGAAGTAGTGCTGTCCTGGATCAAGAGAGTGGCTGCCGGTAGATCCTATATCTGACAAAAGGACTCTGTACCATGTCACAGAAGCAGGCTGTCAGACAATTTCGGCGACTACCTCACCCCATACATCTGGCCACCTGACTCCCCTGTTTTCGCACAGTTAATGCAATCTTCAGAGATAACGGTCAGAATCCACACCTGAACATTGCATTAACTGTGTGAAACTTCGTGTAGTGTTATCGACGCCGGATATTATGTATATTAACTAATATATACTTACAGGTCTGTCACATAAGAGTGAGCACTGTTTTTATGACACCTAAGGAATAAATATACTTACGTCCGTGCAAGTATTTGTGCGTGTATGTACATTTTTATCCTACCAATTCATATATATATATATATATATATATATATATATATATATATATATATATATATATATATGTGTGTATATATATATATATATATATATATATATATATATATATATATATATATATTGAAATATGACAGAGAAGGAAAATAAAGTTATTTAATTTTTGATTTAGTTTTTCCAGCATTCTTACATTTTTCCGTTTGGTGGAAGTAAAGGAGTGCAAAAGTTTTCTGTATTGCAAATTGTCCTAAGCGCTTTCATCTACGCATTTTCGACTGTTGGAGATGCATTTTTATGTGTTTTCTTTAATATTACTTGGGTCGTTTATTCCGGGTTTCGTGTATTGAATTCAAGACAGCTTCTCTGTAGTGTTTATTCTTTTTTTAACTTTCAACGCAGCATTCCCAATGTTCAATAAAGTGAAGTTGATAGAGGGAGCGAGATGTTTTATATACAGGTACTCTCTCACAGAGTTCTGTTTCCGGTAATGTGATTTATATAGGACATTAGTGTTTTCAACCAGAATTTTTCTTAAGTGCTCTTGTAAATTGTGAGCAGCTAGATGTTTTTTATAGCAGTTTGATCAGATAAGCGCTTGAGGTAATGGTTAATACGGATATTCTTGGGCATTCTTACTCCAACCAAACGGAAAATTTGAAGAATGCTGAAAAAACTAAAATTTCCTTGTCGGTCATATTCAACGAAATATCTTTAAAAGAAATGTTGCTGCCCAAATATAAATTAATATATATATTTATATATATATATATATATATATATATATATATATATATATATATATATATATATATATATAGTGTGTGTGTGTGTGTTTGTGTAAAGAAATATACTCTTGAGGTGTGCTATATTTATGTGATAAAGTGCTCAATATCAGAGATAGAGCATGCGTAAATATAAAAGCGAAAACTAAGAGGCTTGCTTGACGATTACGTCTAGCATGAAACAGACTGTCGTCTCTCAATCTTGACTTCAATGTTCACTCTTATATTTATATGTGTGTGTATGTATGTGTGTGTATATGTAAAGAGAGAGTGAGAATAATGAAATTTAACTTCCGATAGTATCCTACGAGCATTATATGTACTGCAGCAATAGGCCAAGTGATGTTTCTATAAAAAATACACTGACGGAGTACATGAATTTTCATGTTGGTTTTGAATTTAATCTTTTCTTTCTCCTAAACATTTTTCCACCTCAAAGCAAGGGAACCCAGTCAGTATTTGGAGTGCGAATCGTGCCTTTCGCAAAAAAAAAAAAAAAGGAATGCAACAGAACGGAACTCGACCAGAATTAGATCTTGGCTCGCCGATATCTTTTCCCGTGTTACGAATTGTTCCAATACCCGCACATCAAACTTTAGCACATTTCTTCATAGCCATAAGGAAATCGGAAATTTGCTTTAGCATGAAATTATGGAAGCAAATATCGGTTAACGGTAAAATAATTCTCTTTTTTTTTTCTTGCGCAGCACAGAATAATGTTTATGACCAAGCTAGTCACTGGCAATGAAAAAGAGTTTTAATAGAAAAAAAAAGAAAAAAGATTTGATGCAGGGAAGCATTATACGCTTGAAACTGAATAGCAACTATTGTGGAAAAAATCCACTTAACTTGCTGGGAAACAGAAGAATGTAAAAATTGTTGGGATCAGGATAAAAATTTATTATGCACAACGCAACAAGGAGCATCTGAACAGGAAAATGGTGAGTATATTTTCTATATGTAAGTTTTTAAAAAATATTGTATTGTGCAAAAATAAACTCTCGGCTTATGCAAAAAGGAAAAGTTTCCTTAAAAATAAAAACAATCATTCATTATCGATTTGATTCGGTCAATTTGCCCTTAGCAGGAACATAACGGAATCGTTCAGTTTCTTCAACGACTTTTACAGTTTGCTGCTATATACTGGTTCCTTTTGGCAATTTCTATAGTTCATTTACCTTCCGCAAACTGAAGTCTTTAAATACTTACTTTATCTGTAAAATCAGGCCTAAAAACAATGCTAATTTTGCAAACTCACAGTGAGGCTTTGAAAGTTCAAATATTCCATACAATGAGGGACCATTTGTTTAAATCTGTCCAATAGGAACGATATTTATAATAACTACGCAGCTTGACTCATGCAGCAAATAGACTATTATATTCCAAATATATTTCTTACAATCATCAATTAATCCTAAAGTGGTTAATAATGTGAGTTGTAGAATACATACATACATACCAACATATATATATATATATATATATATATATATATATATATATATATATATATATATATATATATATATATATATATATATATATATAGTAATCCATCCGTTGATATATATATCCGTTGATCCAGGTGGATCCTAGTAAGTATTAATTAATTATTAAAACGGATCCACAGAGAATCGATGTATTTATTATAACACACATGTATTTTTTACAGCAATAAACAAAAATTACCTTAACAAGGGTATACTCTATCAGACTATGTTGAGGTAATTTTTGTTTATATATATATATATATATATATATATATAGAGAGAGAGAGAGAGATGTATAGGAGGAGTTTCAGGTCAATACGGTGTTTCAACATGCCTGAAAATTGCGTTCAAAAATAAAACAGACACTTGTCATTCGGTGTTGCATTCAGTGCCATCTTCTACATTTAGATCCACACATTACCTGATATTGCGTATTTCTAACCATAACTATAACATACCTTAAACCGATATTCTTAACATATATACGAAAAAGTATTCATGTTTATATCATTAGTGTGCAGATCATGAGGAGCGGTTTAAAATCGCCTCATGGGCTTAGCTTTTTATATATGTTGCTCAGCGGTGCATTATGAGTAGAAAGTCTATTGCATTATACTGGCAGTTATTGAGTGGGCGGTAACGGTTCTATTTGAAAGAGAGGCTACTGAGTTGAAATAATTTTATGATCCAAATGCAGTTATTTTTAGTTGTAATGTTTTTTGTTAATTTTTACTACTCATTTTTATTGTTGATTATTTTATTATTGTTTGTTTATTATTATTATTATTATTATTATTATTATTATTATTATTATTATTATTATTACTAGTAGTAGTAGTAGTAGTAGTAGTAGCAGTACATTTATTTGGGTTCAGGTGTGCATTCGTATTTTGTTCATTTGTTCTCTACTTAATACGCTAACTTATTGGTTTAAAATTTTCATTTTTTTTTCATTTTACGATTTTTCTAGTTTTAAGTAACGTAGTAAAAAATCGCTTCCGTATCTGCATTTTGAAATGAGTTCTGATTGTTTATTTTGTAAGTTGTGTTGGTTCGGGAAGTTAATGATAAATGTTTTCTCCTCCAAAAAGTATTTAGAGTTTTCCGATAATGCACCATTTACCAGTATATATAAGTAACCCATCAAAAACACAAAACTCATGTCCTGAAGATTGCGTTTAAGCATGTGACTGTTGCCGCTATGTGTTGACCTCAACGTCCTCTTTTATATTTACGTACGTTCGAACTCTGATACTTTGCACTGTAACCCATAATTATAGAATACTTTCAAACTATATATTAACACACAAATATACCACACCTAATATATATATATATATATATATATATATATATATATATATATATATATATATATATGAAAAATGAAAAGAATTCTATTTTGATCTAAAATTTATATGTACGCTTGTTCAGCATTAATCTCGCTAGAAAAGGGGAAATACTAAAGAAGCCAGGTCTAGTATTCACCGTGCGTGAGATGGATATTATGTCTGCTTCATAAATCCTCCTAAGACTTTTATTATGAAAATATTTTAAAATCTTCACGGAATCAAAATCGAAATTATGATCTGATTTAGTTGTGTGTACAACTAAAGCATTGTTTACATTTCCGAGGCGAATATCTCGTTTATGTTAGAAAACACGAGATTTTACGGACCTACATGTTTCACCCACCTATTTTAAGTCACAGTTTTTGCATGAGTTTTTTCATTTTTCATTCGAAATACTCAAATTTTAGGAATACGTTTTGACAGTATCGCCCACTTGACGACAACGTGACCATGTTTAAACGGAATGCTGATCATACTGTTTGGATAAGTCTTGTTCTTATGTCCATCGTCTTTGTCATGTTGATAATGTTAATTATATTTTATGAATATGTCCTGAAGATGGTTTATTAGACCGAAATGTCCGACGTTGACATTATATTAACATTAAAACACCATAATTGCATATAAGGATTTTTGTTTGTTTTTTCCGTATATTTCTCTTCATATATATATATATATATATATATATATATATATATATATATATATATATATATATATATATATATTTGGTTAAATTTTCGCCATTTTTATATTTTTAATTTCGCAAATTCGCGTTGTTTGAGTTTCATTTAGTCAAATACACAGTATAGTAGAATCAGGCTTCCTCTATAAGAGCACCATGACGCAATTCACTGCGGCAAGAAATATTGAAACGGGCTTCTTTACTGCTTGGCATTCGCTTTGGAAGCTCCAATACGAACATTTAAAAGTTTCTGTGTGTCAACCTGATGACAATGCAGCGAATTGAGAAAGAGTTGGTTGAGTCTAATGGCGATTACAAAGCTATGGCAGCTCGAAAATCTCACTCTGACCGTTCTGATAAAAAATTGTTGGTGAGCGTTTTAGACTCAACACGGACGCATACATCAAGTGGTTTGGGGCGGTAGAGCTGTCCTGAGCAAGATGGTAGCCCCTGGAAGACACTATGTCTGGCAACAGGACTATCGACCATGCCATACAAGAAGGACAACTCATTCATGGCTATCAAACAATTTCGGCGACCGCATCATCCCTTTTATCTGGCCATTTAACTCCCTATGCTGCAACCCCTTGATTATTATTGTGGGTCGCATTTGTATGAGAGACCAACAAAACTTCTTGTAACATCAAAGATGAAATGAAGAGAAGGATTTTTCAATTCACCAACTTAAACAAGGAGAGCACCCAGAAAAGTTGAAGGAGATTCCGAAGTAGATATTCTTGTACAATTGGTAAATATATCTGTTAAAATGGGATATCAGTGTCATTTTCATGTTTGCATAAGTTAGACGACAATTTTATTCATCGAACCTTGTACACACACACACACATATATATATATGTGTGTGTGTGTGTGTGTGTGTTTGTATGTATGTATGTATATTGTCATCCACAAAGAGACTGTTTCACTGTATCACAGCTCATTAATGTGGCTAGACGTCCGGTTGCCTCTAGCTAGGATTGAAACCCGACTGAATTGGCGTCAGTAGGGGATTCTACCACTAAGCCGTTGGCGCATGGAAGGAATGAGGGTGAATTTATGCCTATATATATTTAGGAAAACACACAGTGACTGAGAGAACTCAATTCGATTTACGGAAGTGTGTTGCATTATTAGCCGTAATAGTCACTGTTTACAAACCCACACTTCCTCCCAAAACAGCTCAAACGAAATAAAATTTTCAGGAGCATATATATTGACATCCACAGGCAGACTGTTTCGTTATATTATAGCTCATCAGTGTAGCTAGACGTCGGGTTGCCTCTGGCTACGATCGAAACCCCACTGAATTGGCATCAGTCAAGGATACTACTACTAAGCCGTTGGCGCACGGCAGGAATGAAGGATAATTTAAGCGTATTTATTTTTAGATACCACCTATATATATATATATATATATATATATATATATATATATATATATATATATATATATATATATATATATATATATATATATATATATATATATATATATATATATATATATATATATATATGGCTTTATCCTTCTATATTTTGCATAGGAGTTATTTTAATTTAAATCAAACGGAACAAAAATTTCAGTTGGAGGTTTGTGCGCAAACAGCTTGATCTGAGTCCTTTGATATGTATTTGATGCAATACTTGAATGAATGAATTGATGAACAGATTTCAACATTGATATGTGAGTTGAACTGCCGCAAGAAATATGTATTTTAAGTCACTGCCTATTGACTGGTGATTTCTTGCTCAACTTTATTTTTAACATTATTTATTGCCTCATTTTTATCTTGCCGTTTTGACTTCCATCTTCTATCGTAGGCTATAATTTTTCTACAAAGCCAAAAACATTTTACACAAACAGTATTATAAGAATCACTAGCAAATAACTGCACCAAAGGAAAACTTTTGACATGAGCATCAACTAATTTGAGATAATCTAAATTCCAAAGTTTATGAAGGAAAGCTTCATTAAGAGAGGATAACTGTTAATGGACTAATGTTCCCATATAATGATAAACATTGTTCATCCAAAAGAGAGACCATGCCGTTCAAGGCAAGAAGCCACTTTAAGTGAAAGGATTAGGACTTATATACGGACCCCAAACCTCAAGTGCAACACAGATATAAGATCCACTGCTAAAGATATTTGGAAAATGACTAGTTTCTTTTATCTTTCCAAGTAGTACCGGACATCACCTCCAATGATCTATGGGCAAAAGAGTTTTGATATTATATATCGGCTGGAGATCCCCAGTCCTCAGCTTCCAGTTTAAAATGGTGAGTTATTTCTGCTCTACAACTCCTATCCCCCAGGTTTAATGTCGCATCTCTCTCGTTACTCTATTGATAAAAGCCAATACTAAAGCACGTCCAGTCCAGGGAAACATATATTTTTTCTTCATATTCTCATAGTCACCTCTTCTTATATGATTCTCTAACGTTTGTTAAATAACCTTATACTCTAACATTATAAGTTGAGCGGCTCTTGGGCGAAAAATTAGTTGAAGCAATTATGTAAAATTCTTTTAATAGAAAGATTTTGTAACCGAGATTAGCACTGGCTGCTCGGACTGTGAAATGCACCCTCCCACTTTTTTGTAATATTCAATATCAGAAGTCAAGATTCAAAATATTCTCAATCATTTCGTCCCATCAGTATTCTGAGCAGTAGTTTGCTCTCTTGGTCCTGGTTATTCTGTAACACTATCCTAAGAGCATGTATTATTGATTAGTATAATCTTACTAATCTTAGATATGCAGATGATACCCTGTGTTTGGTAAACCGGAAGAAAACTTTTAGGAAATCCTCAACAAAATAGTAATGGAAAACATGAGAAAAGGCTAATCATCAATTGTCAGAAGACAAAATGTATGGTTATTTAAACTGTTATTATTTGAGACTATTGTCCTCACCTTTGTTAATATTATCGCAATGTTGCGGCCGTTGTGCATTCATCAGGTATATATCGATCTGGTTAACTTACAGGGAAATCTGAAGTGTATCGTTTATTGAATCTTCGGAGATAGACTGTTCTCGTTCTACTGCCTATGTCTAATGGTATCATCTATTTTTTTATTTATTTTTTGGACTGCTTAGTTATTTTACTTCCATTTCTATTGGGTCCAAGTAGACTCTCACCGGCACACCGATTGAATCATTATATCACCAAATTCACGAACCAACACTGTAAACCATTAGGCCGAATCATTGTGTTAACAACAACAAAGATGTGGACACTCGTCTCAATATAAATAGTGTTAATAAGGATAAGTCCTCATCACAGAAATTCAGACAGAATGTATGGTTGTTGGCAAGGGAAAGAGGCCAAGAAGCGAGCTGAAAATTAGAGATACCGAATTCAAAGAAATTACAGAAAAATGTCAAGTCTTTTAACAGAGAATGTCGCAAGAACTTCGAAGGTCAACTTGAATAGCAAAATATGCCTGCCAAAATCGAAGGAAAATATTAATAAATAGGAAAGTATAGTACGAAACAAAGAACAGAGTACTCAACAGCGAAGTAATACCAATTCCCTTATATGGCAGTTAATGCGGACAATTGCCTCAAAGATGAAGATGTGACTTGAGATGGTGTTCTGCAGAATGATACAAATACATTGGGAAAGAATGTAAAGAACGAGTAACTTATAAGGAATATGGAAACTGATAGGGACTCATAAACTTAAAAAAGAATGACAATGTGGCAAATAAAGAAGAAAGACGGATAATTTGACACTCACGGGAGATAATGAAGTCCAAAATGATAGAGATAAACAACCTCCCTAAGACGTTTTTATTTGATGGATTTCAAATCAGAGTCCGAAAGAATGTAAAAACGCACAAATGTTTAATAAATACAAAAAGAAGTTATGTAGAACCATGATTTGAATGGATACTGCATCTAAAAGTTAACGTTTAGTAGAATAAGATTTTTTTGCTATAATGCACGCCTATTTTCATGATCATGTTTCAAGCAAGAAAGATCGCTTCTTTAAACGCAGAAAAACGTTCTCTGTATATGCATATCATTCATTATTTTATTTATATTAAGTAATTATTTTTGTAAATTGGAGAGCATTTTTAACATAAATATGTAATCGTGCTGTCAAAGAATCTCATCTGTTAATCACCCATACGAAAAAAAAATGTTTACCGTGAATTCTAAGAAGGAAACAAACGCATTTGCTCCACCTTCATATTCCCATTTTTGCACCCCATTTTTTCCACTCTAAAAGAATAAAACGATCGAAATGAAGACATAATACAACGACTATGATTCGAAAAAAAAACAAAAAAAAAAACCTTTATTCTTTCCGAACTAATTTTTTGTTATTAATCAACCATTTAATGTCGCACAGCACTTGTCAGATTCTCCGCGTCGTTATCCTTAGCCTCATTAGTTGTTGTTGTTTTATTTCATGTCTTAAACGAATATTTGATTGCTTTCGAGTGGACCAACCATTTATAACCAAATCGGTGGAAAAGAAGATGCGAAAAAAAAAAAATTATAAAAAATAGCACAACAATTTCAACAATGCATGTCTCTAACGACAAAAGATTATTTTCTGAATAGGAAAACTACAAAAATATTGTTTTGGCTTTATTTTTTCCTATTTGTTTTTTTGTTTTTTTCCCAAATTTTAGACGAGCCGTTATAATACATGGGTTGATTTCTGAAACAAAAAAATGTCTCTGAAGAATTTGACACTCTGTAATGGTCGGCCTTGGCATATGAAGTAACAAAGTAATGTTTTTGACCATTGGTACAGTTTTTATACTACATACAAGTTTTTAGTAGTAAGAGACAGAACAATTTCCTTAGAAACAAAGAAAATAGTATTGAAGTGATATGTGATATCTAGCCTACAATATGGCAGCAAATGCTGGACAATCTCCTCAACTATGAAGACTTGTCACCAACAGAAATGTGATTCTACAGGATACTGAGAATATCATCAGCCGAAAATACCCTTGGGAAAATTATGAACCGAACACTTCTCTCCCCAGAATTGAAAAAAAAAAGGAAAGATACTTAACATCAGAAAGAGTCAGTTGAAATTTCTCGGGCACGTAATAAAGAAAGGAGGACTTAGAAAATCTGATACCCACGGGACTGATTGAGAAAAAGTGGGTCACAGGTAGGTAGGGTTTAACATACTTGATGAGTATGACTAAATAATGGCAGAACAATTTGGGGGGGAAATAACAAAAACAAAACTTATTACGTTATAAGGGACATGAAGATGTGGAGGGCCATTATCTCCTACATCTTGAAGGGAGACTGGACATAAAAATAAAAAAAAAAAGAAATTGCTTTGACATTACGAAAAAAATGTATTATTGATTAACTAGTCGTATTAGAAGCAATACTTGGCTTGTTTAAACATGCAATTTATCATTACTTTGTTATTAGTGATGGGTATCCGAAAAGTAGAAGACAAATATTCATTGCGTCGTACAGCATTAAATTCTGACTTTGCGTATATCAGGACACCTTATCCAAGAAGGTGTGGTTTGACAGAGATGACTCTGTTCTTACACAGGTACAAAGGGATCCTCAGTCAAGTTACAACGTTTCGGCCGTTGTACGCTCCGGCGTTCTTCAGGTGGTTGTTATTTCGAACTTAACTCTTTATTTCGCTCACTGTAGGCTGTTCTAGTTCCATGTGCCATGTCTAATAGATGTCAGTTATCAGTTACCTCCTGTTAATTCCCCACTCCACGTTCTCCACCACCGTAAACAGGTATTGAACTCACGCTCTTTGGGTCCTGTCACTGGATCTAACCAAGGCCTTTATCCACTGTGAGTTCAATACCTGGTTAAGGTGGTGGAGAACTTAGAGAGGGGAATTAACAGGAGATAACTGATAACTGGCATCCATTAGGTATGGCACGTGGAACTAGAACAGTCTATCCTAGTGAGCGAAATAAAGGGTTCATTTCCACATTCCAAACACATGAAGAAGGCAGGAGCGTACAACTGCAGAGCCGTTGTAATACATATGGCGGCAATGATGAAGACAATAGTCTGAATAATGTATTAGGTTGGTGCAAAAATAATGTCGTTTTCTCACACAGTATGTGAGAAAACGACATTATTTTTCCACCAACCTAATAAATATGAATAAATGAAATATTTTTAAAGCATTTCACCCAAAGCCAGCCGGGAGTACAACTCGTACGCGAGGGGCAACAGAGAGTATAACTAATGGGAAATAATGGGAGGGGGGACAGTTAAGAAAGGATAAACAAAGAAACGGAGGAGGATAAAGAGAAGAACGGGGATCAAAGCAAGAGAGGATGTCTATTTTACATTTTATTTAAATTTTTGAAAAGTACAGTTATGGGGTAAGCAAGGGAGTTCCAGTATCGAGAAGTTGAAGTTGGAAGCTTTTCGTGTAGAAGAGGTCGTTACATTTAACTGTTTTGACAGTAAAAGGATGGGACGAAGATGCCAACCTAGTAGCCCGCTTAAATTCATGCAGTCAGGGCGCTAGTGAAAATAGCTCTTCGGAGAAGATGCCATGAAAATATTTTTAGAAAAGACATGAAGTCAGTGAGAAAGTGAATGGAGTCCGAGACACCAAATGAAAGAATGTGCGGAGGGATAAAAATATGAAAGAAGGAATAAATGTCTTTCTATAAAAGGCAGGATGTGTGTGTGTGTGTGTGCGTGTGCGTGTGCGTGCGTGTGTGTGTGCGCGCGCGTGTGTGTGTGCGTGTGTGTGTGCGTGTGTGTGTATGTGCGTGTGTGTGTGTGTATGTGTGTGTTTGTGTGTGTGTAACGAATGCACGGCCGCAATTTTCGACGGATTTGCTCGAAAATTTACACGCACATGCTCCAAGTTAGCGGAAAGGTCAAGACCGACCTTGCATTTTCCAACTCCTATCGATAGTGGAAATAATCGATTTTTTATGCTTCTACGGCAGTTTTCATGTAGTTTGCGGCCATTTTCTACTGGCCAGAGTGAGAGCCTATAGCTGGCTGCCACGAATAGGCAGAAAGATTCTATTGGCCAGTGTGAGATCCAACAGCTGACTGACACGAATGTTACCTAGCATGCTATCATGCAAAAAAAATCGATAGCTGCATTCGTCACAAGTGGGAAAATCTAAATCTTCATTCGGTTTTTCCAGTTACGAGTCCTTTTTTAAAGCATATCGTTTTGTGTTCATTTTGTTTAGTTCTTTTTTCGTAACAGATTTAATGTTCAGTATAGAGCTTAGAAAAAATTCGCAGTGTGAGATAGGCAAGAAGTAAAGCATGTAGCAACATCAGCACGGCAAAGGACACTCCTTTAAAGGTAAGTAAGGGAAAAAATATTTTAAGTCAAGTGATAGCGATTGCTGTATGAGTCGTACGATTTTTGAATCAAGCACGAGCAACGCCGGACCATGCTGCTAGTATTGGCTAAAAGCAAGAATAAATAAGAAATTAATAAAAATCCAAACTTTGAATATTCCTCCTTATTCTGTTTCCATTCAGTTCTGGCAACATCTTGATTACTCATTATTCCAGTTGCATGTGCTACATATTTTAGTTGTTTCTACACTTGAAAGACCTCAAGTGATGCTTTTTTCCCTTATCTCGTAACGTTATTCCCGACGATCGAAAAAAGTGGTTTTGACAAGACCTAAAGGCATCTCCTGCTCGGGGCCAATGGTAACAAGCGATCTGAGAATGCGTTTGAATACGGCCGGTAGTCTAGATTTCTGAACAAGTTTCTAGTCTAGATTTCTGAAAAAGTTTCTAGTCTAGATTTCTGAACAAGTTTCGGGCCATGTATAGCCTTCACATGAAAATATGCACGTGACGAACTTAATTAATAACATGATTCTAGTTTTAGGTTAATGTTTTTTTTGGGGGGGTGCGGTTTTTTATGTTTATTTTTATTTTTGTAGCAGCTGTAGTGTTGGGCAACCCTCTACCCCTCGTACAGTTTATGTTCAATTAAAGGCGAAAATATTTACTCTATTCATTTTCGACTTTCTTTCGTATTAACTGATCCATAGTAAGGAACTTGCGGCCTTCTGTCAGACTAAGACCAAATGTCAATTGCATATAATTAGTTAAAAGTTGAATTAAACAAAAAGAACTAATATTAAATGGTAAGAATTCAGAAAATTAATGTCTAAGTTAATAACTTTTTTCGCATTCCGTATTTTCAATTTTATTTATTCAAGAATTATTACCTTAAGTCATTTGATCAGATTGCGTCTTTAAGCCGGAAAAAGTGTGTCGTGTTTAATGAAAACTTGCTCATGAAATTCGTGATCTTGGCAATCACCTTCTATTGACATAAGGTTCGTACATCTCGAAGGGGAATTTATCAAGCGAATGAAGAAACAAAGGATTCAATGCAACGATTGTTTTCATAAAAAAAAAATAGTGTTATTATCTAATAATATGGTGGTGTAGCTAAGGGTTTATCTTGATCAGGGGTTCCGTGTTCAGATCCTGTTAAAAGCAGTACAGATTTTATTTCATGTTATTCATTCATAGGTAAGGCAAGAGGATTTATGTATTTGCATAAAACACATTTTTATTTTCATGTAATTCGACCTTAATTGAACTGCCCCAATCTAAGCATAGAAAATATAATTACATAACAATCTTTGATAATATGCAGTCATTTCTCGAAAATAATTCGCACACATAACACGCACCCGAACAAATGATCCCCAAATTAAAAAAAAAGTATATATCTATACCTGTGTATAATACGCATGTGAAGTTTGTCAAAAAAATATATAATAATTACGAAGATATTTTGTCGACACTGTCATTAAGAATAAAGTCGAAACTAAGCGGTTAAAATAATGTTGAAAATTATCATCGCGGTTTTCCAGATAAATATAATATTTTATTTTACCGCCTAAATGTCGACAGAACGTGCGAGTTATAGTGCAAATTTTAAACAAAAAGTAAAAGAATTAGCAGAAAGAATAGGAAACAGAGCTGCAGCTAGAGAATATCAGTTGAATGAGGCTAACATAAGTTTATGGAGAAAGAATAAAAATGAAGTACAAAATTGAAAATGTAAAGTGAATGATAATTTGTTTAATGACAATTTAGATATCGATTCTGTAAAAGAAAATGGTGGTGATCATGATGACGATGAAAATTAAAATTTCAATAAATTGTTTACTTGATATCCTCTTTTCTTAGAAATTGGCATTTTATAGATTTTTTTTACATTTTTTCGCCAAATAAAAAATGCGTTTACTGATAAACATAAATTTATTGAAAAAAATGTCGCAATTATTATTGTTGGATTTAAAATGAAAATTAAGATAATGCCTTTTTTATTTTAGAACAAGAAGTACGTATTTATTATTATAAATAAATGACTAAGAAAATTGTTTAGACCTCATTATAATACGCAACCCTACTATCACCTGAAATCTACAGTAAAAAATGCGTATTATTTTCGAGATATTTCGGTACACATTCCTCATTGGAAATCGGTGTCCCTCCCAGTTTGAAAATGGCGAAGAAAGTAAATGTTGATTTTGGTAGCTTTATATAAGGTTTTTTAATGGTCGTTCCTTGTAGTGCTGGAGGTGCTTCCGTGATTTAATGACTCTGAAAACGATGCCATCGGGAGTTGTAAACCAGTATGGGTGCCCATGTTGGCATGGTTGAAGACGAGGACCCTGATATACTGTGATCAACCACAAGGGTGCAACAAGCGTCTGAACCACGAGATGAAGAGATCTACGCATTGACAGATATGATACGGAAGACGCCACCTGAAATTAAAATAGAGGTTCTACGTTGCAGTTTCTTAACTGTATTCTGCATGCCTGATTTCACACCTACTGCAGAGGAAGGTCATCAAATCAAGTGTGTGTGTCACTTTCTGGCAAGTTGAGAGCCACCTTAAACAGATTCATACCATCGGCAAAGCCAAACGGTGATAGGGAATGGATGACGGGAGCAGGTTGTAGTGAAACTGGACGCTTCTAGTCCTGAACCTGGAAGTTGGCGGAAAATGTTCTCCGCCATCTTATAGGAAGCGATCAGAAAAGAAAAAAGAAAATTCTTGGATACGAGATACAGGCGACGACAAGGATATGAAGTTTTCCTATAAACGTACCATTTATTCGTTTATGCGCATTATCTCTTAATGATATAAACATTTCTTTTGCCTCAAGTCTTTTTTATCTATGAGAAAATCCGATGTTTGAAGTATACTGGGTTCCACACGGCTGAGATAGCTGTACATAATCATGAAGGATCTGTGGATGGATCGATGATTTGGAATCCTGATGTTTTCCAGGTAAGAAGAATATGGAAGATAACACATCTTAACATCCTAAATTACCTGTGAAGACATATGTAGCACATGCCTGAGCGGTTAGAATATTCGTTTACTGGCCATGAGACCCCAGTTCGAATCAGAGAGGTGTCTTACTGATGCTATGGGCCTGGAGACGTCAATTTGGAAATTAACCGTCAACCATGCGAGATTTTAATCCAAGCTTTGTGAGTGGAATTACGTAGACGGAAGTCGCATATACATGGCCACGAGTTAGGCGTTCGAAAAAAAATGATCACGACAGATTGCTCGCTCTCTCCAAGAAAATGTAACTAAGGTCTGCTCAGCATAGTTGCAGTATAAGTAACAGAGCAAGAATTGTGTTTGGCTAGCCGCCCTGATAGCTGTACTTAGAAAGGAAAGTAGCAGGCCTTATAGAGAGCAAGATATCTAAAAAAATAACATAGAAGCTCTCAATGATTTCTTTGAATTTGAGGCAGAAGAAAATAAAATACAACAATTTGAAATAGAAATAAAAACATTTCCCCTTGAACTTTGCTTCCTTGTCGTGGTCAAAATTCCGCAACCGAAAACGTTAGAATATTTACATTTCTCGATTATCCATGAATAAAATTAATTTAAATTCAAATGCAAATAATTTTCTTTTCTTTTTTATTGAGACTTTCTGATTCATTTTGTCTTCTTCGAATGACAGATAATAAATTGTCCGCCATTTTATTTCAGGTTGTGCATTGTGTTCTAAAAAATAATCTGAACGTATTGGCTGCTCTAATATTTTTATTTATTTAGTGTTTTTTTCTTTTTTTTACTATTCCGTTTATTCATATTTTATTCATCGGTGAACTTGTTATTTTCCCTTCAGTCTTTTTATATAATTATATTTTATGATTATATTTATATTCCAACTAAATGATCTATTCAAAATTTCTTTGAATCGCAAACGCAGCGCTGTTTGTAGAGCTAAAAAAGTAAGTATCTTCCTCACCTACTGATATTTCTTGTACAACAAGATCGGAAATAAATTAAAAAAAATATCTATTTCTATATCTTTTCAATAATGTCAAAAGTCATCTTTTTCAGAGATTTTTTTCAATTTTTAATATTACATCATTTTTGCGGACATTTGGTTTCTTTTATCATTTTGTCTTTCCACGCGCTATTTTCTTCTTAGATTTTTTATATGTAAAATCCAGTAGATCGCACATGATCTAACTGTTAAGAATTTATTTATTATATTAAATATCGTATTTTTTTTAAATAGAGATTTTCAATATGCTAAACAAAATTTTGATCAACTGGCAACCTGCATGTCTCTTTTATATATACTAGTTCGGTATCTGTCGCTTCGCTGACGGCAAAATTAACAAATTTCAAATATAAATTATTTGCCCATTTAAGACATTATATTTATTACAAAATATATTCAGTTTAAATCAGGAGTCATTAAAAATGACTGCAAAATGTCACACATTTCGAGTAAATCTCTTTCTTCAGTGTTCTTGCTAGACAAATTTTTATTCCCATTTTAATTTCATTCAGATTTTGTGCTTCCATACGTTTACTAGTGCGCATAAATATATTTATTCAAACAAAGACCTAAAATATTCTAGTGATTATTTTCTTTTTAATAAAAATAATTCCGATTATAGAATATTTTCCGAAAATATTAATAAAATCTAATAATTCGCTGATTTGCGAGGATTTAGAATATTAATTATTTTTTTTTATTCTATCAAAATCCTTAATAATAAGCGTTTGTTTTACGTTATTTAATTCTTTAAAGAAAAGCGTGCGAGATGATGAATTCTCGTGCCCTCTCTTGAGGAATAACACCTATTTTATATCTAAGAGGGCATTTACTAGAGACAAGAGTCTTTACTACATGTTTGTTTTTTTTTTTGTTTTTTAAATAAACAGAATTTGTAAAAGTATTATTACTAAAATCGACTAGAACGTCTTAGAAAGAAAGTTTATTTTTTCCCTAAGTTTATTAGTAAAATTTAAAACGGGATTTTGTTTAAATATAGTTTTAAGATGTTTAATTTCCTTTTTGTTTTCAGCTAAAATAAATATATCGTCTACATTTTCAACATAAGACATAATAATTGGAGAATCACACTCCGAGGGGCTTTCCCATACTTACTCCGTCAGTTTGTGTGTAAATAGCACTATACTGGCTAAAAAACATCAAATTTATTGCTCGCCTCAGGGTAGGAATTTTCCAGAATTTAGTTTGAGAGAAGAAAAGTATAATTGTAATGTCTTATTTCTTATTTTGGGCGCACGAGCGTCTTTGTGTGTGTGTGTGCCTTATTATATGTACATTAAACTGCAAGAACACATTTAGTTACACACGTACAAAGCAGCCACGCGTATACACATTATATAAGCACATGGAAAGTCAGACAATGTGTGATGCATAGACAGTTGATTGATTCGTATTCTATAAAATGTCAACTGTTTGCAGGCTATTTAAAATGATGATTTATTGATAAACGTATTTCTATTTAACCCATAGCTAGGGGAGAGAAGAGTTAGATTCATACCTTTCCCAACGGTATTTGGGCGTAAGTGAATATTAAGAACACAACTAGAACTTGTAGTCGGTTTCCTGATTAACAGTTCCGAGCCATAATCGATTACACCAACAGCACATCCGAGCTTAGCACAACGACGATTTCCAAGCGGTTAACAATCTAGGTATAAACAAGGCTCGACGTTGCTTAACTTCGTTGATCTTACGGACTGACAATGATATCTTTTATACTGTAGATTTACATACAAGATAAAGAATAAATTTCGATATATTTAACATTTTTTATATATTATTAAGCAGTTATTGTTTCAGCGAATATTCCACAAGTTTATGAAAGTTGCATTTGTGATATATACACACGCATGCACACGCGCACACGCACACGCGCACACACACAGACGCGCACACTTACACACACACATATACAGGGTGCAATAGGTAAATTGTCGCCATATACTTTCATTTCATGCATGGGAGTTGACTGTTTTTAATTTTGTCGACTGTATTGTATAGTATGGTAAGTTTGGCACAGTCTGTGAGAAAAAGAGCACCATATGCAATTCACTCCGGAAACGACATGTAGTGCTGCTTGGCATTCGTGCCGGAAACTCTGAGACGAACATTTTAGGGAGTCAATCTTAGGCCAGCGTAGCGTATTCGGAAAGAGTTGGATGAGACTGATGATGATTACGTATGCATTTGGAGTGATCACTGCTGATGACGACGTTACGCTTCCAGTTATCTACCAACAGGACCTCAGACTCAAAATTAAGTACCTTGAGGTGTTAGTGCTAAACTAGGTCAAGAAGGTGGCTGTTGGAAGATCCGATGTCTGGCAACAGGATTCTCTATCATGCTACACAAGGAGGAAAACACAGTCATGTCTGTCAGACAATTTGTGACAACATATCACCCTTTACATCTGACTATTTATCTCCCAAGACAGTAAACCCCTGATTATTATGCGTAGGGCTCAGTTACTCGAGATACTAACAAAACTCCTTGTAGCACCAAAGATGAACTGAAAGCAAAGAACATGACAGCATTAACCGACTTAAACAAAGATAGCGTCCAGAATAAATGTAGGGAATTCTGAAGCTGTCTATGTTAGGAGACAATGGCGATTTTATTGAATAAATTTACTCTTTACTATTTCAAGAACTTTTTGCGTAATTTTAGCAAGATGTCACTGATTTTTTTTTGTTTTTGTGTCATTTAAACGACAATTTATCACTCGAACCATATATATATATATATATATATATATATATATATATATATATATATATATATATATATGTAAGGAAATATATGGATATAGATCCGACAGTATGAAGAAAAATATACGGAAAAAACAAACAAAAATCCTTATATGCAATTATGCTATTTTAATGTTAATATAATGTCAACGTCGGACGTTTCGGTCTAATAAACATTTGTCATGTCGAATTGATAATATTAATTATGTTTTATGAATAAGTCCTGAAGATGGTTTATTAGACCGAAACGTCCGACGTTGACATTATATTAACATTAAAACAGCATAATTGCATATACGGATTTTTGTTTGTTTTTTCCGTATATTTTTCTTCATATATTTATATGTGTGTGTGTGTGTGTGTGTGTGCGTGTATGTGTGTAAACTTGGTAGATTTTATATTTTAATCGTGTGGGATAGTCACGGAAGAGAGTGATGGAGAAAAAAAAAAGAAAAATAAACAGATAATTTCGGTTAGATTGAGAAAAAAGTATTATTTCAAAAATTTTGAAAGTAGCTCCGTCTCTCGTTTCGTGCGCATGTGTAAACGCAGCAACGTCAACCAAGCCAAATCAGATGAAATTGTAACGGATGAAACGTGCCAAAAACAAACCGTTCCAGTTTCATTCATTCATTCATTCATTCATTCATACATACATACATACATACATATTGCGAAATTTCGCACAATAATTGTGAAGATGATATGACAAATTCGATAGAAAAAGTCAATTGGAAAATAGTTATCAGTCCTTACCGGCGCGTTTCGTCATTCTAGGCAAGTGATAATAAATAAAAGCGAAATGTGTTGTTTCATCAAATTCAAAAATTTAAAATAAAGATGCTCCCGTGTAAGCCTCTTTCTGGATATTGGTAAGTTTTTTTTTTTTTTTTTTTTAGCAAGTATTTGTTATTGTTTTCCATATCGAAACGATAATAATTCTGAAGATAAGACAAATTGGTTAAAAATAGTTTTAGTTTTTAGTCCTGTTTACTAGGGAGTCTAACCAATCTCAGTTGCAGCCGCAATGCTATCGCGCATTTGTGTTTATTTAAGAAACCCATTTATGGTTTACACTGCAACAATCGAGTGCGGACCTTAGTTACAGTTTCTGGGAACATTTGGTGTTAGCACGTCCATCATCAAATAATTCTCGACATAAAATTTCCCTCACAATACTTGGGTAAAACCAATGTTATAGTTTTCAGTCACTAACTTAACGCATGCCGGGATCGCCTGTCTTCGTCGATGACATCAAGAATTCACCTTCCTTCCATGGGAAAATTAGAACACTTGTTATATGATCGGAAATAAGTTAAAGGTTCTTGTTCAAACAGCTTTTCCACCGTTTGTTCATCGCATTCAAAATTAAATATACCGCACTGATTATCGGTAAAACAAAGCGTCACCCAGATTTCCTCCGTCACATACATTTCGCGCTTTCGATTTGCTTTTCTCAAAGTTAAGTCACATTTGAAAAGTTAAAAATGTCAGGCATTTGACGGGTTTAATGAATATGAATTATATGCGTGGAAGCAATCTTTGGCGATATTGCAAGGGGACTTTGTAAACTGTTATGAAAGATGGAAGTAACTCTTGGATAAGAATATTAGTTTACAAGTGGAGATGTTTGAAGCGGACTCAGGCACTAGCGAGCGAGGGGTGAAAGGAGGAATCTTGATTTCATTGTTAATAATACATGGTTTTACATTTTCTGAAGAAAATGTGTATACTTAGTGAAATATTTATTTAAATATATTATTACCTTTACATTATGAAAATTTAATCGACATTTATATGTCCGTAACTTCACGTATGAATGATGTGTTTAAAACGTATTTTCCTAATACCAATAATTTGAGAAAAAAAATAATTATAATTTTTGTCTTAACATTCAGTGGCCTATGGTAAGTTTTTAGCCACCCTTAATTACAGCAATTTTGGTTTGTGTAATAACGTATCTTTTTTCTTTTCAGACAATACCGTGTTAGTATCAAGCTACTCTCATCTATGAACGGTAGTTGACTTAGATTTTGAAATGAAAGTTCGCGGAAGTAAGGAAATTGGTGAATTTTAACGAGGGGGAATAATAGGATGGCATCAGTGTGGCAAGTCAAATAGAGAAATTGCTAGGGTTTTCCAGGATAATCATCAAACAGTTAATAATAGTGTCAAGACATTTAATGAAGAAAGCCATTGTTGTGTGGAACAACGTTTAGGAGGATCAAGTATCATGTCTGAATGAACGAGAAGGGCGGTGAAGATGGAAGTCATCAAAAACAGTCGTCAGAGCGTCAGAGATGTTAACAGCATAGAAATATCACCATATGCGGTGAAAAAGACTACGAGAGAGCTAGTCTATCACAGAAGAGGTGCAAGAAAGAAGCCCTTAATATCAGAGGTCAACAGGAACAGGACAATTCGTGAGCAAAGATTATGAATTTTGTCATTCTGTAATTTGGTCAGATGAAAGTAAATTCTGCCAATATTCGAATTTGAGATAGGTTTATGTTTGGAGAAATCAGAATGACACTTGGAACACTGAATGTCTGCAAGCAACAGTGAAATATGGAGGGATTGGATTAATGGTGTGCGGCACTGTCTCGTTTGGTAGGGAAATCTCAGCTGGTTCTTGTTAGAAAAAGGACTATTCCCAGTATTTGAAACCAATCAGATTGACAAGAATGTCTACCTTCATCAAGAAGATGGAGCGCCATGTCATGTGAGTAAAGTAGCAAAGGCCTGGAAGGAATCGCAAAGAATCAAGTCGCTGCCATGAGTAGCCAAAAGTCCTGATACGAATCCAATAAAACACGTTTCGGAGCAACTGCACCGAAAGCTTCGAGAGCGTGGAACCAAAAATCACGTCAGTGGCAACCCTTAAAGTAACATTGCTAAAGGAGTGGCAAAATATGGATCAAACGATTGTTGATAACTTGATCAAATCCATGAAAAATCGAATACAAGCATCAAATGGAGGACCTACTCTATACCAATTCCAAATACTGTTTATTTATGTTGAGCAGATGTTACGTAATTAAATTTTGAAATTCGATGTGGTTTATTTCTCCTGGCTAGAGACATTTCTTATCCGACTGTATATTGTATACTATATGAAGGACAAAATTAGGTGTTCTAGTAAAATCAGATTTGTAAACATTAGAAAATCCAAAAAAAAATCAAGAGTGAGGAACATCTGGTCAGACGGATGATATCAGGAATAATATACACATACACTATCCGCTCTGAGATAAATTTCAGATCGCTGGCAGAGAGTAACATTAGAGAAAACTTTGCCGAAGCGAGTAACATATCTGTTTCTGTTGTCGGAAAGCATGATTCAATCGAACAAAGACAGCAAATCTATGTGTTTCTCTTTGCTAATCGAAGATAGGTGTTCCTCATAATGTTGTTTGGAATCACCACGGTACTGGGTCTATCTTGAAAATCTTGGTACATTGGTATATGGAAATAAGTGGATCCCTTCTTTACAAATATTAATTCTATCGATCTATGAATGAGATTTATTATGTGAATAACGTCAGGGAATATCAGATGATCTAAAGGATAATGTTGATGGTGTTATCGGCTCAGATTGAGAAATCGGAGAGCTGAGTTCGAATTCCAGTGGACATCGTTACATTCACTTACGCACAAATACACTTGGGAAAGGCAAGAATTCACCTCCTCTCCACCTACCATTTGGGTTGAATATCAGGACAGACTGATTTCTTTAGCAGAAAGAAATAGCAAACTATCATGGGAAATATTTTGGGTCTAGTCATTCTTGTATCGTAAGACATATTGAAAGCTCGCACAAGCGTGTATATCATATAGCAGTTATCTGACTGAATGAATGCTAATATTAAGTGTTTCCTTATGAGGAAACATTCGAAATTTATTGAAGGAGAAGTCAACATTTCTATCGGAGGTTTATATTTTTTTCTCTTATAAAGATTTTCCAGTAAAAAAAGCTTTTTTTAGTCCAGTAGCTGTTATCGTTATTTCTAATTTTGAGGAGTTTTTCATTCCTAAACTTGTGTTTGAAATAGTGTGGAGCGTCGACATCTTGATTATTTCATTATTTTCTCTTGGATTTACATATGATATCCATTTTACTTGTTGCAGTCGTTAAAAATCTTCAGGTGTTGTGGCTTCTGCCATCCCGTTTTTTTTATGTGATTCTGTAGAAGTAGATCAGAAGTTTCGAAGGAGTTTAGTCTTCATCAAGACCCACACGTTTCACTCACTCCAGGAAATGTTTAGCTATTGATCTTAGAAAGTAAATGTATGCAGCAGGCAGTTTAGATATTTCCGAACGTGTTTAGCGTTATGCATAACAGCCATATGAATTCTTGATCTGAGAAAACTGTGCAAGATCAATAATGAATAAGACAAGTTGACCTTTGATGACTACAATATGTAATGGGTTCATCTCAGATAATGCCGGAATAAACTTTGCCCTAAGTATTATCACAGTATCCAAGTTTACCCTGAAAATTATCCTCCTATCCAGCAGGATGACAGTGACAGTTCCTGGCCTGTAAACGTGTGGTCGAGCCAGATGCGTTTTGGATGAGAACACGGTCGATGACAAGATATATAAGCAACAACAGTGAGCCTATCAAATTCTCACAGAATAAAGTATGCACATTCTCGGAAAAAGGCCGGAGCCACAAAGCCTCTCACTGAGATCTATTGACCAAAGTTCTGATTTTAATAAAAAAAAATCAAATTACGATTGAGATATTTAATCTATTTTTCTTGTTTGTATGAAGAAATTCGTCAATTATAGTTTTACTATTTGGTATTTTCACCTTCCAGCTTAGTAAACATCTTGGAAAAATTGTCTCTACCATGAAGTATGGCCACCTGGCATAACCAGTGCAAGTCTTATAGCTGTGGTGCAGCCAAAATTAGACACCTTCGAGAAAAAAATTTTTTATGTATTAAAAATATCCTTTTATGCAAGGTGTAACTCCAGCAGATGAGCGTTCGTAGGTGCCACATTTTCTTGTCCCTTTTCGAACAAGCTGGCATTTTATTCTTGACCATTTATCTTTTTCCCCCGATATGCTATGCTTTTAAATAAATTCGTTAGATAATTTCTCGATGTTTCTCGATGATTCTTTTTCGTCAAATTCTTCAATCCCTCTTTTCAATTTATATATCAAAAAAAAATATTCCTCTGTTTCTTTAAGATTTTAAGTATAAATATTATTTTTGTTTATCTTCAGAACTTCCTCATTGCTCACATGATCAGTTCATATTATTCTCAGAAGCTAAACTGTAGAACTTCCTTACGGTCAGTTCACCTGGAAATATTAGTTTTCGTTAAATCACCGGAGTAACTGGTCAGTATTTTGAAGGGTGGCCGCTTGGGAATAACAGTTCTGATTTATGGGCGGTGTCATGGATAATGCCTTGAAATTGTTAATCAGGTATCCGAGATCCAATTCCAGTTGGGCTAGTTATATACACTAAGACGTAAATACCCTTGAGAAAGGTAAGAATCCCCCCTCTTCTGTCCTCCAGGTATGGGTTAATTAGTAAGACATGTATCAGTAAATCATTATTAACTCAATGAAATTTCTTAAAATCTAAAAACATTTTAAATAACCTGCAAAGGGATGCTAAACCGTACAAAATGAAGGAATGAATCAATATCTATAGAATTAGGTCTAATGTCATTGTTCACTATTCACTATTATGCACGGGGATGAATATGACATATCATTTTAGAACTATGTTTGAAATGAAAATATTCCCATTCACTTAATACTATTGACAAGAAAACTACAACACAAGGAAACTTTTTTTCACAGAATATATATTATTTTATTGTCTGGGAGAAAAATGAATCCTCCGTGAATTATTCAATCCCTAAAATATTAAAAGACAAATCTGTTAAAAAAAAAAACACGTATTTTACAAAAAGGATTTGCTAAAATACAAATCTAATGCTATTAACTTTCAGATATACGTCGTATTTCTTATTTCTTATTCTATCTCCATAAACGACACATTAAACCTTTGGGCTATCTTTTAATGAATCAGAGACAACCAATCAAATATGACCGTATTAGCGTAGATGATAATGGGAAACGCTCTCCTGAAAGGATTTCCCTAGGCATGGAATATCGATCACAGAAATCTTAAACTCGGTAGCAACCACAAAAGCCTCTCGGCATAAAACGGAGAAATTGACCACGATCATCAAAACGTGGCC
Organism: Acanthosepion lycidas; assembly: GCA_963932145.1. Classification (NCBI taxonomy): domain Eukaryota; kingdom Metazoa; phylum Mollusca; class Cephalopoda; order Sepiida; family Sepiidae; genus Acanthosepion; species Acanthosepion lycidas. The sequence goes on from OZ010579.1 coordinate 98,163,984, forward strand.
GTTTCATCAGTCAAGAATATACTACCACACAAAACTCGTTAAAACAGTAGTTCCTCAAGGTTTAGAATCACAGAACTTCGTATGAAAGGCGGCTGAAAGTTTCTGAGACTGACCAAGAAGTCGTTCCAAAATAATAAAAATGAAATATAAATCTGAGGTTTTCTCATTTGATCTGAATCTAGAATATGTGTCAGTACGACCACATTTAGCACTTACTTGTTATCGTATTTAATATTATGTTTAAATCAACAACTGAGGATCACGATCAATTCAGAACGAGCATGAGAATAATTCTTAAACTTTCCTGTGGCCTAAATCAGATTATTATTAATATTTAATAAGCTTATCACAGTCCAAGACAAGGACAAACGCGTTTAAAGTGCATTGAGAATCATGCATATTGAAGTAATAAATTACTTCTACAATTAAGAATGAGCCAAACGTAAATTTTACATCAAAATTTTTACAACGCTATATATATATATATATATATATATATATATATATATATATATATATATATATATATATATATATATATATTGTGTGTGTGTGTATGAATGTGATAATGATATATATTTTTATATGTCAAGAACAATATTCAGGAAAAATGTATAAAAAAGTGGCAAAAGTTTTCTTGTGAGGCTCTTCCCCCATTATAGGACTTTTATAGGCGCGCGTGCGTGTGTGTGTGTGTCTGTGTGCGTGTGTCTCTGTGTGGGAGTGTAAATAAATGATAAAACGTATCACTATGTTTGAATAAATGTATAAAGATGGTCGTTATATTTATCTATCAAGTTATATACTTATATACTTTAATTTATATGTTTACTTGGGTTTTCTGGTGGTTTACCTTGATTCGTTCTTATCCGCACAGTTCACTTGCAAGGAATGCTGGCTAAAGAGTGAAGGCGATGGGGTCAGGTAAAGGATATTACTGGAAGGCTCTAGCTGGAGTTCTACACAGTGGCAGACCGATAGGTGATGGTCGTTCTTTCACAAACCCATGAGCAATTGTGATGTCCGTGTCCTCCATCGGTGACAAACCAGCCCTATTTAGGATTGCACTGCTTTCCCTATTATGGGGAGGGGGCGATAAAAGTAGCCCTAGACATTGCTTGCTCACACAAGTGACTTGGCAGCTCGCTGCAGCTGTCTAGTTATCCAATAAAGCAGTCGAAACAGCAAGGAATATCAGAATAAATATAAGAAGAATTTCTATTTTGCATCATGGAATGTTCACACTCTTCAGGACAATGATTCTGCACCAGAGCGTAAAACAGCTCTTGTTTATGTCGAATTAAAGAAATATAACATCGATATAGCGGCCATTAGTGAAACACGTCTGGCTGGTAAGTCTCAGCTTAGGGAAGAAAAAGGCGGATACGTATTTTTATGGGCTGGCAAGACTGAGAAAGAGCCACGCCAGTCTGGTGTTGGCTTTGCCATCAAGTCAGACCTTGCTAGCTCACTGCCTTCGCTACCTAAAGGTTTATCCGATCGCATAATGGAATTAACCCTCAATCTATAGTGCAACACCCGTGTGAGGATGGTGAGCTGCTACACGCTAACCTTAGGTAGTTCAGATCAAGAAAAAGATAATTTTTACAATCTTCTTCTGGATGTCATCTTCAAAGTCTAACATAAGGATAAATTAGTCTTTACAAGTGAATTCAATGCTCGTGTTGGCAGTGATTATCAATATTGGATGGGCGTTTTAGGTCGACATGTTATCGGTCATGTGAATGCAAATGGATTACGCCTTCTCACTATCTGCAAGGAATTTGACCTTAGTATCACTAATACCTTTTACCAGCAAACCAACTGTCGTAAGACAACGTGGATGCATCCTCTTTCGAAAGACTGACATCTGATCGACTACGTCATCACCAAAAGATGGGGCATAAAAGATTTTAAGATAACAGGTTCATTCCACACAACATGCTATTTGTCAGATCACGCTCTACTTCGAAGTAAAGCTACACTGCATCTGCAAAAGCGAAAGATTATGAATTCTACTGTGTCCAAACGCATTAACGTACTGGTTCTTACATCGACTGAAGTGAAAATTGAGCTCTCTAACAAACTTGATGCTGCACTCGATTCTGTAAATATTATCATTGGCATCGAATCATCTTGGAAAGCTCTGCGTGATGCAACATCCTTGGAGGTTCTCGGCCGGCCATATCGTAAACATCAAGACTGGTTTGATGACAATACTATAAAAGTTCAGCAGCTTATAGGTCAATTGAACTCTTCTCATAAAGCATGAATTGAGGACAAGAACTCCGATAAGAACTCGTCTTACAAGATGTGCAAAAGTCAGGTTCAACGAGCTCTCAGGGCCATGAAAGAGCGCCGGTGGTCTGAAAAGGCCACTGAACTCCAAGAAGCTTCAGATAGAAAGGATCTAAATGCTTTCTATGCTGGTCTCTAGCATTTTCGCTCCTCAGAAAAGTGGTGTTACTTCTATCGCCACAGCAGGTTGTAAAACTCTCTTGACGGATAAGTCATACATTTTAAATTGCTGGAAAGAGCATTTCGAAACTGTGTTAGACACCACTTCGGTTACTGATGAGGAAGCCATCACATCAATTGAGCAAAATCTTGAAATTCCGAAGTTGTTTTTGAACCCACTTATCAAGAGGTAATTTACTCCATCAAGCAAATCTCATCTGGAAATTCACCTAGTCCTAAGGATCCTATTCCACCCGAAGTGTATAAGCTTGGTGGCCAAAAGTTGGCAAAAAAGATACATCTCCTTTTTGTGGACATATGGAAGGCAGGCTGTGTCCCATGAGGTTATAAAGACGCCTCTATTAAACACCTTTACAAAAACAAGGGTTCCAGGTGATAATCATCGGGGGATTTTACAAAAACAAGGGTGTCTGTGATAATCATCGGGGGATATCACTATTTTCAATTGCATGCAAAATCCTAGCGAGACTGATTCTAAACATTATACACCTTGTTGACGACATATCTCTTGAATCGCAGTGTGGTTTTCGGTCGGGTCGGGGCACCAGTGACATAATATTTTCTCTTCGTCAGGTACAGAGAAGGTTCGCGAGAAAAACCAGGAGTTATACATGGTGTTTGTGGACTTGACAAAGGCCTTTGACACTGTGAATCGAGAGAGTCTTGAGAAAACTCGGTATCCCTGAAAACATGCTAACGGTCATCATCTCCTTTCATGAAGGAATGAAAGCTAACGTCGTATCTGATGTTGGAATCCTTTAATGTTACAAATGGAACCAAGCCCTTTTCGTCTCGGTGATGCTGAAATATGCACATACACACACACACACACACACACACACACACACACAGACACACACACATACATACATATATATATATATATATATATATATATGTATATATATATATATATATATATATATATATATATATATATATATATATATATATATTACTTCAAATGTTTTTAGTCGATGTTCGCAATTGTGTAGAACGCTTTGTTTTTTAATCAGTGTTTTTTTTTGGGGGGGGGGTTAACTATCGATTTGCACATTGAGAGAAAACGTATTATTGAAAATTTGCATTCCAACAGGATTCAAACTTCCGCTTCCTTTCGTAGGACGAAACACCGTTCAGATTTGGTGTATTTTAGACCACTCGTCTACGGAGAGCCGAGCGGCGTAACACAAGTGATCTAAGTCAGCTTCTGTTTGCCTTAAAGTAGATCCCCTTCATATGTTTTCTCGAAACACATATCTGCTGTTTCGTATATGTCATTTTAAAAAAATAATGGATTTCATTTTTTTAATCCGACATTTTTTTTTCTTCAAGCGGTTTTATTTTAGTGGAATGTTTTTTCTCGAATTGCGCAATAGGCGTAGACGAAATGCACATCGTATTAAAAAAGAAAATATGCTCTACTCTACAAATGTGTAGGGTTAAACATAAAGATTCATTAAATCTTAATTTAATTTCAGATAGAATATATCTTTAAAAGTATTATGAATAAAGACAAAAGGAAAACTTTTTTCTGAGCCGATACATTTAGTAATTTGTGGGACATTATCACAGCAAACTCAAGGATCTTATTTTGTAACAATTATTGGTGCACATTTTAAATTTAAAAAATGTTCATTTGCTTAGACTATTCGCCTAAGCTGATGAATATATATGAGGGCTCTTAATTTTAAAAATTGAAAAACCACTAAAACTTTTGCTATTTTATATAAATACTTGTTTTAAAATAAAATCCTTACATTTGCCTTAATAAACTCCATCAGAGGACGAAGATAAATTTTCCTTTCATCTTCATATCTATATCTATATCTATATATATCTATATATATATATATATATATATATATATATATATATAGAGAGAGAGAGAGAGAGAGATAGATAGATAGATAGATAGATAGATAAAAAAATTCCAAAAACATTTTGCTGGAAGATGGAACAGAGTTTAGTACTAGGTTGGTGCAAAAATAATGACGGAATAATGTCGTTTTTTTGACGTTAAGAAATATGTGAAAAAACGACATTATTACATCATTATTTTTGCACCAACCTAATACTTTAATTCAGTTTAATGGAACAGAGCTTAGTACTTTAATTCAATTTAATTCAAATAATTATATTGAAGTTTTCGGGTCTTGTTTTGAAACATGAGAACTCTTATGTAGCGTATTGGAATCATATTTTTAAATAAATAATTATATTTATGCTCTACTTTTGTATCGAGCACTATTTTTTAAAAATAATAACAAAAATACTAAAGAACTTTGGATTATTTACCGAATGAGTTCTTTCCTATTTTCTATATATTTTCATACACACACACACACACACACACACACACACACACACACATATATATATATATATGAAGAAATATAGTCTTAAGGTGTGCTATATTTATGGAATAAAGTGCTCAATATCAGAGGTAGAGCGTGTGTAAATATAAAAGTCAACATAGAAGTCAACACTTAGAGGCGACAATCTGTTTCATGCTATATGCAATCGTCATGCCACTTGTGCTGTTATTTTTCTCGGCTATTTATATATATATACGTGTCAGTGGTGCATTGTGTGTAGGCTATTATGGCGGTTATTTACCGGAAAGCGTTTGTTTATTTATTTGGGTAAAATTATATTGCTTGTTTTTTTTATTTTTATTTTTTGTTTCTTATTTTATATATTTATTTTTTTAATCGGTGTTTTTATTAACGTAGAAAAAATTTGTTTATATCACTTATTTAATAGTTTTGTTTTGGTTTGAGAATTTAATTAAAGCTATTTGTTCGGTTTTGAGCTTGATTGTTGTAGTTTATTCTAACTATTATTTTGGCGGGAACAGTTATTTATTTTGTGTTTATTTGGGTTGATTATCTTTATTTGTTTTTTCTAACGGTAACTTTATCGGGATTGGTTTGTTTATTTATTTACTTGGATGAATTTAGGTTATTTTATTTTACTTGTATATTTTCACTTTTCGGTTTTCGATTTTTAAGTAACGTAGTATTTATTTTTTTTTTTATTTTATTTTTTTTTAAATTTTTTATCGTTATATAACAGTTATAGCTATTTTATTTATTTATTTTTTTCGTCCGATTTTTAGGTTTGATTTTTTAATCTAACTAATATTTTAGTCATAATGGTTAGCTAATTTATTTATTACTTACTTTATTTATTTGGGTTCGTTTGTTTTTTTTGTTTTATTATTATTATTATTATTATTATTATTATATTTCGTCTATTCTAACAGGTGTGATTTGGTAATTTGTTTGGATTAATTAATTTTGCTTATTTTTATTGTTATTTTGTTTGTTTATTTATTTGTTTTTATTTTATTTTTTCCGTTTTCAGCTTTTAAGGAACGTAGTAAAAATTTGTTTTCATGTTTGCATTTTGAGATGAGCTCGGATCTTTTATTTAATAATTTATTTTTGGTCTGGGAATAATAGCTATTTTTTCTTCCATCAAATTTTGCAAGTTTTGATTGGTTGTTGTAGGCTGATGATCTTTTCCTTATCTTCCAAGATATTTTTGGTGTGATGTGCGTTTTGTTTTTGATTTCTCAGATATACTTAGAAAGCATTGTACTGTTCGCATATTTACTATTTGTGAAAGATGTTTTCTGTGTATAATTTCTTTGTTTCCAGGGTCCTTCAGTTACTCCTATGTATACTTTTTCTTCATTATCTAGTGAATTTATCGTGGCTTGGTATATTACGTTGTTTTGTAAACAATTTCCGTTTAAGGGACATTCGTTCTTTATTCTGCAGTTGCACGTGGGTTTAAGTTGTTCGTGTGGTTTGTTGATAAGTATTTGTGTAAGAGTTTGAAGAATATTTTTCCTACGTTTGTTTTTACGTTTTTGCTGTACGCTGGGTTGAACCATATGATATTTCTTCTCCTGTTGGTCTTTTTTGTGTTTTGTGGTGAGTATGTGAGTGTTGCTGGGAATCCGCTATCTTTTAGAGCTGTTTCGTTGTCTTTCTTAGTTTTTTAAATAGGGATTCATTGGAGGAATTGTCGGAGAGCCTGCGGTTAATCGATTTCGGTAACTGTTTGAGTATAGAAGGCGGGTGGTTGGAAGATGTGTGTATGTAGAGTTGTTTATCATTAGGTTTTCTATATGGTTTATATGTGCCTTTTCTTAGGTTGGAGGTAACATCTAGAAAATCTACTTCGTTTAGGTTAGTTTTTATATCTATGTCGAATCCGTTATTTAAAAAAAATCTTTATTGAGCAGTCTACCCCAGTGAGCGAAATAAAGGATTCAGTTCGGCATTCCAACTACCTGAAGAAGACCGGAGCGTACAACGGCTGAAACGTTATGATAAAAATGGCAACAAAAATTAGGAAAATAGTCCGAATAATGTAAATAGTTTACATAATACCTCATCTCAGAAATATAGACGGATGCATGAATATAATCTTTAGCTCCAAACTCCTTCGTTCTTATCTCGAGCCCCTAAAACTACTTCGTTTAATATCAAACACCAATTATCGGCATTTAGCTGGAAACCCTTCTCGAAGTTGAAGATGGTTATAATTCTATTACTTCCTGAAGTAGCCTAAGACATTAATCTAACTTGTTTGTGCTTGCTTGTCAGTTGTGTTCGCTGTTTTTATGAATGAAACCAATCAGTCGATGTAATATAATTGTAATTTCATTAATAAATATAACTTTGGTGAAATCTTTTATCATTTACTTTTTAATCTAATGTCCTAGATTCCCTTCGTAATGCTCAATTAAATTTGCTAATTTTGGTTGTTTTCACGTATTTTGGTATTATTCTTATCATTCTGCATCTTTTCACTCCGTTTATATTCCAAATATTACTTTTTCATTGTTTCAGTTCACTTTACTGTTCTTAATTACACGGAAACCCACATCATTACTCGCTGTTAATTTTCCTATTAAGAAACTATTTAATGAATTTACTGAGAACTTTGTCCTATAAATGTGTAGCATGTGTAAAAATTACTCACAGTCACTTACGTGCGAATACCCTTGGAAAAGGTACGCATCCTTTTCTTCTTACCCCAGCTATGGTTAAGTAGCAGGACACACCGTATTCTGTAGACTTGAATGGCAACTGGTCTACAGCAGAAAGAAATGGCAACGTACTGCGGGAAAAAATATCTGCTTAAGTGTGTGTTACGTATGGCACATAACTGAATGAGATATGTAAAACTTATGATTTAGATATAGATTTTTATTTTTAAATTAACAGGTTTTCGAACTTTTGAATTTTTAAATAAGTTTCTGAAACTCCACAAAATATTTCGTAATATTTAAAAAAAAATATAATGAAAGAGCATGCGCAAAGTTTACAAAGGCAAATAGCTTGATCAAAATATTGGAGAGTACCATTAAAATTACCTCAACGATATAAAGCCATATGTTTAATTTGTTATAAACTTACTGACGTTAGATTTAGGAGTTTTGTTACCATTGATTTCCTGGGGTGTTATAATTTTTCGTCTGAGATGGACTACCAAAAATATGATTTTGACGCCCGTTTCTACATGAATAATTGCCATCTAAAAATATAGAATTTTGTCTTGAGAAGAATCCAGAAGATTTCAGTCTGATTATGGTTAACACAAGGTTTTATCATTCCCTTTGGCTTATCGATTGTAGCTCAACATTCACCAACAAAAAGAACTATTTAATTCTATTTTGTTTCCATTTTATTCGATTTTATTGATTGGTGTATTATAAATGAAGTCTAATGATCAGAACATGTTATTTAACTTAAGACTAGACACCATGCGTTTTTGGCACTTCCCCCATGAAAAAATGCCTCTCTTGGCTAAGACAATTATTTCCATTCTTTGAGCACGTGATGCGTGACTTATCCTTATCAGAACTGTACCGGAATCCTCCAAGACCAATGAACTTCCTTATAGTTCGTTGGTACCTGCCGATTACTTTTGCAATTTTTAGCGTAGTTTTGCTTTCTGTAAACATTGGTGTTATTAAATATTGTGATTTCTTCTGCAAATCTACGTGGCCATTAATTTGAGGAAATTTGACCAACCTGGGTAAATTTCATATAAATGACTTATAGTTATTTCCACATGCGCAGAAAGAGCCAACTTTCACTATAAATGCGCAATTAAAGGCTACCGTCACTCAGAAAATTACGCTTTAAATTCCACTCAGGGTTTATATTCTTTTAAATTTCCCAATTATTTCCCCTTGCTGTTCATGTCACATGTCCCGCAATCTATTAAAGCACTTAAAAAATTGGGGCCCTGACGATGCCTATCCCACTTCGGTCTGGTTTTGAATTCGGAGAGAGTGCAGGAGAAACCGTCGTTAGATTCGACGTGCGTTAGAGAGATCAGGCCCAAAAAACTTGTGCCGACCAATCAAGGCAAAATAATGTCTTTCTGGGCAAATCCCTCTCGTCACAGATTCTCTAAAATTCACATCTGCTCAGTTTTGTATCTAAACGTAAACAAAGCAATTTAGAAAAAAGTAATGGATGGTTAAATTAATCCGACAATTTTATTAATTGAAAAGTTTTTGTGGATACTCATATTTGAGTAGAAGCGCCGTTTATTTTAAATAGTATATTACTTTTTGTCTTACGGTCTGATTAATTTTCCCTTTCGTCACTCGTGGGCTCTCGATTAAATATGCGTATATTGCGGTGCCGAGAAGGCTTTTAATCTTTGTTTCTTGTTCACTTGCGAGAATGTGTGGGTGCACCCACTTGGTCAACTTGCACGCCTTTTTTATGCGGTGTAGGTGAATTCTGTTTCATCAGAAACCTCGAAACGATCGGGAGGTTCACTAGAGGTTTGGCTGTTGTCTTCCTCTATGGCCCCACCTTCAGGGCATCATAATCCAGCCAACAAAGCAGCCAACTACGAACGAGCTGATTCAACACCGCCATGTTTCCTCGCTGCTGCACGAGCTATGAATAATTTGTGAGCGCAATGCACCTTCATTGGTCATGAGAAATGCACCTACCTCCATGGCTTTTCTGACACGTATCGAACTCATTTGTATATCAGTTATCCCTTTTTTTCTACACGGCGTAAAAAAAAAGCGGCGCGGACATTATTAGTTACTTTATAAAATCGCAGTCGCCGTTCTTGTAGCAATTGTATTGGGCATCTAAATGGTAACTTTATCTGAAGTATTATACTGAAATCAATTATCATCTTAAATAAGATGTATGACGATACAAGATAAAAGTCTATTGAAATGAAAACATCTTAAATCGATGGCTATTCTGCCATCCAATGAAAGCGAAGAATTAATGGTAATAATACGTTTCCAAATGCGAACGAAGTAACAAAAGGCCCATTGAGGAGGTTGCCATGGCGACATCTCCATCGATATATAGGACTTTTCCTCCATCATCAAAACAAGGTTCTGCAACAATTTCATTACTCAACAATTACCGCGAGTTACATGCTGAATTCTAATGTAGAATATTCTTCCACAAGAGAAATATTATTGTTATTCTTTTATTCTTTATATTCCCAAGATATTAAATCGTTCCGAAGACTTGTTGACAGTGAATCGGATTTGTACAATGTCATAAAAGGCAAAAAAAGGAGAAAAAAAAAAACAGACTGAGAATAATTTCAGACAGAAGATGACTGAATGATCTGGAAATTGGCTTTCAAAACAATTTCTGACGTCGTTGGTATATACGCAAAATATTTTTAAAATTTGTTTACGTCACGTTAAAAAATGGTTGCGTTTATTTAGCATTAAATATGAGAATCCTCTTCTTTTATCTGCTGTACACCCTTCAAAGTTCAGCTTCGTATCCTTTATAACGCTAAACAATGGTTGTTCTCTTACTATTCCGACCAATCCCTGTTATATTTTTCATTTACACAGACTATTTAAGAAGGTGACTCGATCTTACTCTCAACATATTTTGCAAAACGTCGTGTGAATGTTAAATTTCCAAGACCTCTTTTCTCATAACGTGTCACAGAAGATTTTGCTATCTTTTTTTTTATTATTCCAAGTATAAGTCTCTCTTTTTTTGTTTACATTTTACTTAAAACATCTTCGTTCTGTCCGTGCTATACGCAGCATCTTTCTGTAGACCATATCTCAAATATAGGAGGTCTGATATTACTTATCATTTCAGAATACAGCGGCCTCTGAGTGTTTTGAGGGTTGGACGGGCCCTACTAACATCATTTATCTTTAGTTGATTTTGTGTTTATGTTTAGTTTGTTTTGGGTTTCATTCCCTCCCCTTTCATTTTTCATAAATTTCATATAGAATTATTCATTATCATTAATTTTTTATTGAATGGGGCGCGTTTTTTAGGACCCCCTTGTGAGGATGCGGTATTATGGTGTATGGAGGATTGATTGGTAACGGACGATTTTTTTGTGGTGAATGCGCAAATTGTAATGAGTGAATGTGTCGTGAATCGGATTAGCTAGGTATAAGATAGTCACGACCACCATCCCACCACATTTTTTTGGCCTTGTGCTGTAATTGTGTATTTTGAACAATAAATAAACATTTCAAAACTTTTTTTTTTGGTTCTAATTATTTTTTCCTTTTGTTTTACTCCTTTTTTAAAAACTTTTAGATGGCATCCGTTCCTATGCCTCTTTGAATTTCGTTGCCTTATGTTCCGTCTTTAATTAAACACTTCCGTGATACATAAACAACAGAATTATGAATTCGGTCTGCCGATTCAGTTTTTCGAGCCGATAACCTTTTATTCCTACGTGGCGATCCACACGCATTTATTAAATTAATTCAATTTTCATTACTTCTTTCTTGTGACCATGTGGCTTCCTGTAATATTTATCACTCACTATCTCATTAATTTGTGCATTTTGTGGATTCTTTTACGCGCCATATAATTCCGTCATCATTAAGTCGAAAGAATCAAAGACGAAGACGTTATATTTAATTAGGAATTCGTTACTTATCCCAATATACGTTAATAGAGATAACAAGGCAGCATTTATCACAGTGTATATCAAAGGCGTGCTTGATAGACCACACAATGTAAGGTATAAAGGTATCATTATGTGGCTAGAAATTCGCGGTATCTGATATATTGAGTGAATTGCCGAGTAGGTGAACCATTTGGTTTCCAGTCAGAACATCCGAGTTCTAATCTCACCACCGTCCTTTTTTTTTTTTTTTTTTTTTTGCGAGAGGTTTCATCCCAGCGTGTTTGAAATGTGCCTGGTTTGAATAGGGCAGTTTTCTGCCTTGCGAGCGAAGAGATGTTTGGTAGATGGATGATATGTCCCGGAAAGGGATATATTTGTTCGAATTACCAAAGAGGTTTTGGACTACTGTAACTGAGTAGGACAATCTAGCAGGTAACTGTAATGGATTGGTCCTCGTCGTAGTGGTAGGCAGTAGGCGTAGGCAATAGGCGTTGTCATGTACCTCCACATCAGTCTGTATTTATGGCTGAAACCAGAAACATTACTGTGAGGGGGAACCCAGGTATATGCATGTTCATTACATCAATGGAACTGTTCAGAAGCCGTCTATGCTTAAGCAAAACAAAGTCACTAGACATCGTTGCCGAGTATTTGAATGTACTGGCGTTGTTTAAAACTATTGGTTATACACATTCTCCCAGAAACTGTTGTTAAGTCTGAATAGTATGAATGCAGGGAAATACAAAAGTAATATATAATTTTTTATTCTTTTTTTCGTTGTGAAACCATATTTGCATAACATAGAGACAGACATAGATGGGAGTCGAATGTTAGAAGGGATAAGGAAGAGACTGAGACGATACAGAGCAAAGACAATATCATTTGTAAATTCCATAGAATGCCTCCAAATACAGACACTGATAATTAATGTGCACTTTTCTTTTACTAAATTTAACGCAATACATGTCTAATTATCCACTCTGGGTAGAATGTTATTTGGGTTTGATATGAAGGTAAGAGGGAATCAAGCGGCAGTGGAGATTATTAGGTTAAGGAATCCTGATAGCGATTGACACTTATCATGAAGATGATTAGATTGTAGTTCCCAAAGTAATATACACGCGTTTAACATAGTAGCAGTTCTCCTGTGGTGAGCATCGGAGTTGCCTGAGTAGAACTAGTTCCTGAAAATTAGATTACCGGTGAAACAGAGGCAATTCGACTTCGTAAACGTAGCATAATAAGTAATAACCATAAACGTCGTAACAGATGGAGTGAAAGAGTGGAACTTATCTCAACATTTGCCATGCAAAAAAAGCCTATAGAGTAGCTTAGAACGTTATGTCTGACGTAAAGAGGCTACAGACTAAGAATAAATCCTCCTCACAAGCATACGGGTATTTTGACTGTCGTATTCTGAACTGTGAAATGTAACGAATTAGCAAATGAGCCGCGGATAAGGCAGCAATAATCTATTTTTTCTCCAGTCTGACTCTTGTAAAAATAAAACCTCGCAGAAGAGGACATTTTATGATTGATTTATTTTTTTACAGCTTATCAACATTTTGCTTTTTTTACAGCCCGTACAAGGCCCGTGAGCCACTCGAAGTAGAAATCTACAAAGTAATATGCACAACGTATGCGGATATGCGAGAAAGATAAAGGTTAAACCTAGATTTAAACTGGTGAAGATTGTAGTGTTCTGAAATCATAATCTTGGGAGTTGGTTCCCCAAGGCAACGATTCGCGAGAATCTGCTTCAGTGGAAATTACTTCTCACCAATGGAATACGGAGGGAATGAGAGTGATTCCCCATAATACGTGTAATATGGCAGGTCCTAACCGTGAAGGTTAGATGTGGGAGAACTAAGGAATGTAGTCCGTTTGCGCTTTTTCCAGGAAAGTAGCGATGGAGCAGTGAGAGGTTTGAGATATTTCGTCTGCAAAATGGGTGTTGCAGGGCGGAAAATAATTTATCCTCCTCAAAAACACGAAGACGCTTTTGGAGTCTATCGAAGCTGAAAAGTGAAGACTGTGCAGCTCCTGTCCAAATATGATGTAATAACAGAAAATATTTCTACATTGTAAGAATTTTGCGGTGATAATAATGATTTAATGACACAGGTCATATTACCCTACAGGCAAGAGACTAATCTTGCAACTAGCGTTTACCGCTCGGGTCCCGCTGTCGGACTACCGGCGTGTTCGTCTCTTCAGTGTTAAAGCTGGCGGACCGCTAGAGGCCCACCGGAAGACCGATGGCTTTGAAATTAGCGGCTGGCCAGCAGGCCATTAGCAGTTTGCATGTTGGGTAACATGGCTGTGGGAGGAAGACGTGGAGTCATACCTTTCCCTAATGTATTTGCGCTAAGCGAATGCAATGAACGCGTCAGGAATTTTAACTCGGCTTCCCGTTTTCCAATTCCGAGCCGTAATCTATTACACCACTCTCACATGCACGCTTACAGCACTTAATATTCCCAAGCTGTCACCCATCTCGGTATTAGCCAGTATCGGCGTTGCTTAACTTCGGTGATCAAATATTTTATGATTTATTCAAACATTTGTTTTTATCTTGAATTTTGCAGTCACATAGTCGCAGCCATTGTAACATCATCATATACCTATCGTAATATACGCGGTTTTTCGAACCGAAACCTTTATTCAAACCATGGGGTAGTCTTTTCTTAACATGCTCTTTGTGCAGAACTGGCAACACAAGAATGACTTAACAAAAGAAGAAAACATAGATTTAACGAATACGTGATATCCGCTCGTATATTACGAATGCCTGCAAAGTGATTTACGTATATGCGTATTTGCCTGTTCAGTTATATCTCTCGGTATCTTATTTCGGTTTTCTTTCTTTCTTTCACTTTATCTTTCTATCTGTCTATTTCAGTTGGTTTTCCTTTCTTTCACACGTTGTCTACTTTTCTTTTTCTGTCCCTATAGATATTTCTCATTCTCGCACTCCTACCCCCGCGCTCAACATCTGTTCGCTGCGCTTACAAAACCCGATCTACACGTCAGCCAGTTCAGTTGTGCTCGTTTACAAGAATCTATGGCGGATATAAATTTTTTAGTGCACCGTTTACATTTCAATTTGCCGGGATTCGCCAAGGTGGTAACATCTGCAACAATATCTTATTTCAATATGAGAATAAACGTTTAATATCGATCGGGCTCGCGGCATGTCAGAGGGAGATAAAAAAAAATAGTGTGAGCACAGTGAAAACAGCAACAACAACCAAAATAAAAGTAAATTAAATAAAACAGAACGTCTTTATTTGCCTTAGCATTCGTTTCTCTCGTCAGACCAGATACAGTCACAATGTTTCAGACGAAAAACCAGCAAGAGTTAAAAAGCTGTGTCATATTCCGTGTTCATTCAAGACATGGGTGATCATGACTCTTCACATCTTCCTACCGATTATTGCTCTTAGTAATGTCTTTCTTTAACGTCCTTGTGACAACATACGTTTCTCTCGTCTTACCAGATACAGTCGTAATTTTTCAGACGAAAAACCAGCACGAGTTAAAAAGCTGTATCATATTCCGTGTTCCTTCAAGACATGTTTGATCATGACTCTTCACAGCTTCCTACCATTTGTAGCTCTTAGTAATGTCTCTCGTTAACGTCTTTGTCTCAACATTCATTTGTCTCGTCTTTCCAGAAACAGCCAATGTTTCATACGAAAAGACAGCACGATTTAAAAAGCCGTACATTACTCCGTGTTCCTTCAAGACATGATCATAACTCTTCACAGCTTCCTACCATTTGTAGCTCTTAGGAATATCTGTCTTTTTATTATTATTCTAAGTTTTATTCTGCCAATCATTGACACAGGTTCGTTTGCTAAGTTCCTTGATGTTTCCTTCTGACCTTCTTCAATATTTATTTTAAGCGTCAAAGTCTCCAATAATTTTTTCCTCATCTATTGACACAAACCTGTTAATTATCTCTTTCAGAATTTTAAGTAAAAAATGTTCGTTTTTGTTTTCATTTTCCTCAAAACTTTTTCGTTGCTCATGATCTGTTCATGGCAATTTCAGCATCATTCCTCTTGACTCAAGTATTCTCTTCATCAGTGAGGATCTTGACCTTCATTTATTAACTTTCAAGTGAATGGGTATCACCAATCATTTCAACACATTTTTCTTTATTTCTAATAAAATATTCCTGTTTCTTAGTGTTCTTTAGCTTTTGGAAATCATCTTCCGCTATTCCAATATGCCTAACAAATTCACTGTCACATTTTCCATACTCTGTTAAAATACGTCTCTGATATTTGAATATCTGTATTTGCTCGGTTAGTCTGTCCAATAATTGAATATATGTATTTGCTTGGTTAGTCTCTCTGATAGTTGAATATCTGTTTTTTCTCGGTTAATCTCTCCAATATTTGAAAATCGGTATTTGCTCGTTTAGTTTCTCTGATAATTGAATATCTGTTTTTTCTCGGTTAGTCTCTCTGATAGATGAATATCTGTATTTGCTCGGTTAGTCTGTCCAATAATTGAATATCTATTTTATCGGTTAGTCTCTCTGATAGTTGAATATACGTATTTACTCGGTTAGTCTCTCCAAGAACTGAATATCTCTATTTGCTGGGTTAGTCTGTCTGGTCGTTGAATATCTGTATTTGCTCGGTTAGTCTCTCCAATAATTGAATATCTGTATTTGCTAGGTTCGTCTCTTTGATAGATGAATACCTCTATTTGCTCAGTTTGTCTGTCCAATAATTGAATATCTGTATTTGCTCGGTTAGTCTCTCTGATAGTTGAATATCTGTTTTTTCGCTGTTAGTCTCTCCAATAATTGAATATCGGTATTTACTCGGTTGGTCTCTCCGATAGTTGAATATCTTTATTTTCTCGATTAGTTTCTCTAATAATTGAATATCTGTATTTTCTCAGTTAGTCTCTCTGATAGTTGAATATCTGTATTTTCTCGGTTAGTCTCTCTGATAGTTGAATATCGGTATTTACTCTGTTAGTCTCTCCAATAATTGAATATCTCTATTTGCTCGGTTAGTCTGTCTGGTTGTTGTATATCTGTATTTGCTCGGTTAGTCTCTCTAATTCAATATCTGTATTTTCTCGTTTAATCTCTTTGATAGTTGAATATCTGTATTTGCTCGGTTAGTCTCTCTGATAGTTGAATATCTATATTTGCTTCACTTAGTAACTAGCATCATGGCCTGTTCCTGACTGAATAACATCTTGACATATCAAAATATTTTATCATTTACCTGATAAACTCGTATGCAAAATGATTACTTCTGTCCGATTAATAGCTGAAATAGTTACGTATTTGCTTGATCAGCCGTGTATCTAAATTTGCTTACTTTAAAGCCTCATGTTGGGTCCGTAGTTAAAAGTGCATTAACTAATTAACAGATGCAGAATATCCAGGCTATATAAATGTTCGATTAAGAGAATGGACATGAGCGTTGAGTAGCAATACGAAGAAACTTAGGTTTTCAGAACAGGGTCAAAGTTAATAAAAAATCAGATGATTCAAGTGAGAGTCCAAATAGAACAGTTTTTTCCGACTTGCAACATTGATGCAATGTAAACAAAGACCGACGACGCTCCTTTGTCAATTAACCGACTGGCTAACTTCATCCAACAATTTGTTATACTTTTATTTTACGTCAGTAAGAAGAAACAATCTGAAAGGTCGCGTGTACTTGTATAAGAACAATTGCTATATATATTCTCATTGTAATTGTTCTAAGAAGTTTACCTCCTTGGCACATCGACCTTATCAATAGGACTGTACTAATATATTAGCAACTAGGTCACATCTTTTTATTACTGAATTATCTAAATGCAATCGCCAATTCTAATCTAATAATTTTTATACTCTCTTCCGGTTTCTTGCTTCCAGGAAACCTACAATCTTCAGAGATTTAAATGCAGCCTCAATCATAATTTTCATTCTTCCTGTTCTTTTATAATCCTTTTTCTTCATTAAAATCATTTCATTCTCTTTCAATATCACTGTCTCTTTTGCTTGTTGCTGGGTTAAGGAACTTGCTTGTGGTGAAAAGACAAGGAGAAAAAAATTAAATAACAAGCGATAAAATCAAAATATCATCATTTACTATCATTTATTCACGGATTCTCTTCGCTCAGTCTGTGAGGCAGGTCTGTGACCAAGTTTGGGAAGTAGGTATGTGACACCGTCTGTGAGGTACGTTTGTGGTCCAGTTTGTGAGGTACGTATGTGGTCCAGTTTGTGAGGTACGTATGTTGTCCAGTCTGTGAGGTACGTATGTTGTCCAGACTGTGAGGTACATATGCTTTCCAATCTGCGAGCTATGTATGTTGTCCAGTCTGTGAACAACCTATGTTGTCTAGTCTGTGAGGTACGTGTGTTTTCCAGTCTGTGAAATATATATGTGAGCCAGTCTGTGAGGTATCCATGTGGTCCACTCTGTGAGGTACGTATAGTTTCCAGACTGTGATGTACGTGTATTTTGCATTCTGTGAGGTACGTATGTTGTCCCGCCTCTGAGGTATGTATGTTGTCCAGTCTGTCAGCTGCGTATGTTGTCCACACTGTGAGGTAAACATATTGTCCAATCTGGGATGTATGTATGTTGTACAGACTGTGAGGTACGTATGTTGTCCAGTTGTCTAGTCTGGTAAATACGCATGTTGTTCAGTCTGTGTGGTATGTATGTTGTCCAGTCTGTGAAATATATATGTGAGCCAGTCTGAGAAGTAAGTATGTGATCCATTCTTTGATGTAGATATATGCTCCAGCCTGTGCCCCAGAAAACACAACTGTCTCTTCCTGATGTTAAGTCTTAGTTTCCATTTTCTCTAAAAAATATTTTCATTACTCACATGTTCAGTTCATGGTATCCACGTCATCCTTCTGTAGGACCACACTTCTGTTGCTTCAAGTCTCGTCGTCATCTTTAAGGAGATCGTCCAGTACTCACTGTCATACAGGAGGACAAATATAATTTAGCAGTTTAGTATTTTTTCTCTGTTTCAAGTTATTTTTTCCCATTTATTTGTACTCTGCTTAGCGTTTGGAATGCTTCATTGGCTAGACGCATGCACATTTGGATTTAAGTCACACACTTTCAGTCTTCTGTTAAAATACTTCTCAGATGTTTAAATTTCCGCACTTGTTTCATTTTGGTATGTCCAATTTGGCATTCGCACTTCGGGCTCATACTTTTGCTAACAACAGTGCATTCTGTTTTCTTGATGTTTAAACCTTTCTTCTGGTTTTCTTTTACTGTCTTCTACAGGAGGGTTTTTATAAATTTCTTTCTTTGTGTGCTATCAACACTGTATCATCTGTATACCTTATACTGTTAAGTTTGTGGCAACCAATAATGAATCCTGGAAGGTCTTCCAGTTATCTCAGGGTCACTTCACTGCAAAGGTTAAATAAGTCTGGTGGTAAGACACATCCTTGTCATAAGCTCCCTTCTATTTTTCTATATATGCTGAACTCATTATCTATCCATATGCAAACAGTTTTGCTGCGACTATAGGTACTTGATTATTCTAATACTCTTTTCCCAGAATATAAGGATTGCTGAGCAGCTCCAACAGATCTTTGAGAAATAACTTATCAAACGTCTTTGCATAATCTATAAAACACAGGCACATGTCCTTCTGCATTTCTGTTGATCTTTCTGATAATATTCTAGAAAATAAATATCCCATTCTCTGTTCCAGTATCTTTGACGAATCCGTACTCTCCCTGTCCTTTTCTCGGCTGATTCTGCTGTGCGTTCTATTCATTAGAGTCTGAATGATAATTTTCGTTATATGGCTCATTAAGCTGATTGTCTGATGCAGTTTGCATTCAGTTTCATCTGGCTCCTAAGGTAATGCTACACAGATAGATCGACTTTGGTCTTCCGGTATATAACAATTGTTATAGATTCATTTATTATTTTTGTGATCTTGTCTATGCCGAAATAATCAAAGGCACCTACAATCTCTATTACAATTCCGTCTGGCCTTGCTGCTTTGTTTCTGTCCAGTTTTGTCAGTTTGGATTCAATTTCAGATTTTAATATTTCCGGTCCGTCTATATTTCTGCGTATCCGCGGGTGTTCTCTTTCGTTGTGGAAGTGTTCTCCAATATATTCGAACATCTCGGAAGTAGTTTTCCCTCTTTAATATCAGTGTTCCAGCATTGAACTTTATGCATCCTGTGGATGAATTTGTCTTGTTCCCCTAGATTCTTTATGCATATCTGCTTTATTTCGGCTATTCATTTTTTTTCTTTACATTTTCGTTGAGCCATTCCTCTGTAGACTCTTTGGATTCGTTCTTTATTTCGTTGTGTATTGTCCCTTATTCTGTTCTGTATCTTAGCATAGATTATCACTTTTTCATCTTTTGCCTATCATACATTGACTTTTTTTTCTAGTTTCCTTTCATTTGGAAAGATCTCGATTACTACTGTTACGAAAGCTTCTCTTAAACTGTCTCTCGTATCTGTTTTTCACACTGTCAATATATTTTTTCTTCAGATTCAGGTCATTCAGGACTCTGACCTATTGCAATTTAGGTGCTGCCTTAGCACTTTTCAATTTCCGTAGTTTCACTTTAAGCTTACATGTCACTGGAAGGTGAGCGTTTACATAGTCGGCACTTATTATGCTGTGTAAGACGGCATTCCTGAATCTCTTGTTGATAGTTTTATGGTTGAGCTGTTTTCATTCCTCCTCCTGGGCTTCTCCTTTTCTATCTTCGTCTTGGTTATTATTGAAACCTGATGTTCATCTTGGATATTATTGAAACTTGATGATTACCTGGTCATTTGCCGTACACCATTGGACCTATTTTCTTCCCTGTTCATTACCGGTTACTATTCTGAATTTGCAAAATATTTCCTCATCATTCTCTTTGACCATTTTTGCATTCAGGTCTCCAATGACAATGTTAATTTGTTGCGATTTACAAAAGGGCTTTGATGTTGTTTATGGTAGAGTAGAACATTTCAATTTATTCTTCTGTACTTTATGCTGTCGGTGTCTATACAAATATATGTTGAAATTCTTCCCCTTCAATTTAAGCAGAACAATTCTTTCAGATAATTGACAATATCCCAGATCAGCTTTCCTCATATCTTGGTCTGCTATCATTCCCATTCCTCTGTTATTTTCTCGCCTGCGTATATGATCCTGGGTTTGTCACTAATAAAATCTCCATTGTTTCCCCAACGGGTTCGCATACGTCTAAAATATTGATATTTAACCTGCCCTTTCTTGTTTAACATTTTCTAACAATCCTCTATGGTTTAATGTTCTAACATTCCATATCCCAAGAACTATTACCCTGCTGTCAAAAAAAAAAAACAAAAAAAAAACACGACATTGTATATATACAGACATTTTTTTTTATGTTTACACGTTCTTTTTATAGATACAAATATTTAAGTAAATGCTCTGTTTATAATGAACAGAGTTAACAACATTTACAGGCCTGAATATCTGACAAATTGTCATAGAAAATAATCGTCTTCCGAGAGGAATTGAACTTGTATCCTATACGGAACCGTCATATAGCATGACTTGCTTTTAACGATTGACCCATAGAGGAGCGTTTCGGTGGGCATGGTGAATTGATACATACATTCATATCTGCTCGATGCGTATCCAAACATAAACAAATGACGTCACACATAATCAAATGAACAAACTCCGACAATTATTTTAAGACATTTTTTATGTTTATAACAGAACATTTACTTAATTTTTTGAATCTATACAAAGAACGTATAAACATAAAAAAATGTCTTAAAGTAATTGTCGAACTTTGTGCAATTCATAACATACATATATATATATATATATATATATATATATATATATATATATATATATATATATATATTTCTACAACGGTGACAAAAATGATTGAACTATCTTCACGACGTACATTCTCCTATTCAGCATTCGCTCTATAAAGAGCAAATTCTATGTAGCTTCCTTCATCAGACTGAAACTTACAAAAACATGCGTTTGTTTCTCATAATCAGACGCATACAATACGTTAATATCAAGGCTATAAAGGAACAAGATGACTAAAGAATTTGAGAGTATTATCCGAAAAATATACTACCTGTTAACATATACATAATTTATGTATGTTAACCCTGTAGACAACCAGTGTTCTTCTCCGTTTTATACGAGGTCTACGGGGATTTTTTGGCCGAGACTACGGGCTCGGGTACCGAACATTAAATTCATTCTTGTGCCACATTTTACCGCGTGGGTCGGTTGGTAGATATCCTGCTGGTGGAGATTCATTGCGGAAATCACTTGACTCAATTCTAGCAGTAGACTACTTCTTATACGCGCCGCTGGCGAATCTTATATATGTTGTTCTTGTTATAAGTATTATCATTCATTAACAATGTTCGTGTGGTTGTTCTCTACAGTAACCTTTCCCAGTTTACAACGCAATGGCACTGTTTGGCTTCAGGAAACGGTATCGAAAAGAAAGAAAGAAATAAAACGAAAAGAAAGAATGAAATCGAAGACAGAAGAAGGCATAACACTCTCATGCAGTTAACGCTTGCTTCAGCAAAAGGCAAAATCTTTGAATCTGTGAATATTTTTTTTGTTTTTCCCGCTTACTTTTTTGTAGAAAAATTCACTGCATTCATATTTATGAATGTTATTTTAAAATGTTTTAAAATTGCTAAGCTCAAATATTTTACGACGCAATAGGTGAATTTGCTTGGGTATTTTATAGTCGTGGAACTCGCAAGGAAATTATTCAATCATTGACTTAAGAATTATGCAAACATTTACATTACCGAACCCTTTCTTCCTGAGTTAAAAAGGAGATTCGTTTAAAAAATAATTTGACAAACTCAGGATTTAGTAATTACTTTAATATAATTTTATATAATAATGACACTAAGATATCTGGAAGTGGCATGGCATGGCACGTGGAACTAGAATAATCTACTCCGGTGGAAAAATTAAAGGCTTCGATTCGAAATTCCAATAACCGGAAGAAGGCCGGAACGTACAACCTTTGAAACGTCGAGAATATGGCAACAAAAATGAGGACAACAGTCCGCAGAATGTAAATAGTTAAATAATTACAACACCTAATTTCAGAACTATAAAGAGATATTTAACAATTATGATTCACCATAAAAGGAAAGCGTGACATTGTCCCGAGTATTTCTAGTTAATATTAATATCTATTAATTAATATTTATATTTAATGATAAATTTAAATATATACTCATTGGTATTGATATATACAGTTTTAGATGGTGTACGACCTTCGGCTGTTTCTTTCTCCGCTTTCTAATGTTTATTTCAGTCTAAAGAGCTTGGTAACATATCTACATATCTAGTCTCTTAATACATTCATTACCATCTGTCAAACTTTATTTAAAACCCCATCACGCCTGCAATCCATCCGAAAATTCAGGGTTATTTGTAATTCTGTTGTAGCTGAATTGAAGTCAACTTCTTTATTTTGTAGTAACCTTGTTGTAATGATGTAGCATTGACTTTTAAAGACGATATCCCATGCTGCTAGAGAGATCACAAATTTGAACATCTTAATTGCATCAACAAGGACGTTAGTTTCGATTTGCGAAGTAGTTCAGGATTTAAATTTTCAGCTTGTGCTGTCATAAATCTCTATTAATGCACCATATTAAATTACCAATATAATATATCACTGGCTTCAAAGCATCCACCAGACTCTCTCATCAAGCTTCATCCAAACGTTTAAAAGTTAAATTTTACCCTAGTCAAACCAGAATTTGTCAACATTTAATCGTTGTAGAGAAATACTTATAGAGCTGTTTAAAGTCAAGAAAATAGTTACTTCCAGACAACACTTTGCAATATCATTGACTACTAATTTAAAATTGTTACTAGCAGGGCACAAAAATGTATTTCTAAGCAGAAAATCTCTTTTGTACACGAATTTCTATGCGCTACAATTTATTTCCATTATTATTCTCATATTTTCACTCGTAATCCAAACTGGTCAAACTGTTAAAAAGAGTTTTTTTTTTTCTATAACGGCACCTGTAGTCTTGTTTCATGGAACCAATCCAAAGAAATATTCTCTATTGATGACTTCAGGCTCAGACATCTCATTATCTGACGGTTTAATTAAATCAATAAACTTCATTGTCATTTGGCCAGATGAAAAACATCAGGTGTTCAGTGTCGAATAATTGAATAATATTTGGCTGAGTTTGTATTTCCGTATCTATTTCTGAGATGAGTTATTGCAATTATTTGCACTATTTACATTGCTTGTTCTGTTTTCCCCATCTTTGTTGCCATATTCACGACGTTTCAGCCGTTGTAAGCTCCGGCCTTCTTCAGATGATTCGAATTTCGAACCGAACGCTTTATTTCGTCCACCGGAATAGATTGTTCTAGGTCCATATTTCATGCTTCTTTCGGATGTCTCAAGAACACATTGTCCAGTGGATGAAAGTGTTGGTTATATCCAGTGACATAACCTAAAAAGAGTTGTGAGTTCAATATCTGGCTACTGCAGTAGTGAACAAAATCTTGGAGAGTTGAGTTAAAGCGGGATAACTGAGAGATCCGAAGACGAATGGCGCGTGGAACTAGTTCTATCTATCCGAGTGGACGAAATAAAGGGTCCAGTTGGAAATTCAAATCACCCGAAGAAGTCCGGAGCGTACAACGGTGGAAATGGCGAGAATATGGCAACAAAGATGAGGACAACAGTCTGAACAATGTAATAGTCTAAATGAGTTTGTATGCGTCAAAATCTACTCCAACACACTGACTAGAGCTGTATAAATATTGTAACCTAGGGAAAGGTTACTGAATAGTCTAATCCTACGGAGGTTGGTAAGGAACAATAATAATTAGGACAAGAACACATAAAATTCGCCAGCGGCGCTTAGAAGAAATTGTTAACTGCTTGAAGTGGGTCAAGTGAATTCCCCAATGAATCTCCAACTGAAGGATACCAACTCCCCAGGCGGTAAATTGTGGCACAAGGCCAAATTTAATGTGGTGTATCCGAGCCCGTACGCTCGGCCAAAAAATCCCAGTAGACCCTGTATAAAATAGGGCTTATAGTTGTTTTCCGAGACGAGACCGTGCCCTTCGACAGAGCTTCGTCTGGGGATCCTAACTGTCCGGAGGCGTAGAGATTGACCAGCACAACAGGAGACGAATATCCAACTGCAGGGTATCTACCAACCGCCTTACGCGGTCAAATGTGGCAGAAGGGGTATCCGAGCCCGTAATCTCGGCCAAAAATTCCCCGTAGATTCCGTAGCTATTTCCCGAGATGAGACTTTTCCCTTCGACTCGTCTGGGGATCCTCTCTGCCTTGGAGGCAGAGAATTTGAGCAGGACAGCTGAAGATGAATATCCGACTGCAGACCAACATACAGTATTTACTACTGTATTTATGTAAATGGGAACATACTCATTGTCGTCTGTAGGTATGCTTCAACATTAAAGTCATTTGAATGCATTTGCCGATATAGCGAATCATTGTTTATTTTCAACTGTAACATTCATCGTATCAAAAGCGTCTTTATATTGTACAAAATTAAAAGTTCAGTGTTGAACAGCAATGTCCAGCTTTTATTTTATGATGCATAATAACAAGTTTTACCTGTCGAGTACATTTAGCGAAGCACTAGTTTTAATATTTATCACCAACATTGTTTCTCTTGGTTAATTTTATGCTGATTAATGTTATCGATTTTCCGTTAGGTGAATGCCAATCAATTTTATGCCAGGCGAGATATTCTACGAATGATTTTCCTTCCAAGTATGGAAATAATTCAACCAATTTTATTCTTAATGTATGTGTGATATTTTTTCTTGTTGATGAAACTGCGGCAGAGTCTATATATACAATTCTGTGACTTCTGTCCGTCAGCCATCACACCCTCTAAAATAACCATACATGCACCTATAAAACCCAAATTTTCAGGAGAAAAGAAAACATATAAGGGGCTACAGTTGATTTTACTAGGGGCGTACCTTTGTACAATAAATATTCGTTAATCTATTAAAAAATAATAAAAGCTTTATTATTTAACATACAAAATAATCCCACTATTTTAAAAACAATTTAATGATTAAAATAACACAAACTTATTTAATAAAAATACAATATTTTTTTACATACATTAATGTAATTGGCCCTGATCTGGCATCTCGTCTGCAGTCGCTCTCTCACAGATCCGCCGTTGCCTCCCTCTGTCTTTCTTACAAATACTTTCACGATTACTGCTCCGATGAGCTGCTTTCGCTGGTTCCCAGACTTCATGAATTTAAGCGTTCAACTAGGTTGGCATCTTGCTCTCAACCTTTCACTGTGGAAACTGTTAAATATAGCCGTCTTTTACTACTTCAATAGCTTCAAGTCTCGTACTTCTCGCCTGAGGAACTCCCTGCCCATTTCTTGTTTTCCTGATAGCTATAATCTCAAACTATTCAAATCTAATGTCAATCGACGTCTCCAGATGCCCTGATCTATCCCCTAACCTTCTCTTCATCATTTTCTCTATGAATCCTTTTTCCTATCGCTCCAACTCTCTGTAACCCCTTGCATGCTTTAATATATATATATATATATATATATATATATATATATATATATATATATATATATGCAAGTATACAGTTTCCATTTCGCTCTGCGTTTGTGAGAATTATAAACAAAGCCAAAAGCTTAGAAAAGCTGAAATTTGGTTTCAGAAATAAATATTTACGCATGACCAGTTGTATGTTGTATGCTCAAAAATAAGAAATCCTAGGAATTTATTCGTCGCTGTTGAAAAGAAAAAGGAAAAAAAAATTTTTCTGAAAAAATTGTTTATCATGAAATTATATAAAATTAAATTAAAGTAATTACTAAATCCTGAGTTTGGGTCTTTGTCAAATTATTTTTTAAACGAATCAACATGTACAAATTTTATTTATTGGTTTGCGAAATTGAGCGAAACGTAGAGTTTGTAAATCTCGACAAAAAATATTCGCGATTACTTCAACAGTACTGAATACTGTGTAGAGATTAATACAGCAGTTTCATAATTTGTTTTCATCAATAGTGCCACCACCTGCCTTATAGACTACTTTAGAATTTCTTGTCATACTTTCCAACATTTTTGGAAAAAAATAGATGGCAGATTTTTCTAAGCATTCTTCAAACATTGAAAACGCTCACATTCACACTTTGGATATTCCTATACAATTCATCCATTATTAATTCATTGGGAGAGAAGTTAGGAGAATGAGCCGGAAAGTCATAATAGTTACAATAAAAAACCCACCACTAAGCTTAACTGTTGGAACTGCATATTCATAATTCAGTCTTTCTTCAGGCTTTCTTCTAACAGAAACTCCTCTAACTACCGAAAAGTTCAAATTTGTACTCGTCTCTACACAATACATTTTATAACTGTTTCAATGCCCAGTTTTTATGCATTTTTCCCACAACAGTCTTTTCTGCTTATTCACCTTCCGCAACAGTTATTTTTTGATGGCTATGCACCACCTGAGTCCCGCTGATCTAAGATATTTTTCTCAATTTAAAGCGACAATTGTTGCTATCCTAGGAATTAAATTTAGCTCTCATGTTTGGAGCACTGTTTTTCTTCTATTTCTTTTGCTATGAATCACCAAGTATTTGTATAAATCAGAAATTGTCACTTTCGATGCTCCAGCACTTTTTCGCCAACATTTGCGCCAATTTCTAACTACCTTCGTACCAAATAGTGAACACCATATCTAGAAATATTCAAGTTCTTGGCTAGTTTGGTTTGAGAGTATCTTTTTTGAATAAAATTTCAGGTTCCGACATTATCTGTTTGCTTAACTGCTTTGATTTAGCCATTTTGTGTGACTTACTTCAAAATTAAAAGTAAATACAAAAAAATATGAAAATATGAAAATACTGTCATAATGGCACAATTTTCTTGTCAGGGACAGTTACATATATCTTTTTTACAACATTAATCAGTGCTGAGTTAACATTTAGAACCTGTGTTTAATGACAAAATGACGCAGATGTAGGCTTTCAGAAAGCTTCATTCTACTGAGAAATCAAGGTGCTCGTATAGTGGCTTTTTATAGTCCCAGTAATCAGAAATAGCTCTCTCAAAGAGAAGAGTAAGAAAACAAGCGGAAACCAGTCTAGATTAACATTTAATTTTGGTAATCTGAAAAGTCCTTCAGAAGAGTTAATGGTGAAAAATAAATATTAGCTTGGTGCAAAAATAATGACGTAATAATGTCGTTTTTGACGTTAAAAAATATGTCAAAAAACGATATTATTACGTCATTATTTTTGCACCAACCTAATATGTTTCCTATGCAAAATTTTCATAATTAACCAAACGTCAGATGAATCAAAATTTGAATCGTTTGGCTATAATAGGATCTTTGAGAAAGACTATAGTTATTGAAATTTTAACTTTTACTTTAAAAAATAAAAAAAACTCACTCATATTAACGTTTTTTTTAAGACATAAAAGGTGGCTCCAAATTTTTTTGCCTGTAGTGTATCTGGAAACATTATGTGCATATATGTTATAGTAGCATAGCGTTACCGTAACAGAAAGATCTTTTTGCCTTGTAAAGTTTAAGTTCTAACCGAGGTCGCTGCGTTCGCTTTCGAGCAAATAACCTTTCGATGCAATGTATCAATTTTTCCCCGAAGTTAGTTATTAATAGCAAAGTAAATTGGGCTCAAAAGGCCTGGGTTACAGCCTATCTAGGAAAAGAAAGATTCTGTATTGAAAACCTTCTTGAAAAGGTTTAGGTTTATTCTGCTTGACTTAACCTAGAAGTAACTGCAACGGCTACTGCTGCATATGGAAACCCAACGACCCTAATGGATGACGGAAAGTTATGCCAACGATTGGAAAAATATATTTCCATATTTTAAGTGTTCTATTTTAGTATATAGGAGAAAATATTCAGTTTAAGCTTCTGGAAATCATATTACACAGTCTGCTGTGATCATCTTTGAATCAAAAGCTAAGGCAGAAATAAGCTCATTAAATTCATATGTGAATGTTTTTACAGATTTCTCAACGTTGTAGACACGTGAAGTTTGGTTGATTAATATATGACATTGTGGCGACGTTACTGTAACATTATAAACAGCTATTATCCTGCTCTCGAAACTGCGGACCTATCCTCAACTTTTAAACAACGCTTATCGTTGCGAAGGGATGTAGATGAATATTTAAAACTGGGCTAATAACACAGGAAACAGATTCTTAACATAGATTATAAATAGAAGGTATAACATTTCTCTTCATATATATTTTTTCAATTGGATGCCATTAATTTAGATGGCAAATGTGCGTTCTAATATAATATCTTCCTGGAGTTTGTGATCAATTTTCACTTAACGTAATGTTACTAAGCAAGGTTTTTGCGACCTGTCAGGTACATTTTGGAGGAGACAACAGAAATGTCCTTGTAACTTCGATGTAACATTGCAGTAAACTTGCATAAGTATCATTTTTTTACCTAGAACTCTATTTCTACTACTACTACTACTACTACTACTACTACTATCAAGACCAGTCCTACTAGTACCACTCTCACCAAAAGGAGCCAAACAACAACAAAAATAATAATATTAATGATAATAATAATGATAAACATAACCGGAATAATACTAATATTAAACTAATAATAATAATTATAATAATATCTGGTTTCAACATAGTGCCTGTAGCGATTTTATGAGATGCTACAATACGCCGCAAAGAGAACAATTAAAGTTAATCGCACAGACATCGTAATCAAAGACCACAAAAAAGAATATGCTGCCTTATTGACATAGCAGTTCCTGAAGACTGTAATGTATCTCTGTTGATCTTTAAAAATATATGAAATACAAAGATCTTGAAGTGGAAATCTTTAAAATGTGGAACATGAGGACATCAATAATTCCAGTTGGAGCTGGAGTCCACAGTTTCATTAGAAAAATGTTCCCATAGACCCACTGAAGGGATCCATGGTGGCCCATGCCTTAAAGAAATACAAAAGATTGTACTCACAAGTACAGCTCACACATTACGAACAGCTTTAGCGATGTAAAAATATGTGTGAGCTTAGGTTGTTTTTTTTTTCTTTGTTTTACAAAAATGATCAGTGGAAAACGCCACGATGCCATTTCGGGCATTAGCTCACTTGTTGAAAAGAGAAATCAAACGAAACAACAACAATTACAGAAACAACAACAACAAAATAATAATAATAATAATAATAATAATAATAATAATAATAATAATCTGGTTGTATAATAGTGACACTAAAAATACAACCGTCTCGGATATGACGATATACTACATCCGCGTCCTGGGTAAGACGATAAACTATGTCCAACAGCAGTGCCTCTGATCAGGAATTTTGAGGAGCGTGGAACCACCTCTTAATTGCTAGCGTTTCCAGTTCCACCTTGACCTGGAGTAGTAGCACCTGTTAAGGTAACAGCTATGGGCAAAAAGTTGACACCCAAACTTGTGTAAAAATAGGTTTAAAAACTAGAAATACATTGTAATAAAAAAAAAAATATTACCAGCTATAATTTTTGAAGGAAAAATTATCAGCAATATATTTTTTTTTAAGTACTAGCATCACAAACACCTATACATTCTTTGAAAAAAATATTACCAATTATAGATTTTTAAAGAAAACTTATTACCAGCAATAAAAATTTTGTCGGCATTAAATAATCCATTGAGGTGGATATGCCGTAAAACAAACCAAACCAAACCTATTCTGAAAATGCAAAACCTAATACGTGCAAATGCGGAACTATATTCATTGAGAGATATGGAAGTACTACTTGTAGAACAATCACGCGGTAAAATAATCACTCAGTTGTGGAGCAAGCTGAGTGAATAATAACAACCTTGAGAAAGAGAGCTATTTATGGTGCCATGGAGCATCTCCTTGTGCTAAAGTGGGATAGTCCATTGCTTGGTCTGTGATTGGCTGCAGGTACATGAGTGGAGGTATTTCTGTATAAATACCAGCTTGATTCATCAGTTAGTTTGCAGCGTTTGTATTGAGTGACAACCTGCTTTATTTTTGACTGCCAGCTGGACGCTAGCTGGGACCCTTATGTGGGTAAGTGCTGTTTATTGTATTGTTATTCTACACTACTGTGCACCAATGCTTTAAAATAGTATGACCATTAATCTAATCCAGTCATAAAACCATGAAGTCAATAGTCTTTAGGGTTTTACAATTGATATTGAGATGACATAGGAAAAAATGAATAGATCAGGCTTTTAATAGCATTTTCTTAAAGTAGTTTTATCAGATTAAAATATATATGTTAAAGAATCGGTCAACGTAAGCAAATATAACGGTATTAAATTCTAAATTGGATAAATGTATCTCTTTGAACTTACTGTTATTCGTATAATACGGTATGATCAAAAAGTTCACAGAAAGCACATTAACAAAATCTAAGATAGCTCTGTGTGAAGCGTATCATTATTTAAACGAAATATAAACTATACATGATAAGTCAATGTTCTTCTATACGCGTAAGCGATTTTTACTGCAGTAGTAAAGCCATTCAATTCAGGCGCTCTATCATCTTCATTTTGTCTTTCTATATTTCTGAGATGAGGTAAAGTAATTATTTACATTGATCGGATGGTTTCCGTAATCTTTATTTCTATATGCACGACGTTTTGACCGTTGTGCGCTTCAGAAGAGGCATGACAGGTGGAATTAGAAGAATCTACTACGGTGGATGAAATAAAGAGTACAGCTCGAAATTTCAGTCACCTGAAGAAGAGCGGAGTGTTCCACCGCCGAAACTTCGTGAATATGACAATAAATATGAGGACACCAGTCCAAACAATGTAAATAATGTAAATCATTTTGTCTTATTTTATTTATTTTTAAGGTGAAGATTTCTCGCTATAAATTACGTTTATTAGCAAGCGATCTCTTAGGAAAATTGTCTGCATATTTGAGCTTGCTAATTTTGCCAGATATGTCCAATTTTGAACATGGTGTTCTTTTTTTTTCTGTAAATAAAATAGTGATAGGCAGTTAAAAAGATGAGAATATTTTATAAGTAGATAGAATTACAAATATATGGATAGTTTCACATGTCATGACATTTATTTTTCCTCTGTGTATTTTCCAGGAATATATGATTTTGTGCAAAAATCTATTTAAGAAGAACTTGGCGCTGCTCTAAGTCTTTAACATGTTGTGTCGTTCGTTTGTAGTAGTGATCCTTAGGATTTCCTTTTTCATAGTGTCTATGAATCATGGAAGAAATAAATATAAAAATCATTTAACAGAATTTTGGCATGAAACCGAAACTAAAACTCCCGTCAGTGAATTCTATATTTCTGTCGGATACATACTATCCGACCAAAAATAAAAAAAACTATTAAAAAAGCTATCAAAATATATAACATTTTATAGTTATTTAAAAAAACTTTTCTCAATTTTTTTTTAAATGTTAATCTAAACAACCTTCAAATTTGCAGATGATTTTTCAAAAGATCACATGCTAAAGAACAGAATGTTTTTTAAAAAATTTCAATTTTTAAAATGTAGAATCTAAAACAAAAAAAAAAATAGTACAAAATACTCAACTTAAAAAAGAAATAAGAGAAAAGTAGAGTGAGCAAATAAAATTTTACAAAGAATTGAATTTTAAGGAATTAATTTTAAGCATGAGCTCAACTCCAGGTAGGTTTACCGACCTGTCAGTTCAGAAGCACCTCCATATATGTTTTCTGTTAGTAGAATATTGCATACACTGCCGTTTTGCTAGGACTTTTGTGTAGCGTACAACACCTGACATTTCCCAGCGGTCACCCATTTGAGTATTAACCCGACCCAATGTAGATTTACTTCAGTAATCTATGAGAACTCGTGTTTCGAAATGACACGGTCATAATTAATCTTACGGATAATGCTATATACGGGTAGCCGTATATAAGTTTAGTCTTACGGGTAGTGTTATATAATATTAATCTTAAGGATAGTGATATATAAGATTAATCTTACGGTTAGCGCTATATAAAATTAATCTTATGGATAGTTCTATATTCGGAATTTTGTAGCAATGTACTTATTTCCTGTTATATCAAATTCAATTAGTCGATAATACAATATTATTTAGAATATTAATATAGAAATAAAACAGAATTTTACAAACTTAAAATAACATCTGTGATAATATATTTTCTGAAGTATTAACGAAATGATATTGAAATGATTTTACGCTCTTTATATTCGGACTATTGTTATGATTTTGTTTTTATTTTCATCACAAGCTTTCGGCCTTCCTCAGGTGTATATCGATCTGGGTAACCTAGAGTAGACGAGGACAATAATCCGAATAGAAATAATGTGAAGAAGGATAACTCTTCATCCCAGAAATTCAGACAAAAAATATGTATTAAAATGGTTTATATATGTAATTTACAGTTACACAATGTCGGATAAAAATTTAAAATACCTGGCATTCGATAAAAAAGGATATTTACAAATTCTGTATTTTGAAAAAAAATAGTAAAAAATTCAAAAAATGTGGACATTATCGTACAATAACTTTCATATTTTGGAAGAAAATAACTATATTAAAGAACTTAATATACACGGTAAATATATTAACTGTATATATAAAGACCTTTTTTATTAATTATATTTAAATTATTATAATTTTATTTTTGCTTTTATAAAGAGAAGGGGACTTAAATGTTCACCGTCAAAATATATGTGTCCGTTTTGTCGATTTACCGACGTATGAAATGTCCGTTTTTCATTTGAAAGTCAATTAAAAATTTGCCGATTTTATATTGTTGTTGAAAATAGTAAATTGGTTCCTACTATGGTCGTAATTTTGAAAATATAAGGTCTGTTACAGACGACAAATGAGTATGTGATTTTTAGTGTTATTGCGAATCTGGCAGATTATTTTCCGTTCATTTTCGCACTAATGTAGTAGAATAGGCGTAAATCAATGTCTAGAATCTCACCAGAATTTGTGTTTTTCTGGAAGACAGTTCAGGAGAAGAAAAAGAGAAATAAATCAAGTGAGCTTCCTAAAGATTCATGGCAATTGAGTGGTAATAAAAGCAAAAGAGGCTGTGATCGTCTAAAATGTATCTTATAATGGCGATCGAACTAAGAACCTACGGTTTATAATCGAAGTATGCTAAGACGTTCTTTTTAAATGCATTCATGTTTAACAAACACAAGTTCTATCATTCATAAATGTTAAAAGATTTACCAAAAAATTTATCTTGTTGAGGTGAATAATTCTTTTTATTAAATGTTTTCATTTTAAATGGTTATGTCCTAACCTCTCATCTCTTTTTCAAAGACATTTTATAATTTTTTTTTATATTAAAACTAGCAGCATGGCCCGGCGTTGCACGTTCTTGATTCCAAAATCGTACGACTCATACAACAATCGTTATCCCTTGCCTTTAAAGGAGTGCCCTTTGAGTTCTGATGTTGCTACATGCCTTACTTCTTGCCTATCTCACACTGCGAATTTTTTCTAAGCTCTATACTAAACATTAAATCTGTTACGAAAAAAGAACTAAACAAAATGAACACAAAACGATCAGCTTTAAAAAAAAACAAACTCGTAATTGGAAAAACCAAATGAAAAAAGAATGTTAACATAAATACTTTTTCACACCCAACCCAGTTCTGCTTAATCAGAATCAACGTTGAGTTTTAGCAAGCGAATGAGCCAATTGGAGTAAAGTGCCATGCAGATTTAAATTTGTCCCACTTGTGACGAATGCAGCTATCGATTTTTTTTTTGCATGTTAGCATACTAGTTAACATTCGTGTCAGTCAGCTGTTGGCTCTCACTCTGGTCAGTAGAATCTTCCTGCCTATTCGTGGCAGCAAGCTCTAGGCTCTCACTCTGACAGTATAAAATGGCCGCATACTACACGAAACCTGCCGTAGAAGCTTGAAAAATCGATTATTTCCACTATCGATGGGAGTGGGGAAATGCAAAGTCGGTCTTGGCCTTCCCGCTAACTTGGAGCATGTGCATTTGGTGCAAATTCGTCGAAAATTGCGGCCGTGCATTCGTTACACATACACAGACACACACACAAACACACATCCTGCCTTTTATAGATAGAGTTTTGTTTTTCTATTTTGATACAAAATATCTACAATATCATAAAGATCAAAGAAAACTTAATTTTGCAACATGGACAAAGCATAACTTTACTGTAGAGTTTGGTGAGAAAAATGTAATAATACTGGTTATCACTTTTCATTTGTAACTTTGTCAAAAATTCATTATGCTGGGATTATTCTTTCATAGCGAAATCGAAGAGGGAATTATAAAATTCGCCACATCGAGGCTCTCAGTAGAGTATGTGACTCAAAGTTTCATCAATAGATGTTTACCTACCACAATGTATGTTCTCTTATTCCCTTCACCACAGTAAGAATATATCAGGACGAAGAAACATTTTATGCCTTAATATATTCCTTTTATAAGGTCGGACGAAAAATATAGTCTACATGCTTTCAAATCTTAACATCTGCGGCTCCACGAAATAATTGTCGATAACCTAAACTGATATCTTTTTGAGAAAAGTGCCAAAAAAGTATTTCATGAAGGTCATTTAGATTTGGCGTGTATCGTCTGTCGGGTGAGTATGAATATTTAGACAAATGAAAAAGCAATTACAAAAAAATAAAATATTTGATTCACGTGCATAGAAAACTGGTGCCAAATGTCAGGTGTTTTGCTAAACCAACTTGTGATCTTATAAGTACGATTGTGAAATTAAATTCTCTTGGTTTTCTAACATATTTAATATGCGACTCTGAACGAAACTCTGAACGAGACTCTGAACGAGACTGGCCTTAAATCTATCAGGATGGACGGCTGTTCTCTCAAGGAGGTGTTTTGTCTTGAACGTCTATTGCAATTCAGGTTCACTCCAAACATCAACTCGAACTCTTATGTATGATCTACTGTAAAAGATTCTGTCAAAATTTTCGGTTAATTTTACTACTCTAGTAAGTATTTAATTCCCGTGCTATTTTCTCTCTACAAAAAACAGATCGGGCAAAAGATTGAGTACTACTAACCTCTCTGAGCTGAAACTACTCAGTTTCCACTTGCCTGTTTGGTGGCTTTCAAAACTGTCTACGCTGCCCCCCGGAACCCTCCACGTTAAAACTGGCCTTGTGTCACATCTTACCTTGTGTGGAGGTTAGTAAATAGAGAGTGGATAAGGAATTATTCTAAATACAACCAGCCGTTGCCCACAAATGAAAAGTCACGATCAGCTCTCTACTCTATCTCTATTTCTGTGGCAAGTTTTTCGATCAGCTACATTCCTTGGTTTCACACGCGCTGGCCTTTGTAGCTGAGAACCGCCGTGGCAGTTGCAAAAGGATGAATCATCGTCATTTCCTTCATATTCAATTAAAAAGAAATGTCCACTTAGACAGCTTCTTTCCAAGGTCATCTTCTTTTGATTGATTGATTTTGTTTCGTTATATATCAACACCTCTATGGGTTAATTAATGCAGAAAATTAAATATTTTGAACAGAGTTTTATGGATACAACTACAGATAAACTGTATTATTGCTTATTTTGCTTTAGATGTATTGTTGGTAATTTTTATATAGATATATATTGCTGGTATTTTTGTATAGATATATATTGCTGGTATTTTTATTATTATGTATTTTTATCATTTATAATATTTGTGGGTTCACTATTTGCTCGTAGCTGGGACCCCAGTAGGTGCTACCACCCAATGTTAGGACGGACCTGTTGAACAACAGCAATTAAGAGGTGATCCCATGCTCCTCAAAAGCTTCAATCTCCCGATCAGAGGTTTTACTGCCAGATGTAGTAGCTGTTTTGGTGAACAGACACTTGGCTGGATGTTTTTCCAATCATTACTATCTTCATCTCTTCAAGTATGAGGTTAAGTGTTAATTTTCGAACATAACGAAATGAACTGCATTTCTTGCTTATTCTTAAACACAAAATAACCTTGAGTGCCTCTTGGGCTTTGTATGCTGTGAACATTAGTTAAAAGAAAACTTTTATTTATTTACTGTTTCTACGCCTATGAGAATAACATTTTTAAAGATTTGGTGAACAATCTTCGCAATGAAGAAATGTTTATTTTTAACATTAAATTGACACCACTCTTATTTATACGAAAGCCAACTTACTGAGTGTATTGAGTGAATGCAATTAAGTGACGTTAGCAAGCATGGCAGATATTTTGTAGTGTATATTAATAGAAAAGCGGAAAAAGGATGCATTTTTAAATACTGAATATGAATGTTCGTTAACAGAAGTGGAATAAAGAAAAGCAAATAATATTTATGTTTGTTGATACCGGCCATTGATGTAATCGCCATTCTTCTTCTATGTGTTGTGTCCCTTCAGAACATAGGCGATAATGGCTCTCCACAACTTCATATCTCATTTAGGTCTTACCAGTTTTTCGCCTTTTGTTAATGTTTCCAAATACTGTTCCGCCATCCATCCACACAAACTCGTCCAGTAAGTGGCTTGCTGCTTCTCCTATCTATCTTGCCATGTAAAGGTTAAATTTCGCAAGTTTTGTCCAAGATTTCTTACAACATATTATGTTCAAATAATTTCAGTAGCCTTTACCGGATTCTGAGCATAAGCATTCTTTCTGTAGCCATCTTCTTTAAGACATCCGTGTTACTTAATCGCCTCGACCACGGAATTCTCAGTATCCTTCTGTAGAACCAAAATTAAGTCTTCTCTATTGTTTCCTTATTTATGGGAAGATTATCATGCATTTACTGTCTTATAGGAGGATGGCTAACACAACTGAATCCAACACTCTTTGTTTATGACGATATTTTTTTCGTTTCTGAACGACTTGCTCAGCTTCTTCTCAATGTGGTCGAAGTTAAGTGGTTAGTTTTTATCCATTTCTCATAGTGTAAGTGTCACCTACCTGATGAGCTGATATTATTATTATTATTATTATTATTATTATTATTATTATTATTATTATTTTCTGTTTGATTATAAAGTGAGATAAAATCACTCTTCAACTGAAAGACAATATATTTAACGCTTTCTGCTCTACTTTCCTTTTTTGCATATAGTTTATTCTTTGAAATATTTAATTAAGCATTTAACAACTAGAAAGGCAATAAAACCACTAAGACGGAAGGTTGTTACTGAGTGTGAAAAATATGAGATAAAGAAGAAAAAACATTTTTAGGTGAAGCGAACATTAAGAGTACAACAAAAAAAAAGCAAAAAAAAAAGCAGAAGATAACGATTGACATTACATTTACATTTTTGAAGATGATAATTAACAGGAAATCAAGAAGCTGGAAGGGAGTTCAACATGTGAAGAGAGAAGAAACTGTTAGCAAAGAACTTACGGTTACAATTCAACTCTAAAATGATGAAACATTGCTGATAATATAATAGTACTTTTGCATTCATAAAATGTAGGTACAAATGAGGAAAGCTCATTAGAACAATTATCATGGAAACATTTATAGAAAAGTCACAAGGAGGCTACGTTACGGCGGGGGGAAAGTAAACGAAGCCGAGATGCTAGGTTAGGACCAATAACATTTCAGATTCTTCTTTGCATTATAATAATCCTTAAAAATACATTGCAGAAGAAAAGTAGATGCGACTGCAATATTGTGCACTTATTGTCTATCACAGCAGAGTGACCAATTTTTCTAAAATCAGATTTAGTAATTGATTCAGTATAAGGTTTCCACTTCATTTCAGCGGAAAAGGTTAGACGGAGGAGAAGCGACCAGTCACTCTTGGAGGTTATCATCCGTCATGCTGATGGAATGCTAAAAAGGTTCCCTCATAGGAGTAAGGGAACAGTTTCGTTTTGGATACATTAAAATTAGAAAATCATTTCTTGTCCTAGTTAATAACAGATTTTAGGTCTGTTTTTTTTTTGTTTTTTTTATATATATATATCAGCTGGAAATTTAATCTTATCGAACCGAACATATTACGAGGAAAAGCCAACAATTATCCACACTTATTCATGCTTTTTAAATTAATTTACACAAAAGCGGGGGTTAAATAAAGTAGGTATTGTTCTAAATTGTCCCCTTCCTTTTCAATTCATTTGTTGCTGCGGCCCACAAGTTGCGCTTTTCTTTCAAGCTTTTTTCAGTTGGTCACGTAACGTTTTATACGCCGCACCATACACTTCATTATACATAGGAAATCGATGGCCACATAAAGCATATTCGAGCGGCCCAGAGATGATAACCGGAAAATGCGAGATCTGGGCTGTAGGCAAGAGTTTCAAAACCCAATTGGTCGAGCCGGCCGCATGTAGAGTCCCATTGCTATTTAACACTAATCTTCGGCAACAGGCTTCGGCGTTTAGTGCGAATTAGTAGCCTCAGATTATTGGGCAGCAAAGTACTGAATGTTGTATTATTGATCGTATGCCCCTTTTCCGGACAGTTTTACCAGTATTCAAGCTATAGAACCCGGTCTTTCTTACTATTTACACATAGCTGGAACGAGAAGGAAAGGATTCATACCTTTTTCAAGGGTATTACCACGTAAATGAATGTAATCGATTCGACTGGAACTCGAACTTGGCTCTCCGATTTCTCAATCCGAGCCACTATTCATTACTCCACAGTGCAACCTGGACGTCGGATTACTGCTCTATATTCCTCCACCAATCACACTACTAGGGGAGCGGCTATGTTTATAGAGTAACAGTAACAATTAAACTGGTTCGATCAATCTCGAACTTCGTTCATGTGACCGCTATAATACCAAATATAAGAAGACAGTGTGACAAACCTGAAGATATGTTTAAGTGAAAGTGTTGATAATTGTTCACTTACTCACACATATAGTTCATTCTACAATGCTTATTTTTATATGGTCACTTTATCCAATGCTTATATTAACATAATTATTTTGTCAAATCCTAATATTTATTCTGTCATGATATTTATATAGTTCTTTATAGTAGTCCTTATATTTAACTAGTTTTCTGGTACGATTTAGATATTTATTTAGATCTTTTGAGTATTCCTGAAAATTAATTAATTATTTGTTTTGTAGTATATATATATATATATATATATATATATATATATATATATATATATATATATATACACACTACAAAACAAATATATATATATATATATATATATATATATGTATGTATATATATGTATGTATATGTATATGTATATGTGTATATATATATATATATATATATATATATATATGTGTGTGTGTGTGTGTGTGTGTTTACTTCTAAAAAATGTAATAAAAACAACAACAATCGTCAATAAGAGAAAAAAATAGACATATGATAAGTCTTTGAAGCATTTTAATATATTTACCATTCTTCTGCAAGCAATGTATTCACCATTGATTTTGTTAAATTATTTACATCAACGGGTTCCATTTCCGATATGGAGATTTTAATTATGCCATTTGCATAATAATTTCAGACGGACAATATTTCATTTGTGCTGTCTTGATAATTAACCTGACCTCATTTATAATTAGCATATATTTCAAGTTACCTTTTTATAGTAACGTTACACACACGCGCACACACACACACACACACACACACACATATATATATATATATATATATATATATATATGTATTAGGTTGGTGCAAAAATAATGACGTAATAATGTCGTTTTTTAACGTTAAAAAATACGTCAAAAACGATATTATTACGTCATTATTTTTCCACCAACCTAATATATATATATACAGTGCTGTTCGATAAAAGTGAGTGATTGTTTTACATCAAATTTTTTTTGCCTATTGTTTTGGGGGTCAAACTAATTTTTAATCTTACTAATATAAAGACGTCCTCCAACCACCTAGTAAAAAAGTTTACTCACCCTAAGGTATTCTATTGATAATTATAATTTTGGATATAAGTGAGATTTCGGGAAAAACTCTGTGCAAAATAGTGACTCATTTATTTCCTGCAACTAGTAATCAATAGAAACATAACTGAACAGCTTTAAGTAAAGAATGATAGAGGTACAATTTATTTATAATAGGTAATATATTTCGAAATATTTAAAAATCTATGGGTCCTCCTTTATTTTGAATAACGTTTTCAACCCATTTTTGCATTCACTTGATTAGGTTTTGGCAAATCTCTTCTTCAAGCATTGAATTCCATTCGGATATGAAATTCACAATCATATCCTCTTTTTTGCTCAACTTCTTTCTCGACAGCCTGTAGTTTATAATGCTCCATAAGTTTTCTATGGGTTCGAGATCAGGTGATTGGGGCGGTTATGTCATAACACTCATCTGCCTCTCATCAAAGTATTCCTTCATCAATTTTGATTTGTGACAGGGACGATTATCCTGCATAAAAATGAGCTTGGTGGGGTCGATTTGCACCGTTTCAGCAGAAGGGGGCAGACAAGCCTCTAAAATTCTCTTGTACTGCTGAGAGTCTTTTCAATAGGTTTTAAGAAACCAGTTCGATGAAAAGAAAAGCATCCCCAGAACATTATACTGAACGGATGCTTGACAATACTTACTGCTAAATTCAAAGAGCTTTCAAAGCTTCTTCGGAATTTAGATCACTTATCCTTTGAATTTTTTTTTTTAAGCATTTCACCCCAAGAAAGGCGGGAAGCCACTAGGACGCAAGGGGTTACAGAAAATATAGAGCGAGATCAGATAGGAGTGATACAAGAGAGTATGAGGAGAAGGGTAGTTGATAGATCAAGGCAACTGGAGATGTCGATTGACATTACACTTGAATAGCTGGAGATTATAGCTCTCAGGGAAACAGGAATAGGGAAGGGAGTTCCACAGGCGAGAGATGCGAGACATTAAGCTATTAGAGTAGATGAGACGGCTACATATAAGAGTTTTGAGAGTGAAGGGGTGAGAGCGGAATGCCAGCCTCGTAGGGAGCTTGAATTCATGAAGTCTGGGAACCAAAGAATGCAGCTTCTCGGAGCAATTACCATGAAAATATTTGTAGAACAGACAGAGAGAGGCGACCCTGCGTCTGTGAGAAAGTGACTGTAAACGAGATGCCAGAATAGGGCCAGTTATATTGCATATCCGCCTCTGGAGCCTATCAAGAGCCCCGAGGCAAACAGAAGGGGCACCAGACCATATAAGGCAGCATACTCCATGCAAGGGCGAATTGTTGATTTATAGATCTAGAGGATCGATTCCGGGGAGAAAAATTTCCTGGCGAGGCACAGGGAGCCACCTTTCCTTGCGGTGGACGAGGCAGTTGACTCAATGTATTTGTTCCATCTCAGGTCAGCAGTCAATGTGAGACCTAGAAGCCACAGAGAGTTGCTCTCGAGAAGTTGAGCGTCAGACATTCTAATGGAGGGCAAGGAAGGATCTCTGTAGTGACTAATAGAGAGCAGTTTTGTTTTTGAAGCGTTAGGTTGACCAGACAATTCCTGCCCCAGTTCACAATCGATTAAAGGTCCTTTTCGAGACGCACGGCCAGGTTAGTTTTGTCAGTGACACTAGATTTGTTTTTGAGGCAGGAATAAATTGTGGTGTCATCCGTGTATATGCCAACTTGGGAAGTTATTGCCTCAGGGAGGTCATTTATGTAGATAAGGAATAGAGTGGGACCTAGGATGGAGCCTTGAGGAACACCTGCGTTGGTGGGATACGAACTGGATGAGAATCCTTTGAGAAGGACCTTCAATTCACGGTTTGACAGGAATGATTGTATTAGGTGAAACAATCGACCCGTAATGCCATTCGTTTCATCGGAGAAGTGAACATTCTTCCAGTCTACTACGGTGAATTTTTTGCAATAGTGAGACCATTAAAGTCTCTTGGCTTTGATCGCTTTGATTATTAGCGGCTTAAACCTTCGTGTAGAAGATGTGTAGCATTGTCCTACCAGCCAGCAACGGACTGTTAAGGAGACAAGACTAACACCTTGCACTTCGCTTAGTCTGGCTGCAATTTCTTGGCTAGTTATAGTCCTATTCTTCGCAACTTCTCTCTTGATTACCCTGCCAGTTCTATCATCAATCTTTTTCTTTTGTCCCCCTGTTTCCTTCCTTGGAGCAGGAGTGGCATGATTATGTGCCCTAAGCACTCGAGAGACAGTTGATTGTGAGGTTATAGTAACAGATTCCTTAAGTGTTTCTCATGTGTGTTTGTACCCTTTCATCTGGTTAGTGAATTGCGTGGCTATTTCAAGCTTTTTTTTTATACTGTATAAGGCTTTCTGGAATATTCTGGAATACTCTAGATTTAATTTAAGCTGTTCTAGAATTCTCTAGAATAATGTTCTGAGTGTATCGTAAAATAGTTTTCGATATTTTGTCAAAAGCTCTTTACATTTACCAGTTTAATCATTAGAATGCGATATCTGAGTTACTTTTTTAGCACAGCGTTTTTTCCTGAATCTCATTTATATCCAAATTTATAATTATCAATAGAATACCTTAGGGTGAATAATTTTTTTCCTAGGTGTTTGGGAAGGGGTTTTTATATAAGTATGATTAAAAATTATTTTAACTCCAAAAACAACGAACAAAAAATATTTTTAGCAAAAAAATATCAGGTGAGTTTTATCGAACAGCAATATATATATATATATATATATATATATATGCAATATATTGGTTTTAATTTATTTTGTTTAAAAGTTATTTAG
Organism: Acanthosepion lycidas; assembly: GCA_963932145.1. Lineage (NCBI taxonomy): Eukaryota > Metazoa > Mollusca > Cephalopoda > Sepiida > Sepiidae > Acanthosepion > Acanthosepion lycidas. Next base: position 98,207,085 of record OZ010579.1, read on the forward strand.
ATGCATATACATATTCCAGTAGAACCTATGTTTTTAAGCATCATTATTATCCAGCTATATCTACGGCTGAATATACGAAAAATCTTGGCAGAAAAATATGCGTCGTCCGTCAGGATTCGAAACTGCATCCTCTCAGTTGAACTGTCAATTCTGCTCGAATATGTGTATCCATGAAAAGTAAATTAAATATAATATGTCGGATATAATATGTCGGATTTAATTCATTTCCTAACAAAAACTGCCTTTGTTAACGCTCCGTTACGAAAGAGAGTAGGTATGGAGTTTTTCGAGAATCGGCAGAGATTGCTTGTTCCGAAGGTACTATTATATATATTTTTTGTATGTATTTTGGCATTTTGTTTGACTATCCTTACAATGCGACCGAATGATTAGGCACGTCAGATCCAATGACGGACCTTAGGAGATGCAGTATCGAATTCTGCTGCCTATTTTATGACAAGATTTCTCGAATATTCAATCTGGTAATACTGTTTATAAATGAACAATTCCTATTTGAATGGGTGTAGCCTTAAAAATATAACGTTTAAACAAAATGATATATATATATATATATATATATATATATATATATATATATATATATATATATATATATATATATATTTATCGCCATATTCACGCCGTGAAGAAAACCGGAGCTTATAAAAAAGCGAAATGAAGTGAATATTGCAAGGAAGATGAGTACAACTGTCCGAACAATGTAAATAGTTACAATAACTAATCTCTCTCTCTCTCTCTATCTCTCTCTCTCACACACACACACACACATATATATATATATATATCCGTGGTTTAATTCTGATAATTATCTAATTCTCTTAGCATAAGATACTTGAATTTCTCCACGTTAAAAGGTCGAATACCATTTAGTTTTTCCCTGATGAAAAATGATTCCATTGCCATGAATTATCATCTCATCTTACCTATTGGGTTGTACATTTATTTTTATCTTATGATCTCTATTTTGGCCTCACATGCTACCTGCTTGATTAACCCAAATCTCATTTCTTCCCTACCATAGAATTAGTATAGTCTTTTCTTATTTTTGCATTCATGTTTGTTTCTTAGGCGGATATTATATGGGATATTCATTTTCGTTGTGTCTGTTTACTAACAATGTTCGGCCATCCTATCCGATTTGCTTTCATATCTATTCTATTTATTCAACTTGGTAAGTGTTTACTTGGGTTTTTAAAAATATTTTCACCATCTTTTCTTTTTATTCTATATTTCCCACGGGACGTTTGTATACCTCTTTCTCGATCGCTCTTTCTCCCTCTTTCTTTCTCCCTCTCTCTTTCTCCCTCTCACTATCTCGATCTCTCTTTTTCCATGCCTTTATGCGGAAGATATTATTACATATAATATAAACCATCTAAATAAATATGAATAGCTGT
>OZ010579.1:98211002-98221002 GCA_963932145.1 Acanthosepion lycidas
CGTATACACCGCGGATGGGCGCTTGGAATTTTAGCACTTTTTTATCTAGACGAATTTATTTAGAAACAAAAGCCCATAAAATATACCAAAAAAAGCCGGATTCCCGACAAATCCTGCCCACTAATTCTATCACATCTACAATAAAAAAAATCCATGTATACTCAACATAAATGTTGTTACAAATAAAACGTCACAAACTTTAAAAGACTTACTCAATTCTAAAGAAAACAATAAGCTAAAAACTGAAAGAGGAGTTTACTCTGTCACCTATAATAATTTTCACAAATAAAACATAGATAAAACCTCCAAGAATTTCAATAAACTGTTATATGAACTAAAAAGGAATATTCTACAAAATAATACATCAAATGTGTTGGTTGCGAACTGTAAGGAGACTGACAACAAATTTGACTAAAAATGCTACATTCAACAAAGAATAAAATAATTCACTATGACGTAAATGTCTGGAGAGTACCCTCATCGCAATGTCATCTACAGTAAATTTGAATCAATCTTGTCAATCGTTATCTTCTTTTTTTTTATTTCGTTATTCTTGTACATTTAATGTTCGCTTTGGATAATGATGTTTTTTACTTCTTTTTTCTTATATTATTCACATTCAGTAACCACCTTGCGTGTTAGCGGCTTTATTGCCCTTCTCGGTGTTAAATGCTTAAAGAAATATTTAACAAATAAACTATATGCAAAACAGGAAAGTAGAGCAGAAATCGTTAAATATATTGTCTTTCAGTTGAAGAATGATTTTATGTCACTTTCTACTCAAACAGAAAATAATAATAATAACAACAACAACGACAACAACAATAATAATAATAATAATAATAATAATAATAATAATAATAATAATAATATCAACTCATCAGGGAGGTGACACTTACACCATGAGAACTTTACAAGAACTAACCACTTAACATAGACAATGTCGATGAAGTCCTGAACGACAAAACGGATCACAAGTAAACTTTTTCCACTTTGTCATAAAATTTCCCCAATAATGCTTTTGATATATAAAAATATATATATTTTGTCATATATATATATATATATATATATATATATATATTGCAATTTTTTCATTTTTGAAGTTTGAAGTTTTGGTTGAAGGCCAAGAAGAATTATTTTCTTATGAGGTTTTATTGAAAATTTTCCAGCGTTATGACTATTGTTCTCGTATTTTTTCTCCCTTGTCTGAAGATAGCTTGAGACGTGAAATCAACAGTCGCCATTCACTCTTTCATACAAACCCACTATATCTCTACCTCTCTCTCTCTGTATATATATATATATATATATATATATATGTGTGTGTGTGTGTGTGTGTGTGTATGTGTAAAATTTGAGTGTATTTGTCTGCTTGTTTGTGTGTATTTGTATACCTGTGTTTGTGTTTGCGCCTGTGTGTAATGATTGCCTATGTGTTGAAATTTTCAAATTTTTCCTGGTTTGATTCAAGGCCAAGAACAAGTATTTTCTGAAGATTTGTTATTGAATTTGTTTCACTGTTGGGACTTTTTATTCTTTTGCACATAAATAATGTTTTCGGTAGACATAATGTAATAAGAAAGGGTTTTGTTTTGTGGGTTGATACACTTCTGCTTATGCTTTTAGCTTCATTGATAGTTTTTTGGGCGTCCTCGCGCCATATCGGTTTTATTCAAGTATCGCCTCTTCACGCGTCTGTTTGTCATACCGTGTCGTTTTTTTGATAAATGTACAATAAATTAATTAATCATCAATCCAAATTATTTCTGTGTATCACTTGGTTTTTTTTTGGTTTTTTTGTTGTTGTTGTTTTTTGGGGGGGCGGGGGGCTTCTTGGGGTTCTTTTTTGTCAAAAACTAAAAAGAAAATCTGCTAAAAAGAAAGGAAAGCATGTAGTTATAACAGAACAAAGGAGTTTTGAAATTACGTTCTTTTCATCGTCGAGAGAGAATTATGGTCAATTCATATATTTGCCTCTTTATTTTACAAGTATTCTTTTGGACAGTTTTCTTCACTGTTTTCGTTATAAAACTATTTCGGCTAATATAATCGATATACTTTCTAGCTGAAGAGTGGTTTGACAATACATTTATAGAAAACCCGATGTTAATTATTATATTAATCATATTAAAACCTTTAATATTCTAATACAAATTTATATTATATATTCGAACTAATAATTGATAGTAAGGTTTAGAGACATATTTCAGAATGATGGATCAACTAGAACCAACGAACGTCACTAGTAATTTGTTAAAATAATTTATTTTATATTAACTCTAATAATAATAATAATAATAATAATAATAATTTTGAAGATATTCAAAAACCTGTCAAAATACAAGAACCTTGAAATAGAAATCTCAAAAATGTGGCACATGGAAACATCAACAATCCCCATTGTAGTTGGAGTCCTAGGATTTGTTGGAAAAGATTCCAGTAGACTAATTTAAGGGATTCCTGGAAGTCCATACCTCAAAGAGCTACAAAAAATTGTTCTGACATACACAGCCAACACTTTTCGAAGGGCTTTATTTATGTAATTTTATTTTTTCCACTAGAAAGTGTCATGATGTCATTTCTAACCTTAGGTCCCTGGACAGGACCCGGAAAGGAATGTGTAAACGCCAGAAATCAAGGGAAATAATAATAATAATAATAATAATAATAATAATAATAATAATAATAATAATAATAATAATTAGGAACTCTGACAATTTTATCGGACTATACAATACACACAGACTGAACAATCAAATTTAACCAAAGAGTCACTTTTATTATAGACCACAAACACAAAAATGCCTCCTTCTTGATATGGCAGTCCCTGCAAACTGCAATGTTTTCTTTGAAAATCTTAAAAAAACTATCAAAATACAAGGACGTTGAAATCGAAATCTCAAAAATATGTCACATGGGAATATCAACAATCTGTTGTAGTTGGAGCCCTCGGATTTGTTGGAAAAGATTCCAGTAGACTCAATAAAGGGATTTCTGGAATCCCATGTCTTCTTAAAGATATAAAAAAAATAGTTCTCATAAGAACAGCCCACTCCTTACGAAGGCTTTCATCTATGTAAAGTACGTGTGAGTATTTTTTTTTTTTTTATTGGTCAGTGGAAAATGTCATGATGCAATTTCTGACCTTATGTCTCTGGGCGGAACCCGGTAAGAAATATGTGTGCGGTGTGCTGCTCAGATTTGTTTTAAAATTGTTAATGTGATTGTTAGTGAGGCTGAGTTTTTAGTGAGAGTACATACATTTAATTTTGCAAAGAACACACGGAAAGAAGAACAAGAGATCAAATTGCATTCAACAATAAAATATATATTGAAAATCAACAAGTACAACAATTGTGCTTATGTATTAATATTTAGGGAGAGAAAATTAGCTTCTCTTGTACTAATATCTGATGCAAGATAGAAATAATGTACTTAATAACTTTCTTGTCCAGTGAATAAGATTTGAATTCAAGAATGAAAAGCTTGTACAAAAATGATAATAGAATTTGGTTTGTGACTTGGCTTGTCACAGACGGTTAACAGTGTAGTGTAATGATAGTTCTGTGCCTGTGTGTGCTTGAGTAGAAGAATGTCGATACCCGTGCGTTGCTGAGTTCTGCTGAATTATTGTTCTACTAACTTATTTCTGGAGTACAAACTGTTTAAATACTCTTTGGGTAGGCTACAGAGAGAAGCGGGAAAAAACATCGAATATCTAAAATACACGATTGAATAAAAATTGACCAATCAGTGATTTTTTTACAAAACCAAGTTAGGCAAAGTCATGGCAGAAAATTTTGTGTGGTTACTGCGATAGGTAAATTGTCCTGTAATAAACAGTACTTATTTTCTATCCAATTATAACTGAGTATATTGTGGTCGTGGTAAATCGGAGTAGTCACTACATGTGCACACCAGAAATGAAAGGAAATAAAACAATAATAATTATAATAATAATACCACAGAGCTTAGAGAAGATCATGATTATTCTTTTTTTTTTTACGGCTTATATATTTTACGAATGTGTTGATGATAATCATGATTTACTGATTCATGTCTTACTAATTTAAACATAGCTGAGAAGAAAAGAGGTGGATTCATATCTTTTCCCAATGGTATTGATGAATAAGTGAATATAATGAACATGTCTGGAATTGAAACACAGCTTTACGATTTACAATCCGGTGCCGTTATCTATTACACTATTCACATATTTATTCCCAATCGTTTACCCATCGAGGTTCTGACCAGGTTCAGCGTTGCCTCATTTCGTTTCTCGTACGAGAATCGATGATTGAACTTTATATCGCTGCAAAGCGTTCGCTTTATGAAAAGAAAACGGAAGACAGACTTTAAAAATATTTAACACTATTACTTCAGTATGTTTGAGTTCTTCAAGATATTTCAAATGCAAAGAAGTATACGAGTAAATACAAGTCTTTGTACAAACTTTGTATTCTTGAGAGAGGCGTTTGCACTGGTAATCAAAGCGACAAAGCGAACGAAACGCAACCACCGGGAAAGGCATGCAAAACGTGAGGAATATGATAGGTAACTTTGTCATCATTAAATTTACTATCAGTTGGGTCGTTATTAAAAAGAATTACTGAAACAGTTTAGTATAAATCTGAAAAGGATATTTCCAGTAAAAATAAACAAAACAAAAACTTGTAATCTTTATTTTTAGAAAAGTTTGTGACTTGCGTGATGTAAACTCTTGTCCTTATATCATACCTCAAAACACTTACCGTAAAATAAAATTTCATCAATATCCCCTGATGTGATTTTACTACCATTATATCTATCTTCCCGGATGACTATATCTGTATGTGATATATATATATATATATATATATATATATATATATATATATATATATATATCTGTGTGTGTTATATATAGATAAATATATATATATATATGTGTGTATGTGTTATATATATATATATATATATGTATAATAATAATAATAATAATAATAATAATAATAATAGTCCCTCTCGTCGGTTTCGACGTATGAGGATCTGACAGCTTATTGATTCAGTTATGAAAGTTTGTGCGATAATCTTAAGTGGCATTTAAGACCCGCTAGTGATTTAAAGAGGACACATATGGAGCAATTGTGAAGATTGTGAAATGAGAAAACTTTTAGATTGGCTGACATTTTAGATCTTGCTCTCGTTTCTTGAAGATGACTCAGACAAGCAGATTGAACATTGCTGAGTCCACTAAAACACGTTGATCCCCATTGCACCCGCTCCAAAGCTAAGCGCTCAATGGTGTTCTGTGGTATATTGACTACTTACAAGTTGCTTTTCAGCTTGTCTTTGTATTTTAGCCATGAGCGTCCTATATTCCTGTCGCCATGATCTAACTGGCTGTACATTAGGATCTTGGGTATCCTGTCATCAGACATTCTCAAGACATGACCACTCCAGCGTAACTGAGACTGTATGATAAAAGTCTCGATTCCTCCGATATTACACCTGTTAAACAGGTCTACGTTAGATGTCCTATCTTGAAGCTAATCTCCACAGATTGCACGCAAACAGCTTTTATGGAAAACATCTAGCTGCTGTATATGGTACCTGTATGGAGTCCACGACTCTGAGCGATACAAAAGGATGGCAAGTACAACAGCTCTGTAAATCCGAATTTTCGTATCTAGTCGAATACCCCGCTCATTCCACAACCGATGGCGAAGTTTGCGGAAAGCCCTGGTAGCCTTAGCAATCCGATGCACGATTTCATCATCTAAAGTTATTGCGTGCGTGTGTGTTATACTCATATGTGTTATATACAAGGCTGATACAAAAAAAAAAAATGCAATTTGTTTTATTATATAAGAAATAAGGAACACAATGAAATATATTGAATATAGACCAATAATTATACATCATAGTTTCACATCTCTACTTTTCAACATTAGTCACCACCACTTTCAATGACAAAGTTCTACCTACGAATGAGTGCATGGATATCAGCTTTGTAAAACTCAGCTGGTTGGTGATGTCGCCAATTCCTTGCAGCATGTTTCACTTTGTTTGCACCCCAGTGCCCCTTTCATTGCGCCAAAGCGGTGGCAGATTGAGGTTGTGATGAAGAAATGAGAACAGCTGTAAGGCATGCTGCAGGGCGAAGTTAGGAAATTCTCTCTTCCCTTCAGTTCTCCACGCAGCGAACATGACATTTTAAGCGGCAGTGAGGTGGGAAATAAATTCAGCGATTTCTCACTACTTTTCACTTACACACACGGTCGTCAACATACTCGCACCCTCTAGAATGAATGCAGATTTTTCTAAACGAAAATCTTTGTCAACATAACGGGTAAAAAATTTAATTCAACAATTTTGATATTAGGTTGGTGCAAAAATAATGTCGTTTTCTCACATAGTAACATATGTGAGAAAACGACATTATTTTTGCACCAACCTAATAATATAAAAATAAGCGGAAGTGAAATGCGTGTTTGCTCATTGGGTTTATGCATCCTGTATAGCGAGCCTGTCCCAAGGGTGCTTGAAGGCCTTCCATTATTAATCAGTGTAAGAAATCTAACCAAGATAAGATACGGGGATGATATTGTGCTGATGGCAGACACCTAGGGAAAACTACAGAGCCTTCTAGCCATGATCGTAAAGAAAGTGAAAAAAAGTATCTAACGATCAAGTACACAGAATTTATGACTATGAGTAAGAGAAACGGTCCCAGGTGTGAACAACAAATTGTTGATGTCAAAAAATAAGGAAGGACAGAAGTAAAATATGTGATTGTATCAGAATCGGACATTGTGGCTCCGAAATTCGAAGGCACGTTGGAATGATGAAAATGTCTTCCAAAAAGAAAAGTAGTAAGAAGATTCCGATTGAAAAAAAAAAAAAAAGATGAAAAAGAGAGCTGAAAAATACGAATTAATCTGTCTGAATCACAACGAATCCTTGACAATATCTTCACAGTCGAAGAGATAACTTCAGGCAAGTTTTAAGGAATATGGAAAGAATATAATACTTATACTTGGAACCAGAAAGAGACACCTGAAATTTCTGGTGACACATAATTAGGGAAAATGCTTGGAACATTTCACACTCGATATATCGATGGTAAAAACAGGAAATAGTAAGTAATCTACCTAACGAACAGCTGTAAATGGATAGCATAACAGGTGTAGTTTATTGCTGCTGGATTCAAATAAGACGATGAACACACACACACACACATGTATATATATATATATATATATATATATATATATATATAATTATCTTTACTGTACGAGTTGCGGCGAATAGGTAGAGAGATGGGGAATAAAAGAGGTTAGATTTACGCACACAGGAGCTGACGGAAACAAATCTTCGGTGAACCTCTAGACAGCCTCTCTGTCAATATAAATAATCAGAACGGCGGTTAAATAGCATTTGGATACCTACACAAATTTACGTGGTTACTCCTTCTTTCGGTATGTCACATACATAAGCAAGCATTTCCTTCCCCTCCGGACATCTGTGCGCCCCTCTTTATTAAAGGCTCAGGACATCTGTGCGCCCGTCTTTATTAAAGGCTCAGGACATCTGTGCGCCCCTCTTTATTAAAGGCTCAAGACATCTGTGTGCACCTCTTTATTAAAGGCTCAGGACACCTGTGCGTCCTGTTTATTTTAGCCTCCGGATGCTTTCCTGTTTATGCTATCAGCAGTTCCGATTTCCGCTCAAACACTGATGCAGCGGAAGTATGACCAAAGCCCTTTCCTCAACCGATATCCAACACAAGATATATGAGGTATGTTACAAATACAAACATTGCTAAACGCAACAAAGCATGGACCTGTGTGGAGTGTCATGATCGCCAACGTAGAAAAGGACAGTATACAGAAGAAAATAATAATAATTCAACTTATTTGACGCAAACAAACTCTGATATCCTGGATCACTAAGAATTATTCTCTGACGGCCGTGGTTAAAATAAGATGATTCTATATAAAATAGAAATAAAAAGTTAAAATTAATAAATGTTGAAAATACTTTGAAACACTGCTGTTTGGTTGCTCCTGATACATACTTAGAGATTCTTGATAAAACCCAAAGAATCTGCAATGTTATTGGGGCTGACATGGCATCTTGCATTCAGTCACTTTCTTAGGGTCGTAATGTAGCTTCTCTGTCTCTTTTCTATAAATACTTTCATCGTTAATGTTCGGATTAACGCTTCGTTCTGGTACCTAGACTTTATAAATTTAAGCGCAGTACTAGATTGACGACCGGGGCTCGTCAACCATAACTTTTATACTAACATTTTTTTTCTCGCACCACTCATTTGTAGAACTCTCTTCTAACTCCATATTTTCCAGCCAATTTGGAACTTCAAAAATTTAAATGCAATGCCAATCATTATTTTCCGTCTTAATCTTCTTTTAAAGCTATATCTCCTTTATAGTGTTTTCATTTTTCTCATATTCTCTGACAGTCAGTAACTCATCGCGTCGTAGTGTCTTTATATCCTTGCTTGGAGTGAAATGATTAAAAAACATTTCCACCAGGAATATAATAAGCCTTTGCAAGAACAATACGTGTCTGCCCGTCCTGATTTAAGTAGGTAGCTCTCATTCCTCTAACTTGAAAAAGTAAAGGTAAAAGGTAATTGTACTGAACATTCGACACTTCAGCGAGCGAAATTCCAAACTTGCTTTCAATTTTCAATTCTCTTTGTCTTCTAAGAAATGTAATGACGTTCACGAGTAAACAGTGACTCCTACGTAAAGAAAGGAAGGGTCATATTTCAGTTGAAGCATACAAATACTTTATATGAATATTAAAATGATTTCAAATGGCCGCAAGGGTAACTTGAATTACTATTCCGTATATATATATATATATATATATATATATATATATATATATATATATATATATATATAGATATATATATATATATATAGAGAGAGAGAGATACATAGAATATTACAAAGACATACATAATTCCCTTAAAATTGTTCATGATATATCGAAAATACATAAATCGTTATTACATAGATAGATATAATAGGTCGATGAATGAAATTTTAAATGTTTAATAATAATAATTCATGCAATAGTGTACTCCAAAAAAAAAAAAAAAAGCGGAAAATATACAAAATATCAGATTTCCGGATGTCTCAGTTATCTCCCTTTAACCCAACACTCCAAGTTTTGCTTACTGGATCAATCACTGGATTCATCTAATCGCTTTTATCCACTAGGACATCTCTTCTGGAGGACATCATTGTATGAAATTTTAGAACGGGAAAAACTTAATGTATAAATAACTAATTTTTTTTTAGTTTATGTGCTGATTCCTTAAGTTTTTCTATTTTCTAGTGATGTTCTCTGACTATTATTTCAACCTCATCGCATAGGGGGGTGGTGATCTCTTTTTTCCTTCCAGATGTAATCAGCTACGCCTGATTTTCCTGTTTACACTCACTCATGTTACTGCTTTAGGATGTTCTTGCAGTCTTACTTGAGAGAGCAGCCTGTTTCTCTTAGTCATGTTCTCCCCTATGCGGAAGAGTTGTCTGTGAAGTGTCGGACCACTTTTGACGACCATCCTGGTGTTATACGCACCAGACATCTTTTCTGTTTTCTCCGATAATCCCTCACTTAGGGTCGGCAAACCGAAGTTGTTTTCTGAGTGTTATTATCCTCTTGTTTCCTTCTATCTCTGTTTGTCGGGGCTGCTGCCATGTGTCCTGGAAAGTTGTTATGTTTTACAGTACTGCTTATATTGACCAGTTCTTGTTCATATGTCTCTGGGTCGCCACTTATGACTTTTGCTCGATGCTCTAAGCATGAAAAGATCCTTTTCTTTACACTCTATGGGTGGTGGGAGTTGAAGTTGAAGTATTGTCCAGTGAATTACAATGTCAAGCATATACATGGAATACTTCGAAGAAATGGCAATAGATTCCACATCAATATAGAGGACATTATAGCTAAGATACTTAGATAACACCTTCATACC
>OZ010579.1:98223502-98303502 GCA_963932145.1 Acanthosepion lycidas
AAAAAAGGGTTTACTTTTGAAAAATACCGAATAGTGCATTTCAGTTGTTTATCACTTTGGGGGTCTATGAAAATATCAGCATTTGCACTACGGACTTGATGCTTCCTTGGTTCAAACACCAATCCTATTTGCTAGTGACAATATCACATGATCTCACTTATAAAAGAAAAATAGCATGCAGAAAATTCTGCTTAATGTTGTACAAAGTGGAAAAATATCTCTGCTTTATGTATTTACAAAATTTTTAATGTATCAAATTATTGCTTAAATTGTAATTTTATCTGACAAATCTTTTTTTTCTTTCGACAATTATATCCTTATTTGATTCCTTTTTTTGAATCAGCTAATGTGTTATATGTTGTTTTAAAAATTATTATGTTACTTTCGTTGTGAATATTATCTATTGTCTCAGAATTTGGAGAAAAGTATTTGGAAGCAACCCTCGGAAATTAACTTCCTCATTAATATGATGCTTATAAATGTATTAATCATTTTTAAAGAATTTTCTGTTTAATAATTCTTCCATCCACAACAAACCGTATTTATGAGTGGTACAAGACTTTTAATAACGGTTCTGATCATGGCAATATTATCAATTATTTTTCTTATTATTCTGTGATTTATTTTTTATTGTTTATTTTTTCGTAAATTAACCCCTTACTTTCTTACCAATAGGTTTACAAGATATCGTTTCGCTTTTCTTCTTATATGTTTCTTACACCCTATGGCAATCTCTGTATATATGAAATAAAAATTTTGATAAGTGTACTATCATATATATATATATATATATATATATATATATATATATATATATATATATAAATATTCAATGTGCGCTGGATAAATTGCCGTCGAAAATGCATATAAATGAAAATAACACCGACATCTCATTTTAATAGTTATATTTACCAAAATTTCACAAAAATATTTTGAAATACTAAAGAGTATATTTATTCAATAAAATAGACAATGGCTTCAACCAGAGACTCAAGACAACTTAGGAATTTCCAGCAACTCTTCTAAGTTCGTGAATGCTGTCATAATCATTGCCTTTAGTTCATTTTTGTTGTTAAAAAGAAATATTATTAGTCTCTTGTTTAACTGCGCCCCACACATAATAATCAAGGGGGTTACAGTCTGGGGAATTAGGTGGCCAGATTTAACGGGGATTATGCGGTCGCAGGAATTGTCTGATTTTTTTTCCTGCTTGTGTGACATGGTGCAGAGTCCTGTTTCCAGACACAGGGTATTTCAGCAGCCCACCTCTTAACCCAGGGCAGTAGAACTTCTTTAAGGCGCGTGATCTAGGCCTCTATGTTGAGTCTGTTGGAAAATGAATGGAAGCATAACGTCGCCAACACCGTGATGTTAACTGGATATACCATCCAAATCTTTTTGAGTGTTTTGCACTGTTCACAAATCCACAGACAAACACACAGAAATTTTCTTATTGCCGCTTACCGCGCGAATGCCAAGCAGTAGAAAATGCCGTTTTCTAAATTTTGGGCTGAGTAAATTGTGTTATGGTTCTCACAGACAGTTCCCAACTGAGTCTACTCTGGTGTACAGTTGACACAATCAAAAGCTAAGAACGCACATGTGGGAAATTAAAGATATACAATGGCGACAATTTACTCATGGCACAGTGTCTGCATATATATATATATATATATATATATATATATATATATATATATATATATATATATATTTATGGAGTACAAGTGATGTTTTAATTTAGTTATTTCAGTAGAAAATGTTGGAAGCTAGATGCACGTTTAAATTCCTTTATTCCGGACAGAACTGAAAAAAAGCTCGTCAAAGAAGTTCCCATGAAACTATTTGTAAAAAAAAAAGCCATTGGAAAGCCACGACACGTTGGTGAGAAATTGAATGATTTCGACATGACATGACATGTCAGGATTTATTAAAATAGAGATCATTCTTTGCATTTTATCATTGATTTCTTGACGTAGAGCAGGAACACTAGAACGGTTGTGGAAGATGATTATTTGGCTTTCTATGACACGCCATTTGTACATATCTCTCTCTACTTATTAATTTTAAGCACATTTTTTCCTTTTCTGTGAAATCCATTTGTTTTACCGTATGTATATTCAGAAAATGTATGAAAATCTTGTATTTTTTTATATTCATACTATTTATCCATGCAATATATATTGTTACCACATTTTTTCTCTCTAGAATCTGTCTAACGTATCTATAAGTCTACCATTCGTCAATGGTTTAATATTTCTGTCACAAATAGTCCGGTGTCCTTGCTATTTACCTTGTGTTTCTTGATAAGATCCAAAGCTGTAACCCCTTGCGTCCTAGTGGTTTCCCGCCTTACTTGGGGTGAAATGTTTAAAAAAAAAATGTTGGACCCATGGTATCCTCAGCATCCTTCTGTAAAACTACATTTCTTTTGCTTGTCTTTCTCTTCTACATCTTTGAAGATATTGACCAACATTTGCTGCTATACAAGAAGACAGATATCACGTAAAAATCAAGTAATCTTTTCGTCGTTTCCATCGAAATTTTTTCTGTCTTTTAATACTTTGCTTAGATTTTGGAATGCATCTTTGGTCATGCCAATGTGTCTTCGGATCTCAGTGTCGTGCATTCATTCCTCTATAAGAACACTTTTCAGATATTTAAATTTCTATAACTGTTTGATTTTAGTTTCATTTGCATGTTGGGCTCATCGTTTTGTAATCGAACGCCTTTGGATAATCTATAAAACACAGGAACACGTCCTTCTGCATTTGTATTGCTCTTTCTGATAACATTCTGAGAATAAATATAGCGTTCCTTGTGCCTGTGTTTTTGACGAACCCACACTGTTCTTATCCTATCTCTGGCCTGATTCTGCTGAGCGCTCTATTCGTCAGAATTCGAATGATGAGGTTTGTTATGTGGCTCATTAGGCATGTTGTCCGGCGGAATTTGCATTCATTTGCGCCTGGTAGGCAGCGATATGAAAATAGATCCTCTTAAGTCTTCCCAGATATCACCATCTTTGTAGACTTCATTTATTATTGCTGTGGCCTTCTCTTTGACAGAAATACTATAAAAGGCTGCCAGCATCTCTATTATAATTCCATCTGGCCCTGCCACTTTGTTTCTGCCCACTTTGCCCAGTGAAGCTTCCACTTCGATATATAAGATTTTCATTCGGTCGTTATTTCTCTGTATTGGCTGTTGTTCTCTTTCGTCGTGAAAGAGTTCACTGTGAGAGAAGAAACTGTTAGAATAGAACTTACGGTTGGGAACTTACTTGCCGCCAATCAAGTAGTGCGAGTAAATTCATAAAGACTATTTACCGTGGACAAAAATCAATGAAATAATTATCATAAGAGTATTCAAAGAAAAGGCACAGGGAAGCTATGTTACGGCGGTCGCAAAGTCACTGAATCTGAGATGCCAGGTCAGGACCAACAACACTGCTGATTTATCAAGAATATCTACAATGTTATAGAAGAAGATGTTTGCATTTCTGTATGTCAATCTGAGTTTATGTGGACATGAATTTTGAATTCCAAAATTTGGAAAACGCAAGGAGAAAGCTCTACGCTATCTTTCAGAAAAGCATGACAAGTCAAAGCTAATAAACAAAGTAATATGTGGAGGGCCATTATTATATGCACATTAAAATGACATGGTATACAAGAAGGTGTATATCTTTAGTTGAGTCGGACTTGATGCTGAATTGAATATTTTATTCCAGCCGTAGAGAAGACAACACGATACTGTCAAACTATCATTCCCAATGCTACAGAGCAATTCACAATTCACAAAGAAAAAGAAATGAAGAGCCATGAAAAAAAATTAAATACAATGTCAATCGCCATCTACTATCCTCCTGATTAATCTTTTCTCTTCCCACTCATTATTAATGTTTCTATTCGTTATTCCTTCACACCATCTAACCCCTTGTGCTTTAGTGGCTTTACTACCTTGCATGAAGTGATACCGATTAAAAAACAAACATAGGCTGTCATAATTCTGTTATGCAACTAGATATTCGTGACAAAATAAAATTCCGCCGTGTTAAACATCTTCAACTGACATCTCGTTTCAGTTACTTTCCCACAGCCGTAACGTAGCTACCTTGGGCTTGTTCTATTTTTCTAAATATTTTCGCGGTAATTGTTCTGGTGAGCTTTCCGACTTGACAACTCTCATGGGTCCTTACCTATAACTACAGAATGAACTCTTCCTAACACTATGCATACTACGCCTTTCAAGAGAGAGAGAGTCGAATCGAATCGAGTCGAGCCGATAGCAGTTCACTCGAAACCAGACTGAAAGTCATACTAACACCTTCCACATCTTGTATTATTATTTGGTGTAATATATCTTCGTTATTTCTACTCTTGTGTTCGTGTTGTTCTTCCTTGGTCCAAACCTTGGACCATAACAATAACTCGACTTAACGAGTTTCAGCGCAGTACTAGAGTGGCAGTAAGATCTCATCATTTTATTGTTTAAATTGATAAATGTACCCGTAAGTTCTGTAGTAATTCGTTCTTTTCTTTACACATCTTGCCTTTGGGACTCACTTGCCAGACGTTTTTCGAACGTTTAAATTCAGCATCGATAGTCATCATCTGCTTTTTTTTAACCTTGTTTTGTTTTTTAATACACTTACACGTTGCTAGTGTTTCCTCATTTTCTTTCACACTCTGTAACCCCCTTACATCTTTATAGCCTTGCCTGGCATGAAATGATTAAATAAACTTTATCCCGATGAGTTCCTATAAACATTTTGCTTTCAATATCAATGCCACCTGATGTCATTTAACTTCTGATTGTATTTGTGGTTCTCTCGCGTGCTCTAAACTCATTTTCCACTATCTTAATGGATATGGGCAAATAAATCCTTTTTATCATGGAATACATTTAACTTTAAATCTTAATCCACATCCATTCGAGCCGATCTCTTAAGCGTAAATTTAGGTTTGTAAGCAACATCCAATAGTTTTTGCCTTTGCCATTTTTCTTTCTTTTATTCTTTTTTTTTTTTTTTTTTTTGGCAATTTTCTGGCGATTGTCAGTGAACAAATGTTTAAATCCTTTTTGTTATAACTTAGATCTTTGGAAAACAGTCCCATTGATTTAGTATAATGTGATCGGCGTTTTTATTTCTTGTAGAAGTTACATTTTTTTTCTTTAATTAGCTAATTTTTTTATGGGAGAAAGGAATGGTGGCTTACGGTCTGTGGCTGATGTCAAAAAAATATTGTTTTATTAGGTTTTATTTGTAAATTTCTTTGTTTTTAGTTGTTTTTTTTTCTTTAAAACTTTTCTTAATCACTTTCTCGTTGTTATTTTACATGGGCTTTTTTATTCATCTTAATATAAGACTTAAATGCATTTATCCAGTATACGTTTCTCATTCTTTTCTTTTCTTTTTTTTTACTTTCAAATCAATTTAGACATCTTCTAAGCATAGACGAGTTGGACATTGTGGGGTAACAATTAAGGATCTAACTACTATATATCTCCTTGCAAAAATATGTAATTATGCGACAAGACGATTGATGACAAAATGGAGTGTAGATTTATATTAGCTCTCAATATTTTTGCCGATTTTCAAAAGATTCAAGGTCTGTGTAAAAATCCGCCATTTTTGGAGCGATTGCTTCAAAACAAAATACTGTTTTACTTATATTATAAAAGCATTTCACCCAGTATTTTAGTACTCACATTTTTTTAATGATTACTTTTATCCCAGCTTTTCACTTGATTGAAAACACGAAACTGTCAGTAATGTAATCTTCAAATGTATATAATTTCCAAAAATGTGGCAGTACCAACTGGAGTTGTCGTGCATAAATTAATGCCTATCAAATGCACAATATATAACTTCACAAAATGGATTCACTTGTAGGACGTTAAATGGTTTCCAAGTGTTTAACCCATGTGTTTCATTTGATTTCTATAAAATCATTTTACATTCGCAAGATGTCGTTATTGTCATAATCTCAAGAAAATCTGGTTGATTTATGGATGATTTCAGCTCAATAGTAATTAACTATTTGCATATCAAGATAAGTCTGTGTTCTGTTTTGCCCCCATGTAGATGTCTGCTTTCCGACTGGATTGGAATAATGGGATTTCCGTGAATGTATTTTATTGTGTATAGTTTAAAAGGTATAATTCACAATGAAATACTTTTAATTTAAAAGAAATTCACAATGAAATACTTTTAATTTTTAAAGTAATACTTGTGTTCCTAATTTAAGTGATGCCTTTAGAGTTTATTGACATTAGGTTAACATAAGGATTTGGGATAAGTTTAAGCTTTAAATTTAAATTTACAATACGATATAAAAATGGAAGAAAAGTACAATTTCGAAAAAAAAAAACTTGTTGAAACTTTATAAAACAGATGAAATGTTAAACAAACTTTGAAGTTGTGAAACAAAAAATATCCTGTAAATGACTGATAAAATATTTGAGATATCAAAATTTTAAAACGTCATAAAAATACGAAATAAAAAAAAACGCGACATTTGAATATGTGTTGATTTAGACAAGGTGGCGTTTGTAATTTCTCTCACATAATATTGAGATTTGGGCTTATATTCGAATTGCCTTATTCACGAGTATCTACGGTAATTTTACTCGCAAATTTGTCCACAAGACGAGCTTAGTAATAATCAGACACTACTGTAGGCGCTGTTTCCTGTTCATATCACTAATTTAAAAAAAAAATGTCTTATATTTTTTCTTAGTTTATCATTTAAATTTTTATTTCAGACTTATGAAAGTACCCCTTTCTATTCGGATTTCTATTCTTTATTATTGTCCAGAACACATTTTCTCTTCAGGAATAACAATATTTGGACAGACAATTCAGTCACTTAAAACAATTGTTAAAATCAACGGCAGCTTGTCTAACACGCATATGCCTCAGATACAGTGACAGAAAACGGAGGATATTGCGTAGACGAAAGATGACGAACCTCTCTCTAATCTACCGCTATTTCAATGGCAAATGTTCAAACGGACTTCATTCCTCAGTTCAACTCGTACTGACCTTCCGAAGTATGATCCGTTATATCACATACACGCGAAAGAATAACTCCTATTACCTTTAGTAAGAAGTTCTATTCATGTCTTTTCTTCCCAAAATATCGCTATTTTATGGAAGAAAACCCCGAGTGGATGCTTCTCAGATCACTACGATGTTAACTACTAAAATCTTCAATCAGTTCCTTACATTCTTCATAAAAGGCATTTTTTACCTACTTTTTACAAACGCATTTTAACAACCACACCATTTATTGGCTCTTGAGCGTTGTATTAAGTGATATTTTTTAAATGCATTATGCAATAATTATGCAATAATAACGTTCCAGTGTAGCTGTAAGAAAGAATTTAGACGTCCTTCAATTTCATATAGAACAGGAATGCATATTATTAACAAGATCAAACTATTAATGGTAATACAAGAACAATTTGATCAAAATAGGCATATACTACTAAGGTATATAAACAGCACAAATAAAATAATTATAATATTAAAGTTGAGTTAAAGATATACTAAATAGATTGGAAAAAATATCATCCGATAGTTTGACGAGACGTCCAGAAATTCAAATAATGTTGAATCAGTTAACATTATCGAGTTATTAGGAACCCCATTATTGTTGTGAGCTCAATGATTGTCAATAAATAGTATGCACTTCGCCAGAGCTACATAGTTTTTTTGTTTTTTTTTAATTCAGTGTTGTTCTTCTAGATTAATAACCAGGAAGTTTTAAGAGCTCAGTCTACTCTACAATTTAACGGTAAACTACATCCGCGTCCTGGGTATGACGGTAAACTACATCCGCGACTTGGGTATGGCGATAAACTGCATCCAACAGCAAGGTCTCAGATAATGTTTTCAGAAAAATAATGTTGCCAGCTCTAAGTTTTTGAAACAATAATGTTGCCAGCTCTAAGTTTTTGAAACAATAATGTTGTCAGCTTTAAGTTTTTTTTTGTCGAAAAGGAATAATGTTGCCAGCTATACGTTTTTTTTTTTTTTTTTTGAAACAATAATGTTGCCAGCTATACGTTTTTTATTCTATACAAGATAGGCATTTAAAATTCATATAAACTGGATTTGGCATTAAATAACCCACAGTGGTTGATATGCCATAAAACCCAAACAAACAAACAAACAAAATCTACAATTTAACATAATTTCTGGATATTTTTCTTAAATAAATAAACGTTGAGGGCTAAAAATTCTCATTCATTTTATAGAAACTTGGAGTTATTTAGGATCTAATTTTAAAGTTAAGGGATCATTAAAAACAATAAATACTAAAAGACGTAAACATATTACGAGACATTAAAATTAAAAGTTAAAATTAAACGAAACATTAAAATTAAAGAAATCTAAAAATATGAAGAGACATTAAAATTAAAATTAACAGAGACTTTAAAAATTAAGCGATATTAAAAATATTAAGAGACATTAAAATGAAAAATTAATACTAACAGACATTAAAAATTAAGAGACCTAAAACTTTACATCCGTGACGCACCTTGCTGCGCCTACATAGTTGAATCACACCTATGTCCCACATATTCCTTTGGTTAGAAGGGCGTTCCTCCCAGAATGATAGCATGACGATAAACAATATCCGGCAGCAATGCTTCTGATCGAAAGATTGGAGCTTTTGAGGAGCATGGAACCGCATCTTAACTGCTGTTGTCCCAGGTTCACTCTTACAATGGGTGGTAGCATCTTTTATGCTGCCAAAATTGGTAAATTGTGAAACCATCAAATAAAACAGTATTAAAATTTAAAGATACATATTTATTAGCTAAAATATGAGAAAAATATCCATGTCATATTTTTAAAAAATTCTTAACCATCTAAGGGCAATGGTAGTGCTAAACAGGTTCTAAGACTAGTTCCTGACAATTGCCAAATCTCATAGACTTACTTAAAATCATTAAGTAAGAGATACTGGTAAAAGATCAGAAAAACGCAAAATAAACTAAATACAAACTTATCCCCCCCGCCAAAAAAAAAAAAATGGCATTATGGAAAATCCCGAAGGGGAAGCGGTTTGCTATGAGACGACTAGGAATAAGTCTCACTAAAATTACCCATTCATTCTTACTGAAACAAGAACGATCACCATAGTGTCCTAGACGCCAAAACCAATACACGGTAAAACATTTTCTAATTGAATTCATTAATAGTGGCTCGAAAAGACACTCTTTATTCAAAGCAAACAGCCAAAAAGAACTATGCGGAAATATTAAAATAAATAGAATTATAACATTCCTAAAATCCTTTGGATTAAATCGACCTTTTTTCTTAAATATACACCAAAATAAATCAGTTTCCGAATACAATTATTTTAAAGAGTTAATATGCTGTTAAAAACCAACATAGAAACCGGAAAGCTTCTTTCTAAGAACTACTATTTTGGGGAACAGACTCCCGCGTGGAACTGTAGAATCTTAACTTCGAGTATTGTGACAGTCGTTCTCTATACTCTATATTTTCATTATCATAGCATCCTACTTCATTCTCTTACATTCATGAGTGGTATCTGGGTCTTGTATTGGTTATTAAATTAAAGAAAAAGATATCATAGTGTTGGATAATGACAGAATTACTCGGCGCAAATCGAACTCGCTCATAATTTCTCTTCTTGGTTCGCTTCTCACAACTTCTCATCAGTAACCTTAAATAAAAGAACTCAACATTCATGCACGAAAAAAAAAATATTCAAATCCCCTGAAACCTGGACAAATAGACTAAAAAAACAAGAGGAATGATATCACATTTCTTTTTCAGGGTCTTTGCTTACAATACTTTACAAACAACAGATAAGGGAACATATAAACAATGTATGCGTTACGAGATTACTCGCCGAGCAGTTTAATCTGTTATAACTTTTGTCAGGTTTGACGAGAGCCATTTATCACAATAGGTCCATAAAGATACACAAGGAGAGCAGATAATATTACTCAAGGTTTGCACGACAAATCTGCATTTTCCTTCTACGACATGAATTTCAACGCAACTTATCAATGACGTTGTGTAAAGGAATGTCTTAAGTGGGTCTGGGTGAGATAACAAAAGGACAAAACTCACAAAGAGCGCCAAATGATAGGATAATGTAGAGAGCCATGATAGAAGAAATTTAAATTTTCCTTTTAGACTTAATTGAATATAAATATGGTTCCAGTGTGTTGGTGTAATTTTCTCCGGATTAAAAGAGTTGTAAGTGCTCGATAGTTTAACGGACATCAACGCGGCAAATGTTATAAAATTCGGCTTCTGATCCGAAAGGATTTGACATTTATAAGTTTGAACCCACCCTTTTCTCTTTCCCATGTACATTCCTTTTGATTACACTTAAAGAGAGTTTATGGCTCTTTCTCAATTAAAACTTTGGTAAATTCGTAAAATCCAGCCTTCTTCCAGTTTCCTTTTCTCTCTAATAAACAGCCATGTTAATCATGATTATGATTTTGGCTCGCTGATTGTAGACAGAGAAAGCAGATTCTACCTTATAATATAATTCATTCAATCTCTTATAATCATTTGCTAATGACTCAGTCAGAATGATACTAGATATAAAATAAAGATAAAGGAACCACCGTGCACTTTGCATTTGCTACTTTATCACTCAAATACAGCAGAAAACTTGAAGGACTTCTAGGCTATGGCCACGGGGAAAGGTTTAAGAGCATAATATATACAGACTTCACTGTGTCGATTGCAGACCTAGAACGAAAAGTGGAAGCTCTCTTACAGATGGTAGTAAATTAGTAAACCCAGAAAAAAAAGGACTAACCCTTTGCTATATGACGATAGTATGTATGATCATTAGTAACAGAGACAACCAAAGTTGCATTTATACTAATATTTACGCAATGCAAGGCAAAAGAAATCCTCAAACTATAGGGTTATTGATTTTTATGTAAAGGCGTACAGGGAGGTAATGGATTTGGATTCGGGTGTAGGAATTGGACATAATTGACATATCAGCTGGCATCTTGCTTTGCAGTCAACTTTGATCTTCATAAAATTAAAAAGAATTGTCAATCGTTATCGTCCGTTTTTATTCCTGTCGGTTTATTGTTATCTCTCCTTAACAATGTTTTCCTTTTATATCATATTTTTCACACTCAGTTACCACTTGCATCGTAATGTCGTTATTGGGGTAAAAATGAATAAAAAAAAAAAGTGCGCATATGTGTCACGAGAAGGGTTTAAAGAAAATAAAAAACAAAAAGACTACATACGCAATAGCGAAAATGAAATTGAAGTTTCACGGACATATAAGGGATAATGATGGGGAGAATTATTTAAAATCCACAGGACATATTGAAGGAAGCGGTGCAGATTGAGGACAAAGACAGATGGTAAAGAATCAAATGTTGCATAGAGCTACAAGGGATAGGAAGTTGTGGAGAGCCGTGTACGTACACGTAACAAATAGAGATGTCACACAAAAGAAAAATAGAACTGCACATTTCAGAATGTAAGCCCGTAGCCAAACAGCCTTGCGATGGTGACAAGAAACAAATAAAAAAACAGTTATAATATAAAGGGCTAAAGATATGTTCCCGTCCTCACCATGAACAAATTCTAAAAAAAAAAAATCGATTTTTGTAATTCTATCACATTTGAAGAATCGAATCGGTTCGAGAATATTTCACATCTACTTGTTTGTCAATACCACTGGTATTTTTTCTTTTTTTTATTCAGGTGGGAAATTTGTTTCACACACTTAGAGGTCGCCTTCAACCATAACATTCACAAGATATACTTGTTTTATTAGTCTTCAGATATAAAACGAAAAATAGATCCGAAACAAGCAGATACATGTTCTTAAGATTCTCTTGCTTGTAAAAATCGTGCAGGAATTCTATTTTGGCAATGCAGATTTGCTGCTTAAAGAACCGTGAACAAGTACATGTTCCAGACGTGTTTTATTTCATAGATTCTAACAAATCTCTCGTTAAATTGTCCATTTGATCATATCATCAAATGCCAGAGTGATTAAAAAGGGCGTATAGAATTTAGTGGGAGTATTATGACGACCGTATTTCTGTACGTATAATGTGTATCTTTCAATGAGATGAATACCTGATGAGTTTGTTTTCTGTAGTAAAATAACATCCCCGTGAGATTGCAAGGATTATTGCCCAAATTCCAACACATGAAACAGCAGGCGTGCACACATAAGTATATATAATAG
Source organism: Acanthosepion lycidas (assembly GCA_963932145.1). Taxonomy (NCBI): domain Eukaryota; kingdom Metazoa; phylum Mollusca; class Cephalopoda; order Sepiida; family Sepiidae; genus Acanthosepion; species Acanthosepion lycidas. Next base: position 98,235,742 of record OZ010579.1, read on the forward strand.
CCTAATTGATGTAGGAGTCAAAATTTGGCGCTTTCAGTGTCATCGTCATCGCCATCGCCATCGCCACAAAAGCTAAAAGTTTCACAGCTTGAGAAAGACTATAGTTTTTTTTTTCTAATAAAATCTCTCTCGATAAAAGATGCAGATCAACTTGCACTTATCAGAACGACATCGAATATGGCCAGGGTACTCAAAGATTTTTTTTCCTATTCATCGGTCTCTATTGATTTATTTTGACAATCACGGCATTCGTTTTATAAATCGAAGGACATTCAGATATTTAAAAAAAGTCAGACCGACACCCACTTTACGGATTTTGAATTAACCCGTGAGCTATTCTTTACATCTTCACGAAGAGAATATTCAATCATTCTAAACATTATTAACCTTGTACGATAACCAGGCAAAGATCCTTTACACACACACACACACACACACACACATATATATATATATATATATATATATATTATTTTTATTTATTTTTATTATTATTATTTCAAAATATTATATATATATATATATATATATATATATATATATATATATATATATATATATATATATTATTATTATTATTATTATTATTATTATTATTATTATTATCATTTCACAATATTTTTCGATAGCGACACAGAAATTTCTCTTTCGGAACATAAAATTATTGTTCCGTTATCAAGTGATATCCATTAACTTCAGAAAAAAATTACTTTTGAAAGCCAAGCGGTATCATATTGAAGACTTTAAGTAGGAGTTGAATAAGATTTCAAATTTTTTTTATTGGTCTTGTCTTATTTGATGAATCCAAAGACAGATCTAAGCTAAAGTAGAAAAAACGTCGGTTAGACATTAGGTGTGGGTATGTAATTCATGCTTGTCTAGATGAGCCGCCGTGTATTAGACTTGTCAATATTGCTCCGTTGAAGAATATATTCATAAGCTACAATGAGTTATATGTATCCAACAATGGTTTAATTTTGGCATTTTATTTTTTAAAAGTATTTTTGTATACTTTAGGAATGTCTTACAGGAGCCTCCAGTATGAATATATTTAATTATTTTGATCTATAATACATTACTTAAGGTCTGTCGTAAAGGGATCGCTACTTTGATTAAATCGTTTTTATGTTATCATCTAAAATGCAGCACTTATTATATTCGATGTAATCTAATAATAGCTATATAATTATAATGTATAGAGTTTCTTTTATAAAAACTCTTATTATTGTGAACATAATACAATTTCACCAAAAAACGGTTACTTCGTTTCGTAGATTTAACTAACCATTATTTTTAAGAAACTTAATAATATATAGCTTTTCGTATAGGCATAGAGGAAATGGGACATTTAATGGCCTACAAATTCTCGTTCTTTTAAGTAATTTCCATTTTATTGTGCGTGGGGGTTATTTGATCCTTTTAAATACCAATAATAGTTAGAGGCAGATGTTTTGTTACAATACCCATTGATGTGGAAGGAAGAAAGATGTTCATACCATCTTATTTTAAAAGTAATTTTTGTGCTACCAATATAATTTTTTATCACCTGGATTTTCAATAGATGAAATAGTATGTTGGTAAACTAAATGTTCTGTTAGACATTTATCTTGCAATGGACAATTTATGAGATTTCTACAGTTATATGATTTATTATTAATATTATTGATTTTCGTTCTGGAATCACTATTATTTTGGTTTTGGTTTAAGTGTTTATTTAAAATTTTATTATGATTTTTCTATATTTTGTTTGTAAATTTATTGTAATTATCCTTTTTATATTAATACCGAGTCATTTATAGCCATCATTTTTAAAGCTTTATTATAAAAATTGCAATGTTTATAAAATATATATTTATTTGCAGAGTTAATACTAATTCGTTTCACCATGGATGAGGGTACGTGTATTATTATAGACTAGCAGATCTACACGGCGTTTCCGGGGATTTAAAAATTTAAAACTAAATATATAACAACAATATCCCTTCAATTTCATTTGTTCAAACACAAAAATATCTTTAAACGGTTTTTACATTACAATACTTCTTTGTAGAAAATATTCTTTGTTTTTCCTTTTGAAGCATAAATTAATAGGTTTTACTTCCCACACGTGAACGACCTACATAGAAGAAACAGGATTTTTCTAACTGCAGTCCAGTAACTGATAGTCAGACTTTGTGCTTTCTTCATAGACAGCAAAACTTTATCATTATTCAGATTTATGAATAACTGTTTTGTATTTTTTTACGTTTTTTGTTCGAGAGTATACTTTTATAGGGAGCTCCACTAATTCGTCGAAAAATGACATAACTGTAGTTTAAAATTAATTTAAAAAAAAATTGAAAAATTGTTCTTGATGTATTTTTCCTTTACCTTTAATCCAAAGGTAAAGGAATAAATTTACTATACTCAGTCAACTTTAGTGTATTTGAAACTGAATTTATATTGATCGAAATAAACTATTATTTTCTTTTCACTAAAATGGATTATGTTTGAAATTTTGAGACATTTGTAAAGAAAAGTTAAATTCTCCATTTAAAAAATCTTGTAAAAATAATAATAATATACATTTTCAAAGGTTATTTGAATAGAATTACAAAATATAAAGTTTACTTAATCTAATTTTAAGCAAACAGTACTTACATTTTTACAAAATCTAAAAGGGCAGTAGAAAAAAAAAATTTCATAACTTTGGTGACACATTTGTCAGGTGTTGATTGATATTATTGACAATTGAGGTCATGAGATGTCATCGGATGGATGGACAGAAGTGACAAATTTTACAAATTTTAAGTGAACTTATTTAATTACCCAGTAATTTTTACAAATTAACAAATATTTTAAGCATTCTAATATTTTATTAATTATTGGGTACGTTAGGCTCAATATCACACGTTTGAAAATGCTTTCTGGAAGAAGAAGAAGAAAAATTAAAGTACCATATAACAATAAAATAAATTTAAAAATAAGATAATTTAAAAATTAATATAACATATATTGTAATAAGAGAGGTACTTGTAATTTTCACGTACATCTCTTATAAAATTTTAAAGTTTTTTTATTTATTATTAGTTTTTATATTATCTCAGTTTGGTGAAAATCGGTTGGATGGATCTCGAGTGAAAAGGTATCACACAGACAGACAGACACAGATACATCCTCTCTTTTATATAGAGAGATTTTCATTTTTTTATCTCAGGAAAATTTAAACAGCACTTAAAACGTGTGACTGTTTAATGATAATGCCATGTATGAACATCCGTATCTATAAAAAAAAAAGGCAGGCTTATACACATCCAGAATCAATGTAAAATTCTTTTGAAATACTGGTTATTTGCAGATTGTAATAAGCTTTTAGAAAAAATAGTTTTAATTAATATCAGTATATAGGAATTGAATGTTAAAAGATTAAACAATTTTATAGTTTATTAGAAGTCTATAAAAACAATAGATGCAAAAATTCATTTTTTATCGGAAATTATTTTTTTCGCTTCAAACCATATTATCTTTAACATATATTATTCATAAAAGCAATTGAAAGCATTTCTAATTTAATAATGTTTTATTGGCTTTTGTATTTTACAATTCAGAGCTAATTTTCCGTAACGGGTCGTTCTGTTTGAGTCGATCATTTTCAAACGCAAATTTGTTTTTATTTTTCTTCTTGTTTATTTAAGTCTTTCTTTTTGATTTTTATTTGTTTTTTCTTATGCTTTATCCTTTATTAATTTGTTTTATTTTTTTATCATTTTCAAAATTAATTTTTTAAACTCCTCTCGGACAAAAACAGTTTGGAATTTATTGAAGTTTCATATTTACTGTTCTGCACCCATTTTACTTTTAATAAAGGACCTGCACTCGGTCGTAGTACAAAAGCATACAGACATACAGATGCAATCTCATATATATATATATATATATATATATATATATATATATATATATATATATATATAAATGTATATATATATATATATATATATATATATATATATAGCGATTTCTATTGATATCGATTTTTCGCGGTTTTTCGATAAACGCAGTGGCGTAGAAATGTGCTCGTCATGAGATAAGTAACCAATATACCTAATTTGAACGACATCGGAGGAAAAAATTGATTTTATCGATTTTCTCTCGGCTTTAACAATAATTGATTTTTTAAGAATTATCATTTTTTACGCAAAAAATCTATTTCTTACATTGTACAATGTATGTGCCATGCTTGGTCACAATCGGTTGGATGAATCTCGATTTTAAAATTTGCGTTTTTTGCCATCATCCCTATATAATACAATATATTTTATATTAATTTCACGATGGGTCGTGAGATTGTATAAAATAAACACTCCACCAAGATCCGAAGACTCCGCAGAGTCTAACGATCCCACTGTAATGCCAAGATCGTCTCTAGAATTATTTTTCATCTACTTTTAATTATTATGAATGAGAACTGAAGTTTTGCAATCATAATGATGTTACTTTCATCCTTAGACATATCCGAGTATACAATGACAAATTCTAGAGGTGCTGTAAAAGTTCCCTTGAAATTGACAACCAATATTCCTCGATGTCAAACTGGATTAGGGAACAATTTGTTTCATCCTTTATATTGGAAAATCTGTTGGTGGCATCCGTGGTGTTAATCCATTGCGTCAATCGAAGGTACTCCTTAATTTGCTTATTAATCCGTTCCATTTTATTTATTCGAATAATCTTAAGCCTAGTGGGATTTACAATCCTGGTGGTAGGATTTATCTCAAAGTCAAGATTAAGGCTTTTGGCGGTAATGTAACAATCCTTTGTGCTTAGCTTACCGACTCATTAATTTTTAGTTTATCTATGATAATGTTACTAGATATATTTATACTTTCTTAATTAATATTGTTATTATTTGCATTTTTATCGGTTTTTGTTAATTTTTTCTTAATTACAGAATTATAATTCTTGGTTGTTATTTTTATAAAAAAAAAATGCTGTTTTATCCGAATTTACAAACATTTTTTTCACTTTTTATTTATATCCTTTACAATCCGGTCAATATGTCTTTGGAAATAATATTTTCTTTTATGAAAAGAGATATTATTTATTATATCAAGTCGATCATTTTCAAACGCAAACAACATTTCAAAAAATGCTGCAGCTGTTTTTCTTTTAAATTCATATACTTCAGTTTCATTGGACGAGTTATCCCTATGAAGAATAAAGTATGCTTTCCCCCCTCATTCTTCTTATTAAATCCTCTGATTTATATATCAAGTCAACGAAATAATCCCTTCTGTTTTTATTGGGAATGTTTTTCAGAGTGATTCCTAAATTTCTATTTTTTTTCATATTTGTTTTAAAAAAATGTAGAGAGTGCTCTACCACGGTGGGAGCCAAATATATAGCCAAATAAAGAGAAAGAACAGTCAGATTAATAATCTACAGTTGTTTAGCCTTTATTTTTTTAAAAGTGCTCGATACAAAGGAGAGCATATTATTATAACTTTATTATTTAAAATATTTATTCATCGCGACACAGAAATTTCTGTTTCGGAACATAAATTATTGTTCCATTTTCAAGCGATATTCAATAAGTTCAGAAAAATGATTTAATAGTTTATGAAGCCTACAAAGGGTAGACAACAAATCAATGAAAAAAAACAGTTTCACTCTATTCATGAGAGTGAGTAGAAAGAATGTTAAACAAGATGCTAGACGTTTGTATGTTTTGTATTATTAGTTGAATCATAATGGAAAAAGAGCATATCTCGATATCTGGAAAACTGACCAAGCATGTAGCGCCTATGTATAATTATTATTGCAATGACTATTGAACAACACGAGCTGCTACTCTTTCATATTTAACATTAAATTCTATTCCACACTTGTCTTCGGTAATTATTTTAAGCCGATATGTGGGATGCAGCCACGCACCGTCGTCTGATAAGGGCACACAGCATTCTCGGCTCTGAACCTTTTTTTCATCGCTCGGGCGCTTTTTTTTTCTCTCATTTCTGAATATATCGGTCCAACATATGTTCACCTATCGGGCTCAACTGTTATTATATGATATCCACAAAATTCTTGACTATCCTTGGTCAACTCATGAAAGCTGTTCTTTCTCCACTGATTGCCTAATATCAAAATTTAAGCAAAGTTTATTCCGAAATAATATCAAAACATTATCCACAATCAGAGATCATCTGAGCCGTCGTGGTTACACAACCTGAACGTATTTCTCAAAAGTCCCCACCTTCAAGTTTTTAGCTGATTTTAGTAAAACCAGTGACCATACCATGCGCATTTGACAGCGATGTATGCGTCTAGAATATTTTTATGGCACAGTGGGCTTTGTATATATGTAGCCTAGCATTGGTATGCTGCTCTCACATGCAATAATAATAATAACGATTACAAAACGGGAGAACTTCTAAGTTGCCACCACATGTATCATCCTAAGGCTGTTATTGATCGTCTGTATGAGTTCAGATGCGAGTGAGGCAGAAGATTTGTTCAACTAGAACTGTCTTAAGAAAATCAGTCTTCAAAGAGACGTGAAGACTGCAGAAGACTGGATGGTGATCTCTGTCAAAGAACATGAAAGAAATAAGAAATTTTATTCAATAATAAAGGTAGCCGATAAATTCAAAATGGAATTTCAAGTGAATGAAGAAGTACGAATAAACCATGATTTACCTACTGCAGCGGCAAATAACCTAAAAAAAAGGAAATGCAAATGCATTGTACTAGATGCATAACCGATAGCAAAATCAGACTCTTCATGGCCAATACTGAGCTGGTACCAAACATGCTGTCGTAGAGAAAACGCATAGTACAGGATTAAAAGCTGAAACTCAGGCTTTAAACTTGCTGCAAAAAATGCAATACTTGCTAACTGGAAATTATCAAGCGCGCACACTGAAAAGTTGTGAACTCGAAATTAAGGTTTTATGATAAATATTTATAAACAACTGACCATCATGCATCAGGTTGCACGGTGTTAGTAAACACTAAACACTCCACATAATAGAGCGTAACAATATCTGTACTGGAAAAACTGCAGTTTTACAGGACGTAAACTGTAAGAAACTGGTATGAACATCACCCAAAATCTTTTACAGATTTAAAGCATGTTAAAATTTTATGGGGAGTTTAAAATACACACAGACAAAACAATCGCCCTGACATCATAATGAAAGACACAAAAAAACAGAACGTGTATCTTTATTGACATGCTTTATGGTCCAGGTTAGGACCAAGGAAGAAAAACACGAGCACAAGAGTAGAAATAACGAAGGTATATTACACGAAATAATAACACAAGAGGTGGAAGGTGTCAGTATGACTGTCAGTCTGGTTTGGAGTGAACAACTATCGGCTCGACTCGATTCGACCCTCTCTCTTGAGAGGCCTAGTATACATCATGTTAGGAAGAGTTCATTCTGTAGTTATAGGTAAAGGAGCCATTACAACGTGACAATCTCTTCAGATTGTAATGTATCTTTAAAGATCTTCAAAAAATACTAGCATCTTAAAGTGGAAATCTAAAATTATGGTACACGAGGACATACAAAGTACAGCTCACACATTATGAAGAGCTTTATCGATGTAAAATATGTGTGGTCTTAGGATTTATTTTAACAAACTGATCAATGGAAAATGTCATGAAGCTATTTCTGATCTTTGATCTATGGTTGGAACCTGAAAAAATATGCACACAACAGAAATCAAAGGAAACAATGTTAACAATAACTAGCACGATACGTATAAATTACACACATTTATTCATATTTATTCATTCTGAATTATTACCTTTCAACCGATAACTATTCTAAAATAGTTATAATAAATATTGCATACTTTCTCATATAAATAATGATATGCCCTCAACAGATCGAAACATTGATTAAACATCTCACTGCCTTCTTCTCTATGAACATCATTCTCTCTCTTTCGGATACACTCTATTTCCCTATTTCTATTTCATTCTCGGACACTCAAGACAACCTTGGTTACTACAGTCTTTAACAAAAAAAAGAAAGGTTTTATTTTCTAAAGGTCAATAGCAGTTCAGGGGCAAATTTGTCCTCCACATATTCTTAGGAGATGAAACATGAATAAACCCCTTATTATAAATAACTGCTTTTATCTAAGATTTCACCTCCAATCCCCCCTGTGTTACACACTCTTTTTATCTCCCTACTTCTCTCACTCTCTCAATTCCTGTTTTAATTTCTATGTTACGTTGTCTTTCTGTTTCCCAGTCGGGTGTTCATCACAGTATGGCTTTAATAGGATTTGCCTGACACACCATTCAAATGTATGTAGATGCCTATTAATATATAAGTAATAATAATTATAATAAAGTTTCCATAAAAAATATTAGAGATAATATGGTAAAATATCTAATATTTCTTATCGAATATGTAAATTCAGCATATTCAAAATTACACACACACACACACACATATACATACATATATATATATATATATATATATATATATATATATATATATATATATATATATATATATATAGAGAGAGAGAGAGAGAGAGAGATACAGTAGCGGCCATAATATCAGGAACAGAAACGACAAAGACATAAATATTTGTAGTACTTAAAAAGTAATGCAGGGTTATCAATGAAATTTTTACCGAATAAGGATTAGGGTGTAATGCATAAATATTATACAAATTACAAAAAATTACATAATAGATTTTTTTAAATAAATTTAACTTTGTATAATATTTAGGGCATATTTTAAACACAGAATCAAAGACGAAGTATGAGATGATGCATTTACAATCGAAATGTTTCTATCTTTGGACTAACGGCTTTATGATTTTTTTCACCACGTTTTAAATTCACTGCTCTTATTGTAAAATCTATCCTTTCTAGCCTCATGATGTCAACGTGCACAGTCCGTTTATTTATTTATTTATTTTTTTTCATTTGTTGGTTCCCCACTATTTATTTCGTATCTTTCCTCAAATGTATTCAACATCTAATCTCTTTTCATATATTATGTTTTCAGGCAAGCCTAAGCAGATTAACAGATTAATAGAGACTTCATTTCTCCCAGATTTTTTTGCTAAGTCAAGAACAACGACAGCTTTTTTTACTTTAAAATGAACAACGAACAGTGATGTTTTTAAAAACATCTTTTACATTCGCTTTTTCTTTTTCTTTTTTTTTTTTCACCCGTCAAGTGCAAGAATGATGAAAAAGTTATCTAGGGTTTAAGACAATGAAACATTGTAATTGATTTCAATGTATTGAATTGATGGTGATTTAGAAAATCTTTTTTTTTTAAATATATTAATGAACCAGCAACTAATATTCTTAGATATTTTTCTACTTAACGAACTAGGTTACCTCTTGGAAAAGAAACAAAAATCAATAATGAAGACAGTTAAAACTATCAGTGAGAGCGGGTCGGTTTCGTATCTTATTTTGTTTCAAGGGTCATCAAAACAGAAAAATGAGGGGAAGATAATCATAGAAGAAGAAGAAGAAGAAGAAGAAGAAGAAGAAGAAGAAGAAGAAAATCAGAAAATCAGAAAATAAATAATCTCTTGACTGTCTACAATTTTCCTAGTTTACATATGTTTAGGGTACTAACGAATCCCTGTTGCAGATGCCTGTTCAGACACATTTTTATTTGTTCATTACTCAAAAGGCCGACATGTATTTTATACTGTAACCCTGCCGAGCGGAGTATAATTACAGTTTGTAGGAGAAAGCGAATAATCCTCAATTTGATCAATTTTAGTGCGCTCAAACGATCAGTCACGATGACGTACGATCCATGCTGGTACAATCATCAACAGTTCAAGAACTGTGTTCCTTCAGATAATTCTACTCGCAACGCTTGATTCAACCACTTGGTATCATTTGCAGGCACTGATTGACGGTCTTGCGCACTGGTATCGCCAGAGAATATTGATATTATGAAGAAATCACTTCCATGACAAATTAAACGTGGTGAGTTTCGAATTAGAATTTGATGGTCGGAATATTAATATTGTTAAATTTTGGTAATAACAAAAAAGCTATCAAATAAAAGAACACTAGATCCTTTTCAGTAATCCTTTATTTGACAAGCTGACTCCTTTTGAGCAATCTCTTGTATTTTTAGCTGGTGTTTGAGATTGAATAACGGCAATTATTACTGCAGCCATGCCGACAGTGGCCTAGTTAATATTCCAGTGGTCATCACCTGAAAGATTTTTACCATTTCTCGGATTACCAGGTTTTCTCATCTCTTTGAAATTCCATTCTAAACTGATTCGAATGCGGCAGTAACAACCTGGACAATCGTCACCTTCAATTTGCTTCAGTTCTGGGACAATGTCCCAGCATCTGTTGAGCTTCTCGGTTTATTTCAGTATACCTCTGTGTTACTTTGGAACAGTGATATCGTCTCTCCGAAATCTTTCTTTGTAATGACAGTATAGGGACTTCGAGAGTACATGACGATGGAAACGGAACCCAGTATAATAAAAGCTGATCAATTTTTACTTTCAAATATTCAGGGCTCTTAAATTAGGCAACATAACTTAAATCAGTAGAAGGTAAAATCTCATTCTGGGACCGCCTCTTTTCAAATACTGAAATCTTACAATTGTATGGATAACTGGAGAAAAGTGAAGGCAAGAGTGTTGCTGTCATATCCTGATATTTTGCGGAATTAAAACTGACCTATTAACCGGAAGTAAGTCGTGACGGGTACAATCAAGCGGTGCTCATCGATATTGATCAGTGCGGATTTTGGATTTTAATTTGCACATTTTTATTCCGTACTCATATTGCAATTGCGGTTAAATGTGTACACTATGTCTAAATTTAAAAATAATAATAATAAAAATAATAAAAATAATAATAATAATAATAATAATAATAATTCGAATCATTGCACCCAAGTAAGGCAAAAGCGACTAACATGCAAGAGAATACTGTGACCGAAAAAATAATGAGGAACCGTTAGTTGGAAGAAAGGAAAATAAAAGAACGTGATTTGAAATGACAGAAAATAGCGAATAAAGATGCATTTAAATTTTTGACAAGAAAGAAAGAAGCCCAAAGAGAGTTCAACAGACGAGAAATTCTAAACTGTTATAATAGGTCTTGCATTTATCTGCAACTTTTTTAAAAATTGCGACAAACTGCCAATTTACTACTACGCATGAAGTCGATTTACCAAATAGGAAAGCTCATCAGGATAAAGATCATGAAAATATTTTTAGAAAAGACTCAGGGAAGCTATGTTATATGTTAAACAATTCTATGTCCACAGCATTTAATTGTTAGAAACATCTTAATATGACATGAGAAAATTAAAAAAAATATTCTAAGATGACATTTAAATGTGAACAAGTACCTGAACCCGAGGCGTTAGGACACGACAGAAAAACGTTCTTCTTTATATTTTCTCAAGAATCCCGATATATATATATATATATATATATATATATATATATATATATATATATATATATATATATATATATATATATTGCATACGCTCTATCTCTGATATTGAGCAATTTATCCGATAATATACCACACTTTAAAACACTATATTTTTTCATATATATATATATATATATATATATATATATATATATATATATATAATGAGCACCAGATCAGACGTGACAACATTATTCAATGAAGAGACGAATAATTGTCTTAGAAACGTGTTAGATGGAATCTGGCCAAACAAATTTTCTGGCAGCACATAGTGAACAAAATGTATTAAAAGCAGACTTTGCATTTGATTCAATTAAATCGTTCCACATCCTGCCATGGAAAACGTGTGACCGAGAATCTGTGATGAGCTGATATCCTTCTTCGTGTCATCCTCTCTCGGATCGGTATTTATACAGATTGAGACCTTATCACGAAACTGACATCCAATCAGTTATTAATTGGGGCAGCAAATGAATTGTAAATTTTAACACCCTCAGAATGAAACTGCTGTATTTTAATAATCTCTGAGAACTCTAATTACCCGCTATTCAAAAGGGACATTCAAATTTGTGTCATGAAAATAGATCCCGATTCAGGAACTGGAGCATCAAATGACTGAAATTTTTTAATGCCTCCAAAATGAAACAATTGTCTTTTAATCATCTGAGAGAATAATTTCTGACTTCCATCTCCATGAATCTATTAAATGGGAACGTTCAAAAGTGTGTCATCAACATACATACCGATTCAGGAACTGTTGACATCGGCAATATCGTTTAAGGAACAAATTATTGTAGTTTGTCGATATTTTTGAAAAAGTTACACATAAATGCAACAGCTTTAATGCAAATAGCTTTAGAATATTGGCAGTCCGCTTTGTTTTCATTAGGCGATTCTTTAAGAAAGATTAAATCAAATAATATTTGGGCGGATACACCATAGTTCTTCAGCTTTTGAAGAAAACAAGCATGTGGAGCACTATCAACTGCCTCCCATGTATCTAAATCCACAGTTTGAGCCTCGTCGTTTTTTTCTAAGCCTTAAGAGTATCTTTCAATAATAACCAGTAACACCTAGAGGATCGAAAGTCATATCGTCCAAGGTGAGATGCATAAATAATTCGGAGTTGATTAGCGCCTCTATAACTACCAGAAAGTGGTAGAAGATTAATTCCAAAGATCAAACTTTCGCCTATATTCTTAGGAATGAAGACAATTTCCAAGAAATCAGATAGGAAAAGAAAAATCGAAATTTGTTGTAGAGTTTAGAGAGAAGGGTAGTTCAGGAGCACATTTTGGTGGGGCAATTGCAGGGATTCAAATGAGTCCTCATGCTTGTTGGTAATTAAACTTTTATGTTTGTTTCTTTTACTCTTTTCTCATTTTTAATGTTCCTTTTTTTCTTTCATCCAGAGCGGATTGGAATAGCTTTAGAATATTGACAGTCCGCTTTCTTTTCATTATGTATGTACATGCATATACATACATATATATATTCTCATACATATATTTGCATACATATAACGATATCAAGCAAAACATACAATTATACAAAACCTATACTTAAAATAATCACATACACGTTTTAAATATGTACTTATATACATACAAACGTGCACAAAGATATACACATTCACATATCTACACCTATGTACATATGTATATATTCACATTTTATATTTTCTTTTGTTTATTTTTTATTATTCTCAGAATTTGTCTTTTCTTTATTTCATTCTTCTTTTATTTTGCTTTTACTCTCTATTGTCTCACGTCCGCTTTCCTTTCCTTTTTCTCGATTTCTTTAACTTTATTTCAATTTCTGTTCTTATCACCCTCTTCTATTTATTTTTTTTAATTCTCCATCTCGTTTCTCGATTACATCATTGCACTTTGGTAATACTTGTTTGTTTCATACATTGTTTCATTTTATCTTTTTATATTTATTTTTGTTTTTATATTCGTTTTATTCACTATTTCTTCTTCAACAGAAAGCTATTCAAACCTTTTTTCATTCCTACTTTCTTAATCTTGGCTAATGAAAATATTCTTCCTAAATTTGTTTGCCCATGATGAATAGCTTCCTTTCCTTCCATTTTCTTTCAATTTCTATTTGATTTTTATTCCTTTCTATGTATTTTAGAAGCAGACTTTTGTTTCCATTACTTTTTCTTTCTTTCAAATCCTTGGACATTTTTCTTCTTTTAACACATCTCGAATTTATTCCAATCAACAATCACATAATACATTTATCTTCTTTTCATGTATGATTTTCAATTTTAATTTTTCAGAATTTATTAATTTTCTCTAACCGTCTTTCCACTTTTTTTTTTATCTTCATTTCGCTTATTCATTCCTTTTTTATATTTCCTTTTCTTATTCACTTTCTCTTTTGTCTGTTTTTCTTCTTTCTTTGCTAATATTGATCACCTATTTTTATTCGTTTCCACATGACTTTCTTTTATGCCTATTTCTTTTCTATTTACTTAGACGTTTAATTCACACCCTGCCAATACAGATTTCACACTCTATTTTTCAGTTTTACTTATGATAGATAGATAGATAGATAGATAGATAGATAGATGTATGTTTTTCTCGATTTTCTTTCCCTTGATGTGTTCGTTTTTATTACCACATAGGAGAAAACCAACAGCGCGAAGCACTCGGTTACTTTGCGACGCGTACAATTGGAACTAATTCTTGTTTTGCCCGACCAGTTCAGGTCGACGTCAGGAAATATAATAATAAAGTTGAAGTGTATTTCCCTACGGGGCTGGGTGAATATGATGTCAAAGAGATGGTGGGTTAAAGAAATGCTTATAATTCATGAAATATAATCTGATTTGATTTGCATTTGGAGATTAGTTTCGTTTTGGTCGATTTGACGACACCCGAGCTATACGGAAACCGACCATGAAATGTTTTGCGTGAACTTCCATTAACAGTGTTTTTGCATGTATTTCTTTGTTGAGTAATTTCGTCAGTCAATTCAAAGTGATGTGACTACATTTTCGAATATATATTTTAATTTTAAATAAGGTTTTTAAATACTTTTTTCATACAGGTTTCCTCTCAAAATATATCTGAAAGTGTAAAGTGCATTTAGCTAATGCAAACGCTGGCTAAAATTACTGATTTTCTTTCTAAATCAGATGAAATACTAGCTCCTCATGTAATTCCAGCTTGACGATGTTGGGCTTTATTTAGCGAAAACGTCATAATATAGAGCCTTTCATAATTGCAATCACGAATTCTGGTAGTTATGAAGAGTATAAAAAAAAAAAGACTCAGTTGGAGATTATCGCTGAATGAATAATAAATAAAATAAAATAGTGGCTTTATTAGTTGCACAAGGAAAATGAATATAACTCAATGTGAAATTGAACAGAAAGAATATGTTTATTTATTAGGTTGGTGCAAAAATAATGTCGTTTTCTCACATGTGAGAATTAAAAAATAGCTACGTAGAAAACATATTTCGTCCTAGATTGGATAAATATTAATGAATATTGAATTAAATGTTTTATTTTTGTTTTTGAGCATAACAATGAATTTTCCACATACACGCCCTACTAATTAACACATGAATGAGAAAAGAAGGGATGGTTCCATACGTTTCCAAAATGTATTTGCGCGATATACAAAGAAGTTCACTTGAATTCCAACACAGCTCTCGAGTTTCTCATCCTCAGCCTCTTTCCCTCACAGAATCTCACATGGCGTATTATCTTCATATTGCAATTTCTTCATGAATGGTTTCACTATAGAAAATACTGTTAATAATTTTAATATAAAATGGAACAGAAAAACAGGAAAATCAATGGGAGCAGTCTAATATTTTATAGATAAACTATAAATCCAATCTATTCTACTATTATATATATATATATATATATATATATATATATATATATATATATATATATACATATATATATATATATATACATATATATATATATATATATATATATATATATATATATATATATATATATATATATATATACATATATATATATGTGTGTGTGTGCGTGTGTATACTGTCCCGTCGTATGAGAATCTGACAGCTTAATTGATTCAGTTATGAAATGTTGTGCGATAATCACGTAAGATATATATATATATATATATATATATATATATATATATATATTAAGTTAATGAACGGTTTTGTAATCCGTGTAGATAATTCCAAAGAATTACAAATTCTCAATGCAACAAAAGATCAAATATTAACAAGATAATTAAGAAAGAGACAACCTTAAGTTTCCATGAATATTTTTTTTTCCTAATAAAATATATTTCATTAGGTGGCATCTCTAGTTACAAAGGCATTATGTTTCTTTTATTTTTACTACAAGTTTTTGAGGGAAAGTTTTAAATTTATGTATGTTGACAGAGGGAGTGGTAGGGGGAGAAGCAGATATTGGTTTAGATTAGAAATGGAATTTAGTGATAGGATTGTATTTAAACCATCTTTAATAAGTTACGTAGGTTCAAGTGTACTCAGTCAAGAGGCCGGAAAAATTGACCTTCTATATATATTTCTTTAGACAGGGAAAGAAAAGAAGAAAAAAAGAATACAAATTGTAAAGCGTGGAGGGGGGAGAAAGAAAGAATGAAATAGAGGAGGGAGGATGAGGAAAGAAAGAGTCAGTTATCATATGTAGGCATATCGCGGTGAAACTTGAAAAACACGCATCAATATAATGTATAGTTAATACGAAAACAATTAAGTATTACCAATAAAGTAGGAATAAAATAAAATAAAATATATTAATAATATTATTAATAATATTATTAATCTTGATTAATACAAGTTGTAATTAATACAGGACAGTATATTAAAGGTTATTAAAAATATTTTAAAAAATTGAAAATGAGTGTATAAAATTAATAACATTTATAAAAACTATTATATAAAGTTTAAAAAATAAATTTAAATTTAAAATTTAAAATTTAAAAATTTCAATTTAATAAATGGCACAGAAAAACATATATCTATTATTTATAATCAGAATACTTACTACTACAGCAGCAACAACTACTACTACTACTACAAGTAATAATAATAATAATAATAATAATAATAATAATAATAATAATAATAATAATAATAAATCTGCAACTTCTACGGGAAGGAAACTAAATCTGCAACTTCTACGGGAAGGAAACTGAAAGAAAATGGTATGAACACCACCCAGACCCGGTTACGGAGATAGAACCTGTTACAATTCTATGGGAGTACACAATACACACTGACAGAACAATCAAAGCCAACCGCCCAGATATTGTTATTAAAGACCACAAACAAAAACAGTGCCTCCTTATTGATATGGCAGTCCCTGCTGACTGCAATGTATCTTTGAAGATATACAAAAAGTTGTCAAAATACAAGGACCTTGAAACAGAAATCTCGAAAATGTTGCATATGGGAACATCAGTAATCCCTTTTGTAGTTGCAGCCCTAGGACTGGTTGGAAAAGATTGCAGTAGACTAATTGAAGGGATTCCTGGAAGTTCATGCCTCAAGGAGATAAAAAGAATTGTTCTGACAAGTACAGCCGACACTTTACGAAGGGCTTTATCTATGTAATTTTTTTTTTTTTTTTTTTTTTTTTGTCAGTGGAAAGTGTCATGATGACATTTCTAACCTTAGGTCAGTGGTCTGGACATGGAAATAAATGTGTAAACGCCAGAAATCAAAGAAAATAATAATAATAATAATAATAATAATAATAATAATAATAATTAGATACAATATAAAGAGTAAAATCTAAAAAAAAAGTAAAAAAATTAAATATGAAATAATAAGGTTGCCCGGTAAATTTGTTTAGTAACCTTATTCTGACAGGAGATTCTGCAAAGTAAATGAAAAGGTTAAATATATGCACGCATATAGATAAATATACATATTCTCATACATATATTTTCGATACATATAATGATATCAAGCAGAATATACAATTATACAAAACCTATACTTAAAATAATCACATATACCTCTTAAATGTGTACTTATATACATACAAACGTGCATAAAGACATACACATTAACATATCTACGCCTATGTACATATGTATATATCTACATAAATAGACATATATATATATATATATATATATATATATATATATATATACATACACAAATACACATGAACACACAAACAGCACACAACAATGATTAATAATATTATCACACATCTACACATATATATATATACTTACATATAAACATATATACATACACCTATATAGATATGCACATACATACATACACAGATATATACACACATTTTCATATATACATATCCATACATATGTACATACATATATACATATACACACACAGATATATACACAAATACACATATATACATATCCATACACATGTACATACATATATATATATATACACAGACACACATATATATATATAAATATATACATATATATACACATATACTTATATACACACGCGCACGCACACACACAAACACACACACGTTATATATATATATATATATATATATATATATATATATATATAATCACACATATAACAACTATCACACATAAATTGTTTAACCTAAGTCCTTAATACCACATATAGAAACAGGGTATTATTTGATGTATTGATGATTTGAAATCACCTAATTTCCATGGGCAATTGTTATGTTGAACCCGGTTTTACGTCTGCATTTGAAGATGCTTTATTTAGATGATTCAGTTATTCGGCAGGTCTAGTTTATTTGATTATTTTTTTCTTTTAATGGTGGGGTCACATCTTACTATAAAGTTTTTAGGAGTTCTATCCCTGGAAATAATTTTCCATTTGAGCTGCGTTGTGATATTCCATAATATCTCAATAACATTCTGAAAGTGATGTTTGATTCTTGAGGGATTCGTTATTGAAGGAATGGTGCTGGTTATAAAAGCGTTGCTTCAAATTCACAGCGGATATTCCAATATAAGCATTTTCTGGTTTATATTTTCTTTGGAGAGGATGATGGTTTCATAAACCGCATTTTCTGTCAAGCACAATCCTCCCACTGGGCACTCAGTTTTAACCCTACAATTAGAGGTAGAAGCACTTCCTTTATTTGGTTCATATGTATTAAAGAATACCATTGGAGTATTATGATTGTAGACGGTAATGAGTTTAAACGGGAAGTGAGTAAAGACTAAAGACGTGGTTAAAGCAGTAGATTACAAAAAATAAGCAGTGCATTAATAGTGTTAATATTAAAAGACATGTTCGCAGTTTACCCCATGTTATCACATCATAGGCGACCTAAAGTTTAATCAAATAGCAGAAGTTTAATCAGTTTAATCAAGTAAATGAGAAATTTAAAGCAAATTAACTTGAGACAAAATTGGTTCGAAACATTTGTTGAAGCATATGTAATTTTCATGGAAAATCTGGAGCGAATTTGTTGGAAACTAAGGACGTTAGATGCAAAAAAAAAACGAATTTTACGCCGTTATTTGCTGATTTGTCACGATTAACAAGAATTACCTTAAAAAAAAACTAAAACATTTGCTGTATCATAAGAAATGTCCGTGTCAAATTTGGAGAAAATCACTTAAAAAATCGGGAGATATGGTAAAAAAAATAGTTTTCTAAACAGTTTTTCTGGGATTTTCGTTTTACCTGGGGAGCAGGTATCCGAAAAAATAAAGCTGGCTATCAATGTATCAAGTTTGTGCGAAATCGGTTGTAAAATGTGGAAATATATTACGGACATACGTGCACACAGACAGACACACAGACATTATATATAAAGAAGATAACGACTTATTCGTTTTAAATAAAGTTATCTTTAATTTGAATAAAAGTATCTTTAAATTTAATAGATGTGTCTGGCTTAGTGAATAACTCTGTAATACATTTGTGTGAATTGATAGTAAAGTAGAAAACAAACAGTCTGATAAAGAATTATAAATCAATGTATCAAATACAGGAAGTTGAGTAACGTCATGATCTTGGGTGCCATAAAGTTACATGAAACACATTATATTTAATGCTTTACATATAACATTCCAATTTGTGTTATATTTTACTTGCAAAATATTATGGGGATCTCCAATTTTCATGTGAATTCTTGCTTCATCGTCGAGAAAACTACAGGCACTCCTTGAGGTGAAGCAGTAAGGATGTTAATGTCAAGCAAGTACAGAAATCTATCTATAATTATAGTAGGACTACACGATGTGTTAACGAAATAGTAAAAGGTAGAAAAGGTAAAATTCGAAGCTTCATCTTTTCCATGAAATAAAAACGTAAGAGACAAGAACATTAGAAACAAAGAAAAACATTTGTACTGCTATGTAATATCTAAGCTTCTACGTGATAGTGAATGTTAGATTAGTTCTTCTTAGATTAAGTATACACTTGAAGCAATAGATATATAATTCTACACAAAGATACTTCGAATGTCAAGTTACAACACGCGAGCAGGAAGGAGAGTTTAAAAGAAAGAAGGAAGTAAAAGTAAACATATACTGATAGTGGAAAATAGACTACTTAATATTTGGGGGTGCAAGATGAGGAAAGAAGGCCTAGAGACTTTGAAACACACATAATATACGGAAGACAAGAGAAGGAAAACGGTGTTTAAACATTACATTTTATTTAGTGTTAGAGGATAGGAGAACAGGATGAAAGAGAGATTGTAGTACAATAAAAGACTGGAAAATATGAAAGGCCATGATCGCCGACATCCGGAAATGAGACGGTATATAGTAGTAGTAGTAGTAGTAGTAGTAGTAGTAGTAGTAGAAGAAGGAGAAAAATAGTCGAAGTGTAGATTTGATGGCAATATATTGACATCCTTTCTGATATTACGAGACAAAATATAATCATAACTAGCTTAAAATCCGCCCTATCAGCTGGGCCTTCATTACAGTAAGTAGGGAGTAGTAGATGCGATAGGCAGCAATAAAATACAGAAGGACTCAAAGTTGATTCCGGCATTTAAATATTACATTAATATTTAACCTTACTTTTTAAAAGTCCAACAATATTTCATCTGACACCGCTTAATTTAGATACAGTCGGATGTACGTAGGTCCTTACTTTCCTTACAACCAATTACATTTATCCTGTCACTAGATCTAACCAACGCTTTTATCCACTGTGCTTTGAGGAGACATGGCACAGTGGATAAAGGCGTTGGTTAGATCCAGTGATAGAACCGAAACAGTGTGAGTTCAATATCAGGTTAAGGCAGTGGAGAACTTTTAGAGTGAAATTAACAGGAGATAACTGATAACTGACATCCATTAAACATGGCACGTGGAACTAGAACAGTCTATCCTAGTGAGCGAAATAAAGGGTTAAGTTCGAAATTCCAACCAACTGAAGAAGGCCGGAGCGTACAACGGCCTAAACGTTGTAAGAAATATGGCGACAAAGATAAGGACAGTACTTCGAATAATGTAAATGTTATGGTCCGGTTCCTTGTACCACGGTGATAGTCTAAGGTAGAACCAATAAAGAAGAACTCGAACACGGATATGGAATAACACAGATATATTACAAAGAGGGATATATACAGAGAAGTAAAAAGTGTCAGTACGAGCAATGAGATTTAGTAGTAATTGTCTGAGCGCGACTCTGTTTCAGACTGCCTCTGACTCGACTGACTGACTGACTCGCTCACTCTGACTGACAGACTCCTGACGGACCTCACTCCAGACTGAACGGTATTTACTCACCCCCCACGAGTGATTCATGTTTTATTACCCTTGTATTCTTGGGTGGAGTTCAACTTGCTATGAAACTGCCATATGTAATCTGAGCTGAACACATGTTACTGACTCAGGTAACAAATATTAATTACTACTCTTCAGTCTCAGATGATATTAGATAATTTTCATCACTACGATATGTAACGATAATGATTCTAATCTTGCATATATATATATATATATATATATATATATATATATATATATATGATTAACACTAATGAAAGAGCAAAAGTTCTGTGGCACATCTCTTGGAAAAAACATTGCAAAGAAACTTATTCCCACAAATCTCGGCACTCAATCCAGCGATTATTTATTTATTTACATAATCCAATTTTCCTTTTTTTAATCAATTCACTCCAAGAAAGGCAATAACGCCACTAAGACGCAACAGTGAAGTGAAAGAGATGGAATAAACTTGAGAAGGAGCGAGAAAGCCAATAATAGTATAGATTTTTGAGTTTAGGCGGAGACGTTAGAATGGCTGAAGTAGAATTTATAAATAAAGGGAAACCCAAATTAATGAGTAAAAAAGAGAAAAAAAATTGAACTTCTCTTCACAGGGAGTGTGAACCGGGCGTTAGTTGAATCTTTTTAATTATATTGTAGCGAAAATAATAATAAATAATTCAATAGTAAAGAACTTGGAAGGAAATAGAAACTTAATCCTAAATACAAAGAAAAAAAGGAAACAAGGGATAATCCACTAATCCTCTTCCAAATCAGGGAGGAGTGTGAACCGAGCAACTGGTGAAATTGGGAAGTGCACATTTTTTATTAAGTTTTCTCGAGTGGGCAGGACGTAGCTGTAATACACACACTTTAAAATTAGAAAAAAAGGAACAGAGTGTGGCTTTTTCAAACACGGGTATCCAATAATAATAATAATTTTTACTTAATAAACAATTGTCAGATTAAAAATAGGTCCATTATATATATATATATATATATAAGTGAACATTGAAGTCAGCACTTAGAGGTGAAAGGCTGTTACATGCTAGACGCAGTCGTCAGGGTTGACGATTGTGTCTAGCATGAAACAGCCTGTCACCTCTGAGTGTTGACTTCAATGTTCACTTTTGTATTTACACACGGTCTATCTCAGATATTGATCCCTTTATCCCAAACGTAGTGATTTTCCAAGCGTAGCTTAGATGTGGCACAAAGCCGAAAGTATAGAACACCCAGTGAGGATCGAACTCACTACTCAGGCGTAATTGTTCTAGCGAGACATGTTTGCTAATGATTACACCATAAATAAAACACACCGTAAGAGTATATTTCTTCATTATATATATATATATATATATATATATATATATATATATATATATATATATATATATATATATATATATATATATATATATATATATATATATATATATATATATATATATATATATATATATATATATATATATATATATATATATATATATATATATATATATATATATATATATATATATATATATATCCGAGTGCATGCGCTGAATCTCTTAGTCTTCTTTAAGTTAATCAACTAGGAGAACGAATATTCTGATGTAATATCTGCTGTTCACTAGCGACCGATGATAAAGTCTTGTTTGTTGTTTTTTATTTCGGTTTATTGCCATTGATCTAAGGTCCCAACTTTCTCGACGATAATAAAAATTAATGCAAACAAATATTGCTCGTTAATGTAAGATCTTATTCGGTGAGGCACAGGCTTATTCCTTTTGATTGTTGTTGAATGGGATCTCAGACAACCATCTCTCTCCACTATAACAAAAAGCAAGCGCATGCATTGATTGATAAGATGAGAAACGTTATTGAAACAAATAACAATAATCTTGAACTGTTTCAGATCAGTTACTAGATGTTGATGGTAATGGAAATCCGATTGATTATAGAATCAATTGCAAAGATGTAATTCATTGGCTGGACAAAAAAATACCATTTTTTATTATACATCATTAAAAGGGCTTTTGGTTAGTGTCGTAGGATGATCAAACCGATTATGTGGTGAGAGGGCAATATACAAAGTGAAATGTACCAATATTAATTTAGTCTGGCACCAGAAGTCGATTATGTGACTTTTGGTTGGACATTAACACTAACAATGTCTTGCGTACAGTAAACGCCCTACAAACATAGTCGTATAAATATGAAGATGGAAAGATGTCAACACTGATGCAGTCCGATAGTGTTTGTATGAGACCTAAGTGCTCTTAAGAGCGCAAACACAAAGATTCTAGGCAAAAAAGTGAACCACTTATGTACTTCAAAAGTGAAGATAAAACTCAATTTAACAATGAGTGAATAACCTATCAATAAAACTAGAATGAAAAGAAAATTGCTTTCTTAAAAGCACTGACACACACACACACTCACACACTTACAGAGAAATACGAAGACAGGATGAAAATCTCTATAAAATCATTTTTTTTTCTCATTTTGCGAAAAGAAAAATTACACTTATTGGTATAACTCTTGAATGCAGATAGTGAGCAGAAAGCAAAAAGAAGTTGTTCCCGGGAAATACATTACTGGTATTTTTTTTTTTTAGAGATAAATGAAATCTATTTTTTTCCTTCTATGAAAGTTAGTTTTATTTATGTCATATACCAAATAAAAATGAAAGCATTTTAGATGTGTTTAAAGATGTTTGTAATTCATTTATTTTTACATACATTCGGCTCGGATTTTGAACCAATAAGGACACATTTGAATAAGATATGTTGATAGGTAAAAAAAAAAACATCGCTTTGAAAAATAGAAGTTATATATATATATATATATATATATATATATATATATATATATATATATATATATATATATATATTAAGACATTTTTTTTTATGTTTATACGTTATTTTTGTACATAAAAATATTTAAGTAAATGCTCTGTTTACAATAAACAGTATTAACAACATTTACCGGCCTGAATATCTGAGAAATTTGCATAGAAAATATACTGTTAATACTGTTTATTATACACAGAGCATTTACTTAGATAATTGTATCTATAAAAAGAACGTATAATCAGAGTAAATGTCTTAAGATAATTGTCGGACTTTGTCCATTTCATTATATATATATATATATATATATATATATATATATATATATATATATATATATATATATATATATATATATATATATATATATCGATAAATCTTCAGGTGTGAAATGCTGACTGATCATTAGCACCTTATGAAATTCGCGTTCTGGTGATGATTAAAAATTGCGTGTTAAGACTTATTTATTTTATTGTTGTTGCCTACAATATTATAATTAATTTATAATTTCTATTGTTCGAATTCTTAAGTTCGAAAGACGAATAATTAAAAAATAATAACAATTAAAAATATTTTAATTAAAATCTTGAAATTACCTAAACATCGATCACGGGTCGATAACACTCTTTATTTTGCATAAAATACCGATATTATAACATTTAAAGTAATGTCTCATGGGAAAAGAATAACTTATCACTCAAGATGCAAGTTTTGTTATATTTAAATTCTTCATCTTTCGATCTTAATAATTGGAATGGTATCAATTATAGATACATGGCACAGTGCATAAAGGCGTTGCTTAGATCCAGTGAAAGAACACAAAGTGTGTGAATTCAATACCGGTTCAAGGCAGTGGAGAACTTTCATAAGGAAAATTAACAGGAGATAACTGTTAACTGACATCTATTAAACATGGTACGTGGAACTAGATCAGTCTACCCCAGTGAGCGAAATAAAGGGTTCAGTTCGATATTCCAACCATCTGAAGAAGGCCGGAGCGTACAAAGGCCGAAACGTTGTAATAAATATGGCGACAATAATGAGGACAATAGTCCGAATAATGTAATTAATGTATCGATAATTACTTATAATACTATAGGCAGCAATAATAAAATAAACAAGACTTAAATGACAATTTTAAATCATCACCATGAAAATGCAAATTTCATAACTTTCTAACGCTTAGTCTATATTTTGCACCTGAAGTTTGGACGTTTGCATGAAACTTAGAGTCGCGTTACCGACTTTGGATATTATATATAACCAATAATACTGTTTTATTCTTCAAAGCTGATTAATTTAATATTTCCTTGCAAAATAAATTTATTCTTGCAATCCAGATTATGTCTTGGCATAAATAATCCGGTAAGATTAATACGATCATCATGTTATTGAGATCTACGTATTAGCGATATCACTGAACTTTAATATACACCATAAATCTCATGAGATTAAATGGTTATGTTTTTACTCTAATAACTTCTAATTTTCTCCATCAAGACATTCATTTCTGTAGTTCATTGCTACTAGCGAGCAGGGTTTTTTTTCTCCTGATGATGGCTATGTTGGCCGAAACTAGTTGAGGAATTTGACTGAAATAATAATAAAAACGAATGAATATTAATACACAACCAAGTGTGTCTGAAGATTTTCATTTCTAATATTTTTATTGTTCAAAAGATATACATATATATATATATATATATATATATATATATATATATATATATATATATATATATATATATATAATATATATATATATATGTATGTATGTATATATATAAATATATATATATATAGATTTTTTTTTTTTTTTTTTTTCTCATTTCGTTGTTGGAAGATTTACCTGATGATCCTGAATCCTTAAAAAAGGATTTAGGTGAACTAAATTATCGTAATGGTACATTAAAGTGATTTGTTTTTCATTACATATTAGCTCTGTCCTAACATTGAGCTCTAAGGATTTCATCCTCTTTGGATTTACCAATTCGGTTTACCAAGTTCCTTATAACTTAACTATATATATATATATATATATATATATATATATATATATATATATATATATATATCGTTTGAACAATAATATATATAAAAAAACTCAGAGGCGAGAGGCTGTTTCATGCTAAACGCAGTCGTCAGGCCTGATGTCTCACATGAAACACCCTGTCGCCTGAGTGTTGACTTCAATGTTCACTTTTATATTTATATTTACATACGATCTATCTCTGATATTGAACAATTTATCCCATAAATATAACACACCCTAAAACTATATTACTTCAAATATATATATATATATATATATATATATATATATATATATATATATATATATATATATATGCATACTTTTGTACTTTATTATATATTTTTTAAACGACATATAAATATGTTCGCCAGAACAGGTATATTAAGAATAGTAGAAAAAGGACAATTCCTTATTTCAAACTTGATATTTCCCCTAAAAAAGAAAATAAACAGTATACACCAATAACACTTTAAAATGTCATGGGTCAAGTTGACACTGTATTTACATAAAGAACAGATCCAAACTTCTAGCTTAATTTTTTTAGAATCTATATTTGTCGATTCTGACAAATGTTGTACATTGAAGAAGAACTAATAAATGATAATTTGCTAAACATATTCCTCTCATCGAAATCTCCCGCATTTTTTTTACGAGAGGATCTGTCAATCTAATTAGTGAAGATAGATAGATAGATAGATAGATAGATAATGAAGAAACTGGGATAGATAGATAGATAGATAGATAGATAGATAGATAGATAGATAATGAAGAAACTGGGATAGATAGATAGATAGATAGATAGATAGATAGATAGATAGATAGATAATGAAGAAACTGGGATAGATAGATAGATAGATAGATAATGAAGAAACTGGGATAGATAGATAGATAGATAGATAGATAGATAGATAGATAGATAGATAGATAATGAAGAAACTGGGATAGATAGATAGATAGATAGATAGATAGATAGATAGATAGATAGATAGATAATGAAGAAACTGGGATAGATAGATAGATAGATAGATAGATAGATAGATAGATAGATAGATAGATAGATAGATAGATAATGAAGAAACTGGGATAGATAGATAGATAGATAGATAGATAGATAGATAGATAATGAAGAAACTGGGATAGATAGATAGATAGATAGATAGATAGATAGATAGATAGATAGATAATGAAGAAACTGGGATAGATAGATAGATAGATAGATAGATAGATAGATAGATAGATAGATAATGAAGAAACTGGGATAGATAGATAGATAGATAGATAGATAGATAGATAGATAGATAATGAAGAAACTGGGATAGATAGATAGATAGATAGATAGATAGATAGATAGATAGATAGATAGATAGATAGATAGATAATGAAGAAACTGGGATAGATAGATAGATAGATAGATAGATAGATAGATAGATAGATAGATAGATATTACAGGGAAATATGAAGAAAAGTGGAAAGAGTCAAGTTTGGATTTAATCTATGAAGAAAGAAAGAGTTAATCAAAAAACAGACCAGAATATACAGAAACATAAATGTTATTACATATCACTACAAGAGTCCGGATGCGTATATTATCAAACAACCTAATACCTTTCTGAACAAGGACCAGGAATATTACGAGTCCTCACGTACGCTCGAGAAATACTTGAGAGGATCAATATATATATATATATATATTTTGGATTTTTTGTCTTTACCAAAGCTTAGATATTTTTAATATATTTCTACTTAGCGGATGTAGATATCTAAAGTTCAGCCTCATAGGCTGAAGATAACATGATTATGAAACACCGATTTGCCCAACGAAAATGTTATAATAGTGTTCAAGAGGGTAAGCTGCCTAACATGAAGATCAGTGAGAAGAATATGAAAGACATAATTCTATAAAAAACTGTATAACACAAACTTCACGGAATCAAGGGTCGAAGCATATTGGCACTTTTCAAATGTAAATGTCGCCAGATTATGCACCCTCTTCCAAAAGTTGCAACTAAAGTACGCTCATTTTTTTTGCATATGAACCATATTTGAAGAAAATAAATCTGCTTGAGCGGGAACAAGGATTAAGTAATCACACGTACAGACCTGTATATTCAGAAAAATCTAGCCAACCATAATATATATATATATATATATATATATATATATATATATATATATATATATATATATATATATAGAGAGAGAGAGAGAGTATTTAGACAGCATTCATTCATTTATATATGTTTCATAAAAGAAAACACATAAGGTACAAGCTTTTTTAAAAAATTTTCTTGTGTTCAAAAATGTGTTTTCTTTTCTGGACACATGGTGTGTAGAAACTGTCCATATGTTTTGAAATTTCAAGCGGTTTCGGCTACACACTTAGCCAATATCAAGGATGGTTTTATTTTCGGTTTTTAATTGGCTGTTTAAAGCTCTATTAGAACCCATTGAAACACACAGGCACAACCTTACCAGACTCCATCCGAAACATATTAGTAGAAGATACAAACATAATAACCTCATCCACATGTAAAAAAAAATGGATTAAATATAATGGAAACCTTAATAATAAAAAAGAAAAAGCAAACACTAAATAATATTAACTACGAACACGGCCACAATGTGCTAACTGTGTTCGGAAAATAAAACATCCTTTTAACTCTAGAAATATGCACACAATCCATACATCCAATTAAAAATAAAAAATAAAATCGTCCTTGATAAAGGCTAAAAGTAGAGCCTAAGGGGCTCGAAATTACAGAATATTTGGACATTTTCTATACACTCTCTGTCCCGAAAAGAAAACATTTGTTCCAATACAAGGAAAAATTAGATCAAAAGTTAGATCACAGTACCTTGCCTGTCGTCTTACAGGAAACGTATATTATATATATATATATATATATATATATATATATATATATATATATATATATATATATATATATATATATATATATATATTTTCATTCGGTTTTTCTAGTTACGAGTTCTTTTTTAAGGCTGATCATTTTGTGTTCATTTTATTTAGTTCTTTTTTCGTAACAGATTTAATGTTTACTATTGAGCTTAGAAAAAATTTGCAGTGTGAGATAGGCAAGAAGTAAGGCATGTAGCAACATCAGCACGGCAAAGGGCACTCCTTTAAAGGCAAGGAAGGGCAAAAATATTTTAAATCAAGTCATAGCGATTGCTATATGAGTCGTACGATTTTTGAATCAAGCACTTGCAACACCGGGCCATGCTGCTAGTTTAATCTATTGCTGCCATACCTGGGCTCCAGCTGTCCAGACTTTACCTGCCAGTCTTGATAGAGTTCAAAGGCATCTATGCGGCTTTGTGCGTGATTAATTATTTTCCACTCCACAACACTGACAAAACGTATGCTAGCATATCGGTGCTCTATGGTTTTTTTCCAAGGCGTTTGTTCTGGGGAGCCAAAACCCTTTATCTCAACAGCCCTGACCTTTGCAACGATGATACACCCTTGTGTAGATGTCACGGTGGAATCCCTCTATGACATATACACAAGGGTGAATCATCCCAATTTCTGTTGTATTCCATTAGTAAGGAGTAAGTTTCACACGAACAGTTACGTCCCAAGAACAGATACTTTGTGGAACAGACTCCCGACAGGATGTTTTCCCAATTGTTACAATCTTCACCACGTCTGGAGGTAACCGTTATCTTTTCTTGCATAAACCCATGAACTTCACATCTTGCATTTTATGCTTATATAACACCAGAAAATAAACCTCTACATTGAATGTCTATTGGGCTTTGTAGCCGGTGAACGTTAGTATGAAGTAAATTATTCCACACATTCCTATTCATGATAACTATTCCAACATCATTTGATGGGGATTTCTTTACTAGTTTTATTGAGAAGATTACACTACTGCTCAACAATAATAGATCCTAATCTGGCATCTCGTCTATAGTCACATTCTCCCAGACGTAATGTGGCTTCCTTCTGTCTTTCCTACAAATATTTTCATGGCAAATGCTCTAAATAGCTACTTTCACTGGTACGCCAATTGCATGAATTTAAGCGTGCTACTAGATTGGCATCTCGGTCCCACACTTTCATTGACGAAACAGTAACATGTAACCGTCTTTTCTACTCCAACAGCTTTTTCTCTCGGATTCACGACAGTGGAACTCTCTTCCTCTTACTTGCTTCCCCGAAGCTATAATCTTCAAATATCCAAATGTAATGTCAATCGACATCTTATGATGCCTTGATATTGACCCTCGTCTTTCTCTATATCCTTTCCTCAAACACCCTCTTTACTTTTGGTCTCACTCTCTGTAAACTCTTGCGTAATAGTGGCACTCCAATCTTGCTTGGGGCAAATTGCTTAAAAATACTAATGCATATGAGAAAATAGGCGAGAGAATCTTTTTGGTGTGAGTGTTTTATTTTTTATGTAAGCACTCTCTTGAATATTCTTTATACAATCTGTGAAAGTCATAACAAAATATGCGAGATGCTAGGTGATGCAATGCAATTCCTTATAAAAGGAAATCCGTAAATCTTATTATGCGGCGTAGAACAGACGCTAGTTAATAACGGTTTCCGAACTACCCGATAGATGACCAAATTAGACTATTTCTTTGTAAATTAACCAACGACAACACTGAACATAATGATGGAAACAATACTATCAACATTTTCTATAAAAGTCAGATACGCGTTAATTATAAGCAAGATGAATTTGCCCTGAGAAATATTATTAAGTAAGAAAAAACAGTCAACATGAAAATTAAGTTAATTATCTATTCTAAAAGAAAATTAAAACGGCTAACCTTTTCATCAACAATATCAACTTCCCTGCAAGAGACAGATTATAGAGTTCTAATATTATTTATTAATTTACACGCCCCTTGAGGAACTGTGTTTACAATCAAAGCAATGAATACTGATATTGGATATACCTGTACATGCTTATCAAAAGACCTTACTTCTCCCAGCTCATATCTCTATAAGCACACATTTAAATACGTATGTAAATCTGTGAAACTCGGTCTTCAAAATACTTGTGAAAATTAAACAGTTAAAATAATGGGAGAATTAATAATAAATAACGAAAAAGTCAATACTCAAACCTTTGTTAAATACTTTTGATTTTTTACTAGAGATTTTAATGGGCCAGGTCTTCCAACATATTTCCATTTTCTTTTTAAGGTATATGATGTTGAGTTTTGTTTTAATTTGTTGTTCTTTTTGCCATATATGTTTTATCATTTGTTGTATTCGAACCGTTTCCAGCTTTGCTAAAATGTTCTTTTTGCGGTGTTGAAATTCAGCATTTCTGGATTTTCTGAAAGATGACATAAACACTATAATGAATAATGATAAAGCAATGACTTTGAAATTACTAAAAGTTACATTCAAGGCATAGTCAATGCTATAACAAAAACCAACAAGAAAAATACATTATCACAGAGACACCTAAATGCAATAAGGAACCTAGCAAAAAAACAAAACAAAAATAAGGAAATCTATATCACTCCCGCTGACATGAGAGGTGGGATTGTAATCAAGAACAAGAATAATTAGAGAAAATTAATTCACTACTCAACAATAAAGGGATATATGGATAAATAAACGCCTAGAAAATAATTACTAAAAAATGAGATTAGGAAACTAATTAAAAATAAAAATAAATCATCGTATATACTCTGAGAATATCACCCTAGAACCCATAAACGTTACGCTTTTCCCTAAAGCAGGTATATCGATGAGCCTGAACATTTCAGGATTAAGCAAAGCCCCCAGGTAATCGAGAAAACCATAACAAACATTCTAACTCCTCTCCTTCGTAAAATCAGCGCATCTCATATAAAGAACACAGCCGAGTTGAAACATTATTGAAAATGAACATGACTGACAATCTCGTGGCCAGTCTAGATATAAAATCCCTGTACATCAACGTCCCAGTTGAAAAATACTTAAAATCCTAACGAATATATCTAACCCAATCAAAGGTAATATCTCTCTTTGTAAAAATTTGCCGTCTTATTACCAGTCACTTCTATTTCACATTTAATGATAATTTTTGCAAACAAAAATTTGGATTTCCAATGGGATCACCTCTTAGTAGAATGATGGCATGTATCTTAGAATCTGATCCTTTCCCAAATATTTTGCCTAAGCAACCAACGTATTTCCGATATATTGATGATGTTATATTAATATATCTTCGTGATACTGATTTGCCTGACCTACTAGATAAATTAAAGAAAAATCAAACATACAATAGAATATACATATGAAATGGAAGAATATAATTCCTTACCTTTCCTAGATATCAAGCTATCCCGCATTAACAACAGTTTAAGACTCTGTGTCCACCGAAAATTGAACAACAAAAACGATCTAATAAATTTCTATTTCCATAACAACAAAATAAAGTCCGGTATAATCATCGGATTCTACTCAAGTGCATTTGCAGATACCAATATTTCCATGAAGAGGAGAAATAGATTGAAAACACTTCAAATCTTCTTCAGTACGCTAATTATTTAATATTCAATGCAAAACCAGACTCATAAGATATTCCAAAATAGAAAACTGCCCTTCCTGTCAAAAACAATGATTCAAAAAATGTATTATACCACCAACTAACTGTATCACAATTACAATTGGAACAAATCTATCTGAACTCAACATAAAATTTGTTACTGCTATATTTAAAACAATAAACGAATTAGTCAATGCTAGACAAAACAATAGCTTAAAACTTGAAGGAGATATTTACTCGATCATCTGCACTAATTGCCACAAAATATAAACAGGAGAAATCTCAAGGAATCTAAATAAAATATTATATGAACAAAAAAAGAGACATTTTACAAAACAATATGTTAAAGACGTTGGTTGCCCACCGTAAAGAATTTAAGCAAAACTTTAACATAAAAAAAGCTTCTCTGATCAAAGAAGAAAACAATTCACTACGACCAAAATGTCTAAAAAATGCCTTGATCACACGGTGATCTGAGGTACAGTTTCTCCGGGACTGTTACAACATTTCCTGGCAGAATTCCTGTTATCATAGTATGGAATATCAACTAGAAAAAATGTTGTAAAGAAAAAGAACCGAAATGAAATCGTCTTGATATGACGTTACACATTTCTAAAAAAAGAATGTATAAACATAAAAATGTTATGAAATAATGATTGGACATTGTCCATTTCATAATGTGTGACGTTATTTGTTTATATTTGATACGCCATGAGTAGATATGAACTTACGTGAGACATTCATAAAAAATTGAAGTTCAAATACAGTAAATTCGACCTTGGTAACCGAACCCTCCTCTGTGGCCAAATCGGTAACGGCACGTCAGGCTAAATGGTGTGTTCCGTATAGGATGCAGGTTCGAATCCTGTCGGAGGACGAATATTTTCTATGAAAATTTCTCGGACATTCAGGCCGGTAAATGATGTTTAATACTGTTTATTGTAAACAGAGCATTTACTTAAATATTTGTATCTATAAAAAGAATGTATACACATAAAAAATGTCTTAAAGTAATTGCCGGACTTTGTCCATTTCAAAATGTTTGACATATATATATATATATAACCAATCGTTCAAAACACCGGAAGACAAATAGAAGAGACCCCAGAGCTCTCTATCGACCGAACTCTGCTACACTACCATGCAGCGGTTGCGGACATCTTTTGATATGCAATAAATGTCTCTGTCCACAGAAAAAATAAATATCGTGAGCACAACAATACACAGCCATGAGTTATGCCAACGAGGACATATATATATATATATATATATATGTATATATTGACTTTTTTAAATATGTGCCTGTTTATTTGCATGTTCTTGAGAACTATTTTTGTTTATAAAAAGAATGTGAAAATATGTAGTACGACAGTACAAAATTATTTTATTAATTTCATTGACAAATTATTTAAATAATTTGTAAGATGCTCCTCCTTGCATAACTTCCAAAATATATAGAATTTCTATTGAGAAATCGGAAAGCGTGAAAAGGTCAATGTTAGAAGGTCAATGCCATAAGTATATTTTCGGCATTAAAACGCTGTTTAAAATGATCTAAAATAAAACTCTTTTATATAAAAGAAAAGGAATATAAAAATATAAATTGAATATATATATATATATATATATATATATATATATATATATATATATATATATCATTCAATTTAATATGATTTTAAAATTAAGTGGAAATTGGACATATGAAGCATTGATTAGTTTTCAATTTTTTCATTTGGAAAGAAAGTATTTTAAAAATAGACGTACTCCGTATCACTGTAGAACGTCCAAAAACCTTTTGGATCCGACCCAGAAGAGGAGGGGACATGAAGTTTCGTCATCACATATAATAACGCTCACACCAGAGTCTTAGTCAGGTCAGTATATTCTCACTACGAAAGGAATTAATTTTGGCTAAACATCGAAATGCCTTTATCTCGCGAAATAAACGGATACCCACCATCATTTGGAAAGAAAGTATTTTGAAAATAGACGTACTCCGTATCACTGTAGAACGTACTCCGTATCACTGTAGAACGTCCAAAAATCTTTTGGACCCGGCCCAGAAGAGGAGAGGACATGAAGTTTCGTCATCACATATAATAACGCTCACACCAGAGTCTTAGTCAGGTCAGTATATTCTCACTACGAAAGGAATTAATTTTGGCTAAACATCCAAATGCCTTTATCTCGCGAAATAAACGGATACCCACCATCATTTAGAAAGAAAGGAATTTTAAAGAGGACTTGTTAACTTTTTTTTAAAATTTTAGGTTTAATGATGTAAAATATCCCGGATATTCTAAGTAGATACTTAATGCGTGTACACCGCGTTTTAACATTTGATGCAAATCAATAAAATGATAAGAGTTAAGAAGAAATGATAATACAAAAGTTATTTATTGCTGGCCAAACAGAAGAATTAATTTTATAATGAATATTATAAAACCTACGATTGTATTAAAATACGGAAGTTCATTTTAGCTGAAATATGGAAAATAGGCTTATTTAAACCGTTGCTAATTATATGAAAATATGAAAAACGAATTGTTTTAAAGTGACAGGAGGAAAATAAAAGAACGATTGTTACCAGTCGTAACAATGATTTAATTCAATGTAATGACATACGAAGGAATGTATTAGAAGTTTATTCAAATGGCACGACAGAAAAACAGTATTATTTGTCTGTGTATTTCCCTTTTCCCACGATAACTTCAAGTATTATTATGTCTAAAAAAAAAATGAAACATTTTCCACAAAAAACTTATAACATCATAAATTTCTCTCAAGGATGAACATTGATTGCCGCCCTAATAATCCTGATGCCTGCTCTAAATTATCCCTATTTCTAATATCCAGCGAAAGACTGGTCAATCCTCAAGTCGGTCATTGAACCGTAATTTTGTTATGTATTCAAACATGTTCTTTCTAACAGATGTGTAAAATGGATCGTTGTTCTGCATACACAGGGCTTGAATGACAGGGTCTCTTCATCATGAATTCAACTTAAGCAGAAGGTTCCTTTTGATGCAATGAGTAACACTCCAGCAGATACTGAATACATTGGAGCTGGATAAGAGATGAATTTCTTGATCACTTGCGATAGTTTCAGCCAATTTAGCAGTGGCTTGTTTTCTTCTTCAAGGATAGCAACAGCGTTTACATTTTCATCATTGCTAAAATGTTTTACATTGCTTGATCTGGAATGGTGGAAAAGAAGCAATATTTCAAAGAGTGACTGCCATTTGTCTGCTACTGCGCAGATTCATTAGATATTTCAAACATTTGCGCATGACTTTGGTAACAAACTATTATAAAAAATTCGTGAGAAGATATGTTGTTAAAAACACCAATTTAAGAAAGCTGACTGGTATATAATGCTGAAACTCAGTATGTTTGAGATAATAATATTAGGGCTTCGGGCCATCAAGTGAAGACCTCAATAATAATGATTCATGATATTAAATTTATAGCACTATCTAGCCATCAAATCAGTAAGTGAAAAAGACAATCCAAGAGGATCATTTAATGTAAAATATTAAAAATATAGATCCACAGAGAGCTCAATATATATATATATATATATATATATATATATATATATATATATATATATATATATATATCAATTAGCTTAAACAAAAAACATCACTATGCGATAAAATCCATACTTTGGCTCATCCATGTCGTTCATCATGTGACATCTGTTTCGTCGTTGAAATTTACTTTAGAAGTCACTGTCTTACTGTGTGGGGGGTGATAAATGAGTAATATGAGATATCCCAGTAAATCATGTAAGTTTGTGAAACCAGTTAGATATTAATTTTATTTTTATTTTTGACAACTTTTCGCTATGTAAGGTCATTCTCAGAACAACTGATAAATAATGTAGGGAAAGAATCGTTAATATGGCAAGCATACATTTATAATCCATGTGTCTAATTTGAAAAAAAAAAAAATTAAAATAAATATGCTCCTCGTTTGATGTTATTGAGCAAATCACATAAAACTTATAACTTGAATTATAAAAAGTTTGTCAATTTTAAACCCTTAAATTTTGTTCACAACTCCAGTAGCCAGGTATTGAAATCACAACTGTTTGGGTCAAGTCACATGGTCCATTGAACACTTTTATACACTGGAACATGAATCCTTGAGGACAATCTAACCTGCTGGACGAAATATAGAGCTCTGTTTGAAATTTCAAACACGTGTTGAAGCGACGGAAACATCGTGATCAGACAATAAAATTTGGACAACTATCCTAACAATATAAATGATGTAAATAATTAAAATACCTTATCTTAGAAATATAAACAGTAAAAAAATGATTGAATTACATTTACAGGTAATTTCAAAAGTTTTTTGTTTAATCTAATTAATTTATTATAAAAAAAAACTGTTGTATGAAGTTAAGCTGATATGCAAAGGATCTAACAAATTCTGAAAAAAAGGAAATAACAAAGTTATTGGGTTAAGTAATGTCCACATTTGATATATCAATGGAAGCTTCGCAGAGATAATTAAACAATAACAAGAGTTGATGACAATCAAAGGAAAATGTTTTTTTTTAAATTTCGTTCCTCTAATATACCATGAAGTAAAGTGATTTATAGCGAAAACAGACAGCGCCCAAATCTTTGAAATGAATGAAATTGAGGGAGTCAAGAAAGATAAAATGTATAGAATACTACACAAACTGGGATCCGTCAAGAAATCCCCTCGACAAATTCGTCTTATTAAAGCAAATATTTAAAAGCTCAATCTTTGGCCAAGAAATACCTGATAATTGACTTCTAAAGTAAATTTCAACGACGAAACAGATGTCACATGATGAACGACATGGATGAACCAAAGTATGGATTGTATCCGATAGTGATGTTCTTGTTGATAAATGAAAGCAGCAAGGAGGCATTGTGATGATACGTGTTGTAATCGTCGACGAAACCATTATTGGTTTATTCAAAGTCGATGCAGGTTTTAAACTGAACAGTGCTAACTACTGTGATTTCACGAACAACACTCTCTTTTATTTGTACCAGTCCCAGCCGCTTAGTTTCAAAGTGATTTTTTTATTTATGCACAATACTACTTTTAGTGAATCTAAGGTGATCCATGAATTTTCTGAGCGTGAAATTTAACAAATTCAATGGGTAATTTATTGCTGACTGTTATTGGAAAGAAGGATCGCTATATAAAGATTAAATGCTTCAAAGACTTATCATATGTTTGTTATCTGTTTTATTATAGGTTTTGATCAAGTTTTGATGATTTGATTACCCTGTTATTGAAATAAAAAGTGATTTTCTGGTTTGTATAATAGTTTAGATTACAGTTACTATAAATCCAAGAACTTTAATAAAACATCTTGAAACTACCTAAATATTTATCTCAAGCTATTTATTGATATATATTTATTAATAGTTGACAAAATATTTATAAGACAATTTCAAGTTATTGAGGTTTATGCCATTTTCATAATAATTTCAGACGGACTCTATGTGAACAAATCAGTGCCATTTTACATTAGAAGAGACTACAATAATATGTGAATATTGTTATTCCCCATAGGATAATTACCGAAAGTTATTCTCAGAAAAATAAATATTTGAAACATTTTATCACCAATCGTTTTGTTTGTTTAGCATACATAGGCGGTGCGAATATCCACTTTGTTATCCTTGAATAAAAATAATCTCCCATGTTTATGTCTCTGACTTCACAACAAAACGAGTTTTATGACTGTATAAAAGACCACGAAGCTCATTAATATTCGTTAAAATTTTTTTTTTGTTATCGTGTCTTTAAAATAAAAAAAAAGATTGCTTCTAAACTACCACTTCACATCAAACTTTAATATTTCCTACTCTGTTTATATATAAGATCTAGACAAAAAATAGCATTAGCGTTAAATTTACTTTACTTTTAAATGCTGCCTAATCCACAAACTCTTTTTATTGCTTTTAATGTATTTTTAGAAAGCAACCAATGCCAGAATATTGCAATGTGTCACACAGTTCTCCAAAAGCATACACTTTTTGACACTTTTAATTTGAAAATATAATTGGTGATGAAGCAAGACGAAATTATTTGGAAATAAGAGTTTTCGGAATGCAAATTGAACATTTCATAGCGAAGGCAGAATCAAGACTGAATTATAGGAAACTGCCTCTACAGTTAGTTTATCATCGCTTCTATTTGGCAATTGTTTTTAGCATATAGTGTATATCAGAATTTACAAAGAGAGTATTTCGTCTCCTTTTGATCTTGCGAACAATGAGCAATGCTGCACAATCTATATCAGGTTTAACCAGATATTCCAACTATTCTTTTCCGCATTGCATTTTGCAGGTGATGAAAAATAGGTTTTGCATGTCAAAAGAAATTGATACATACAGTGCTTATCAAAATATGAATGTCAGTATCAAAACGAATTATTTTTCAGTATGACAGGACACCGACACACACTCCGAAACAAAACGAAGGCTAAGATTGTTACAACTAGAGATTTTTTTCCTATCCTCCATACGCATGAAAGATCGTACCTACACATTTCTATGTTTTGATGACTAGAACATTTTTAAAAAGGCAGAACATTCGGAAACAATGAGCAAGATGAAAATAATCCTCCACATTTCATATATTTTTCTCTCAATCTGAAATGAAACATCCGTCTTCTCGTTAGACTGTAGTCTTTCAAAATAAAGCTAAATATACATTTATTTTTTATCTAAATAATTGAACAGGAAATTCTGTCTGTGTCCGTGTGTAACAAATCTTATCCTACGTTTTGTTTCGTAGTGTGGGTCGGTGTCCTGTCATGCTGGAAAATAATTCGTTTTGATACTGACATTCATATCTTGATAAGCACTCTATTAATCACTTTCTGTTAACATGCAAAACCTATTTTTCATCACCTGTAAAATACAATGTGGAAAAGAATAGTTGGAATACCTGGTTAGACCTAATGTAGATTGTGCAACATTGCTTTTGGTTCGCTGGTTCCAAAAAAGTATCTTGTAAAGTATGGCCCTAAATTAAAAATTTGCCTTTTATTTGGTGCTTGAACATCCAGAATTGGGATTTATGTCTGGATGAGGAAAGAACATTTAAAAAAATCAACGTTTAAAATAACTGAAAAGTTTTTGATTTATATTAAGGTTAAAGTAACACAAAAAAATTGTGAATTTATTTATTTTTTTTTTTTTTTAGTTGTGTTTCAAATATCTCCAAAACTTTGTAAATTGAGGAAATCAATTTTATTTCATCAAAATTACAAGGAATCAGAATTAAATTGTGCGGTTTCGTTGCGTGAGGTTTTGAAGTGGCGCAGTATTTGTGATTTGAAGAACTCAGTTCAATTGAAGTTCCACGGAGTTTGTGATTTGAAAAGCTCAGTTTTCGGTCTGAATTAGAATTTAGATCCAAATCTGATACGTGGTCGAAATCTGTCTCATAGCCTGAATCGCAGTTTAATTGATGTTTTATTGTAACATGAAGGGAAATGAGGAATTCGAAGTTATATCTTCAAAATTATCAT
The DNA here is from genome assembly GCA_963932145.1 of Acanthosepion lycidas. Classification (NCBI taxonomy): domain Eukaryota; kingdom Metazoa; phylum Mollusca; class Cephalopoda; order Sepiida; family Sepiidae; genus Acanthosepion; species Acanthosepion lycidas. The sequence continues at coordinate 98,275,843 of OZ010579.1, forward strand.
TGCTGCTTACTAAGAGGGACGAGAGATTCTTGTAGTTTACAGCCGGAGTCAAAAGTAGCACTCCGCAATAAATGGCGTATAAGTCCTTACAGAGTGCTGTTTTAAAGATAGTTACCTGTAACGTAATTACATTCTGAACACCTGAAGATTACATAATTCTTCTCATGTTGAATTTTGCAGCGGATACATAAAAATTATATTTCGCTAACGAGGTCTGATGTTTTGTCTTATTTAATTATACGAAGTTATATCTAGGACAAGCAAGGGATTATCCGAAAAGAATTTCCGAAATAAGTGTCTATTCAGATAAAAAAAAAAAAAAAAAAACCTAAAAAATCTTCTACTTTTAACATTTTTGACTTCCTGTTTCCCGATTTATCATTCTCTTCTAAACTCTTTCTCTATGAAGGGTCAGACAGTTTCATGAGCACATGACCTGGCATTAAACAACCTCGGTCATAAAATCCAATCTGGCACCAATCTTGTTTGTAAACAATCTCCCAAATATTTATTTTGGCAGTTAGCGAAATGTAATTTTTTTTTAAAGTTGCACATACTTACGCATCACACATGAAAACGCCAGAATGCATGCAGAAACACGCTCATGGCTTTAAAAGTAAAAAAGTTGCACCATTCAACCAACAGCTATACGAATTTGAAAAAGACCTACTCAACATTATCAACAACATCTCCTTTCAAAAAAAGAAAAGCCACTTCCAAAAACATCTAGACCAAATAGTTAAAAGCATAAATGATTGTGACAAAATACTAGTTAAGTCTGACAAAACGGGCAACTTCTACAAATTGTCTGTTGATGACTACAACAACCTAATTAAGAAAAACTTAAGCAGGACTTATAAAAAAGCTTGCAACAACAACATAAAAGCAATAAAAAGAGTTTGTGGATTAGGCAGCATTTAAAAGTAAAGTAAAAAAATAATTGATAAATTAAAAATTAGCGATAGAGTAGGCAAACTTGCCGAAAAGGAATGTTACATAACTCTTAAGGACCATAAGCATGATTTTATGGAAAACCCTACTGCTAGGATAATTAACCCTACCGGACCCGACATACGAAAGATCAGCAATAGAACCCTGGAAAGAATCACTTGCCAAATAAAAAAAACAGCTTGGATTAAAATTATGGATCAATACTAAAGATGTAATCAATTGGTTTAACAATATTGATAATAAACCGAACTGCACCCTAATACATTTAGATATCGTGGATTACTACCCATCAATTTCGAAGGATCTATTTACGACTGCCCTGGACTTTGCTGCTGTCTATTCTAACCTAACAAAGGAAGAAACTATAATCCTCAGCGCCAAAAATCTGTCCTCGTTCATAACGGGGACCAATGGATAAAAAACAATAACGACCTATTTGACATCACTATGGGATCATTAGACTTTGCGTATCTTCTGACCTTGTTGGTCTTTTATTGCTGTACAACTTAACCGCGAACCGTGAAATTATTATTAAGGACATCGGGCTGTATAGAGATGACGGGCTCATGGTGGTGAGGGATTCTACTAGTTTTAAAATAGAGAAAATCAGAAAATTTATATTTAGTGAATTTAAAAATCTAATCTTAAAGATAACGGTATGTACTAAATTGAAAAGGGTAAACTTCCTCGACGTAACTCTAGATTTAGCAAGCAACACATACCAACCTCATAGAAAACCAAATACTAACCCCTTATATATACGCCCGAAGTCAAACCACCCTCCATCCATAATTAAACATATACCCTCAGCAATAGAAAATAGAATTAGCATTAACTCCGCTAACAAAGAAATATTCCAACAACACGATAGCTTCTATAACGCTGCCCTAAAAAATGGTGGTTACAAAAATGCAAACATTAACTATACAAACAATTGTACTAGACAGGGGAAAATATCAGGAAAGGAAAAATCATTTGGTATACCCCTGCGTTCAACCAAATGGTTAGTATTAAACTTGGACATAAATTCTTAGCCCTAATTGATAAACACTTCCCCACCAATAGTAGGCTTAGTAATATATTTAATAAGAACACCCTAAAATTGAGTTAGAGCTGCACTGAAAACCTAGAAAGTATAATAAAAAAACAGAATAATAAAATCCTGAACAAACCCCCATGCCTGAATAGTATTAATAAAAACCCTACACTTAAATTTGACAATAACAGTGAAAAATTGCGTGATTGTAGAAATCCAGAAGACTGCCCATTAGAAAATAAATGCTGCATCAAATCTGTGGTATACCAATGTACTATCTCATCCACTGAGAGTCCTAATACTAATATGGTAGACTTTGGGTCCACGAAGAATGATTTTAAAGCTAGATGGAGGCAGCATAAGTGCTCTTTCAACAATATAAATAAAAGAAATCTGACTTCTCTATCTAAATATTTTTGGCATCTGAAGGAAATAAATAGGACACCTAAAGTAAAATGGAAAATTATAAATAGGACTTGAACTTGTAAAACTTGGGATGACCCATGCCCTTTGTGACTCCATGAGAAACTGCACATTATTAAGTTTCTAAATAACAAAATCTATTAAACAATGGACATGAGTTAACGGTTTTTTGCCGACATCATCAAATTCACGCATTGAATAATTTAGCTTAAAAACAAACATACAATAAATTAACTTTTATAATCCATAGCCCCAATAAAATTTTAAAAACCATACAAAAAAAGATAGCCCTCTATGAAGTCGTCAAAAAACAAATATTACGACAGTTTTTATATACACAAAACTTTTTCATAAAGAAATAAAATAAAAAAATAAATAAATCTCCATAGACACGTAAACCAGACTGGCTGAAAACATGTTCCGTTTTAAAATCAGACACCCCCACCTTACCCTGACTTGACATCTATGAAAGTAACTCTATGCTGATACTAATTATTAGCACAAAACACCCCTACCTATTTTAAAAATTCGCCATGGCTGTTAACATGGAACTTTCGATTTCAATTGTGAATACACTATTAAAACACGTAAATTTCAAAAATAAGTTATTCCAAAAAAAATTTCCCTTGAAGATGAAACAGAGCTTACTTTAATTCAATTTAATTCTAATAATTATATTGAAGTTTTCGGCTCTTGTTTTTGAAACATGAGACCTCTTATGTAGCGTGTTGGAATCATATTTTTAAATAAATAATTATATATATATATATATATATATATATATATATATATATATATATATATATATCTGTGCGTGTGTGTGTGTGTCTGGTTTGTGTTTGTGTGTGTTTGTGTACGTGTTCGTGTACAGACGATGGACAGATGCTATGTATATTGATTCTAGTCAATGGATCATTATTTTTATCCTATTTTGTGTAAACATATACTTTAACAATGAAAAGGCATACTAAAACATATGGAAGTTATTCCATCATTTCGCACATATATATGTATGTGTGTGCATATTTGGGTGTGTGTTTTAAATTGTGTATAAAATGTTTGCGCGGTATAATTCAAGCTCTATGTCAAAGAATAAGGCAAAGACCGAGAACTGGCCCCCCATAAGAAATAGTTTCGTGTACATGGAGATCTGCGGCCCAGGAATGCAATCCGTGAATTTAATCGTGAACGTTATTTAACGATTTTAAACATCCAATACATAGTGGTCATATCCCATGATAGAAACATCTATGGAAGTAAATACAGGGCAGAACACCAGTGGGGGAGCACAGATAGTGTTTGGCTGTCAACATTGACAACATTCCTACAACTCCTGCAGCCAAGCCGCCTCCAAATCTAATGGATTGTACTCCTTTGGATCTTGTCGGTACGTATAATCTTGGCAGCACACGCCCTCCATATACCATCGACTAAGTCAGCACTTAGAAGTAACTGAATGTTTCATGCTGAAAGCTATGGTCTGCTCTGACAATTGCCTTTAGCCTGAAACAGACTCTGAATGCTGACTTCAGTGTCCCCTTTCTATTCACATACGCTCTATCTCTCATATTGAGCACTATAACCCATAAATATACCAATCTATAAGACTATATTTTATCATATATGTGTTTGTGTTTGTACATATAAATATATGTGCATATATATTCATGTATTAAGATATGCACATTTTCCTCTATCAAACATTATTTCGATATCTAAATACACTTGTTTCTCTGTTAAATATATCAGTTTTACGTACTCGAGACAGAAGTAAATACAGTCCAATTTCCATTAACGGCGAATAAAAAAAGACCTGGCTCATCGAGCTTGACATTTTCAGTGTGAGAATAACTGCAAGTTGTCTCAATTCCTTAACTTAAACATATCTTTTCTTTTTACAAAGACAGCTCCTCCAACCAAGATGACCAGCATCTTGAACTTGAGCCAGATAGCTTTCTTTGACCTCACGGGTCAAAGCGTTGATTTATGCTCTGTGAGTTGTTAGCAATGTTATTCAATTGTAAATATCCCAACAGAATACACACGACATTGTTTTTTTTGTTTTGTTTTTTTTTGTTTTTTATAATACTAAGCATCTACCATATTGAATCAATGGCAAGATATTGTGCGCAACTTGTATTTAACGCACGCCTCCATTAATCTCAAGTTGTCGCTTATATCAGTCTACGGATTTGCATATGTATAATAAATATTTCAAGTAGAGCGTTATATCGAAATTTATTACGGTAATGTCAATAAAAGTGTTTTGTGATCAGTAAAAACTTTTGAGAAAGAACTAGAATTTTTTTCTTATTCAATTTTAAACAAGACTTCTTTTATGTACCTGTTACTTTCAAGACGTTGGCGATGTTGGCTCTCCATAACTTCCATTTGTTTGTAGTTCTCAGTAATTTTTGCCTATTTAGCTTCCCAATTTCTTCCCTGTTCTAACATCCACTTATATATATATATATATTAATTTAGAAATTATTGTTTTGTTCGCTGGCTGGTTTGTTTAAGGGCACATCAGTATCTATGTATTTTATGCCGAAATTTTGTATATACTTTTATACTTTCAGCGTAAAATGTATATCTTTTTAGATATATATATATATTTTGTTTGTAGATTCTAAAATATATTGTTGGTAAATTTTTAGAAAAATAAATATTGTTCGTCATTTTTATATAAATATTTACTGATAATTTTTGTTTGCGTTTCATTATTTGCCCATAGATGGGACTCTAACCGGTGCGATCACAGCTCTCAGGATGAACCTGGGAACAACAGGATTTAAGGGTATTTTAGACATTGTCCCTCCAATCAAGAGGCATATTCTTTTTTCTTGTATCAGCTCTACTTTTTTTTTTAATATAGGGCTTACGACCACATTCCGTTGAAACACGGTTACCCGTACGATCATTAAAGTTAAGCATCGTCGGGCCTAGTCAATAGACATCGGCGTTTGTTGGAGGAATCGTAAGAAAACGAGAGAACTGATGTTCGGATGTCGGTCAGAAACAATCATCTCGCGTCTCACTCTCTCTCTCTCTCTCTCTCTTACTCCCTATCTATCTATCTATCTCTTGCTAAGGTTTACCCAGTATATGGCTCGAGAACCAAATTAAGGAAGATGGTTACTGAATTATGTTGTTGTATAAGCGTTAGATAATAATGAGTGCACAATTGCAGTTTATGAGGTTCTGCAGGAGAGATATCGATTACCCTTAGACATAAAGAGATGAACGCAGTAGTAGTCGGGAAATATTCTCTCTTCGTATCATCCAAAATCAGTTTAAACCATGATAACCCAATGCATTTTCGGTAATGAAGTCACAGACAGGTTTCAGATCTTAACCTCTGTATCGTCGTAAACTTACCGCTCGTTCACAATTAATAAAGACTAGAAAAACGTTTTTATAAACCCGCTACAAAGTGCTCGCCGTGCTACACTGTAACATTGAATATACGATGCCTCGTGACATTACATTAAGAGAAAATTTATATTTTTTTTACAGTAAGCTTCACCCTGTACAAGGCCCAGGGGCCACTCGAGATAGAGGCTTACGATAAGGGATAGATGATATGGATTGGATAGAAATTTGACTCTAACCTTGAACAGGTTGAGACTGTAGTGATCAGGGAATGCTCCTCAAGAGAGTCTGTTCCAAAGGGCAGTGGTTCGCAGGACGAAGCTGGAACTTGGTGGAACCAGGTGGTGCAGTTCTTCCAAGCGCTAGGATAATAGAGATAGAACAATGAGAAACTCGTCGCATCCCACCCGTGAGAAAGAGGTTGGAGTGTAGAAAATAATTATTCCTCCACAAGGACTCAGAGACGCGACTGTACTCTATCAAAACTGGAAAGTGAGGTCTGTGCAGCTCCCGACTAAATATGACATCTGTACTCCATTTTCGGCCCGATCTGGTTCATATAAATGTAGAGGATAGTATGAGGAGTCAGGTACGTACTGAAGCAGTACAGGAAGTATCTTTACCGATGGATCGTATACAGAAATTTCTACTTCAGGTCAGGTATGAGTTTAAGCCCAGTTTAAACTCAAAGCAAGGGACCTTCTCAGGACGAGGGGACGTCCGTTCATCGTGATTGGCGCTATTGAGGGATCTGATCGGCGGTGATGATATTAGAATGTACTTTCATCATGTAAATTAGGGATTATCTATTCATAAAATACATAAAGAAAGTTTATAACTTCTATATATATTGTACAGGATATAAAAGATATGATAATATTATAACTAGCCAGTCCAGAATTTTTCAGCTCCAGCACTTCGCCTGGTTACCATGGCGTTCGGGTCGAGTCAGTTTTGGGTCAGGAAAATAATTGATGTACACTGACAATATCTTTGGAACAACGTCGTATATCGTTCAACCAAAATATAACGTACCTGCAGCTTTACAATAACTTTCCGTGTTAGCTGGGTTTTCAGGCAATTTTCAGTCTTAAATGATAATTAAGACAAGGCCAATCCATCACTCCCATGACTGCACGCACAGTTTGTTAAAATCACCTCGACTCATTTCCAAATCGTTTCATACCAAACTTCAAATATGTAAAATAATGCGTTGAAGTGAATTTACTATAATTCTGAAAAAATATTCTGGGTTTATCTCTATTTATAAAAGGCAGAATGTGTGTGTGTGTGTGACGAATGCACGGCCGCAATTTTGCGACGGATTTGCACCAAAATTTACATGCCCATGCTCCAAGTTAGCGGAAAGGCTAAGACCAACTTTGCATTTCCCAACTCCTATCGATAGAGCAAATAATCGTTTTTTCCATGCTTCTACGCCAGTTTTCATGTAGTTTGCGGCCATTTTATACTGGCCAGAGTGAGAGCCTATAGCTGTCTGCCATGAATAGGAGGGAAGATTCTATTGGCCAGCGTGAGAGCCAACAGCTGACTGACACGAAGGTTAAGCAGCATGCTAGCATGCAAAATAAATCGATAGTTGCATTCGTCACAAGTGGGAAAAATTTAAATCTGCATGTCACTTTAATCCAATTGGCTCATTCGCTTATTCAACATTGATTCTGATTCCGCAGGACTGGGTTGGATGTGAAAAAGTATTTGTTGTTAACATTCTTTTTTAATTCGGTTTTTCCAGTTACGAGTCCTTTTTTTTTAAAGCTGATCGTTTTGTGTTCATTTTATTTAGTTCTTTTTTCGTATCAGATGTAATGTTTAGTATAGAGCTTAGACAAGATTTGCAGTGTGAGATAGGCAAGAAGTAAGTCATGTAGAAACGTCAGCACGGATAAGGACACTCCTTTAAAGACAAGGAAGGGAAAAAATATTTTAAGTCAAGTGATAGCCATTGCTATATGAGTCTTACGAGTTTTTAATCAAGCACGGGCAACACCGGGCCATGCTGCTAGTAATGTTATATAGGAATAAAGTGTCGCTGCCGACACTTGATTTTAACATAGATCGCCAGTGAGCAAACAAAGGCGATACCATTATTGAATTAAGTAGACCACGTGAACATAGACGAAGCGCATATATGGGAAGCTGCGTGATGTCTAATTTATCTCCAATTCTAGTAAAACCTCTATTACTATTCGGATCGCTATTTCTGCCCTATTATTATACGCGCAGCTATTCTATATTCACTATACAATTTCTCTATACGGATCACTATGCAGGTTACTGTTGGAGCGAGTATTATCGAACAAATACTATTAGTGCGAGTTTTATTCAAAGGCGTCTGACACAAGTATTGTTCAACGACGTAATATAGTTGCATCTGCGATTGCAAAATGTCTACTGCAACGAGTATTGCGAAAGTTACAACGAGTATTCGTTGGCATCACAAAAGTGCCAAACGAGTGTTCGATGATATGACAAAAGACAACTGGACCAGGTCCAGTTTAAAAATAATTATTGATTGATTCGTTTTCTATGGCTTTTCAACCATTTGTAGGATATTTAAAGCGAGAAAACATTTTTAGATTGTGAGATTTTTATTTTAGATAGTAATGGTTTACAAATATATAAAAACTTTAGAACTATGCAATCAAAAAGTTAATCTATTTAGAAAGAAAAAATATGGTAAAAACAAACAGAAACATCTTAAACGTAATATCATATGTTTCAATTCAACTTTTAGTCGTAATGTTCAAAGTAATATGGAAAGAATTTTCCTGTATATAATCTATAAGTAATTTAATCGTCCCCGAACAGTAAAAAAAGGAGATATTTGACAAAAAAAAATGTTGAAATCAGCTATAGCTACGTTAATAAAATAGATAAAACCATATTCCAGCATAACAAAATTATATTGAACAAATACACAGGCAACAAATATAACGTAAATATTTCTAAAAACAAGTGCAACTACCGAAAATATATCAACTGCACCTTAAGCGGTTAATGTACGACCGTTAATATTGTAAAAGGGTGCGAACATACATTCCGGTAAAGATGTTAAATTTTATTTTGTTTCCACTGGAAATACTAGGAAATTTCGTTTTTGCACTCATCGAATGAGGGCAAGTAATATAAAATATAAAAACAACAGTGCCATCTCCAAATATTTGTGGCAATAGAAAAATGATGACATCTCAACATCAATCAAGTAGGAAATTATAACGGGAAATGATATAAATGTAACATATATATGGTTGAAAATTGCTTATCTAAAAACACTTAAATACCTCTGTCTTATTAAGACAAAAGGAATGAATTGACGTTTAAATGTAGGCATAAAAATAAATATCTGCTTAACTGAATTGATCCAGATTAATTTTTGTAATATAAATTACGGTTTATATGTTGGATATATTATGGTTTGGTTTCGATTGGTTTCTATTTATATATATATATATATATGTGGCATCCAACCGTTACGTCAGACGATCCCGGGGCTTATCCTGGTCGTGGCGCCAATTGTGATGATATAACCTTTAAGTGATTCGGATGGGAATCTGGTTAGATTCGATATCAGCCTCGTCGTTCGCAACTCGCTTCCAACGTCTGGTTACCGAAGTAACTACTTTGATCTCCAGTCTGCCTACCCACGTTGTGAATTGATCTTAGGCAGACGAAATCAATCAGCGTTGGGGCCGTACTGCAAGCTTGAGTTCGAATGAGGGCGATATCGCACAAGTACGGGCAAAATAAAATAAAATAATAAGTCGAAAATGGTATCAAAAAAAGAATAGCAATACTTTATATCTGGTTGTTGGATACATAGGACTGCGTCTATCTCCCGACCCGCTATATGGATTGTGACACGTGGTTTTCAGGCGAAATTCACAAAGCTTATTTTGGTGGTGTGAGTCTAAGTCGTTCTTCAAAAAAAATAAATTGTTCTTGGTTAGAAGATAAGGTCGGAAGTTGCGCGAATCTTGGTCAGATTCTTAGTAGCGGGGCTTCAGAGCTCTCAACTGGAACTCACTCGAACTCAACTGAGAACTAACTCAAAACTAAAACTGATTTTTGATCGCTGCGAATTTGCTTATATGGACGCCGATTCATAACCGTGGGTGGGCTCATTGGCGTTTGAGGTTCCTTGATCAGTCTAATCCATAAACCCCTTCTTTTGTTTTCGGTCAGGAAAAATTTATTATTTCCATTTTTGGAAGTCTTCTCTTACTCCCACCTTCTCTTATTTTCATATGGACACCTCCCTATGCCCCAGAGGGGCGTCAACGGTCCTCCCCACTTCTTCGTAGTAATTCCTCATACTTAAACTCTCTGCGGCTGCCTCCTTGCGTCACATGATCACCTCCGCCTGGCTGGTTAGCGTTCAACCAATGGTCGATCAACAGTGTGGGCGTGACTAGACTAGCCTTGTTCTTAAAAAAATATATATTTTGTTCAAAGAAAAAAACAATTATCTTTTTCTTTTCCTTTTCTTTCTTTTGTTTCTCTCTTATTCTCTGGCCGCCAAGAGGACAATACGACCCGTAGAGTGACAATCTCAATTCTTATCCTCACGTCACGGCATATGGAATTCTTCAATCAGATTTTCGCCAGCGCGAAGAGGCTAGTCAATCAGACACACTCATTCTTCGGCGCCAACGAAATATTGTTTCGCTGTCATATTCAAATTCCAACACAGCCCAGATGTGTTTTCTCTCAATGACACCTCCCATCGACAAAGACCCAACCTAGAGATGGCTCTCTTTGTGTGTGGTCAACAGATGACCTATTAAATTGTTTGCCATCATGACACAAGTAAACCTTTATCTATTTAAAACTCTGTAACCAACTGGTGTTTGTCAATTAGCTTTATGACAATGGCCATGAGAATTTTCACCATTCTTCATTTATCAAAATAACATTTTCAAATGTCTCTTCTCGTAGGTGACTTTGTCTTTAAAATTTCCTTGCAGGGAACTTCACCACTCCCGAAAATCTGCTTGCCACAAAGACACAGTTATTTTTTTATCTATCTAAAGAAAACAATGTATCAAGCTGGACCCTGACAGCCAGCCCCAAGACAATGGCCGACAGAACTCTCACCAGTGTCTTCCCAACGCACTTAACTTGTCCCTCAATTGATCCATATCGATCTTTTCTATCGGCTTCATTAGTACTGGCATTTTATTCAAGGTAACATTGGGAAATCCCTTCACTATTGGCTCCCACAATTCTGTACAATTGACTAAGCTTCTGCCAATCATGTCTATGATTTAATCTTTCTCTTGATATCTTTCTTCTTCCTGGTAATAGTGGGGTAGGGAAATAGATATCCCGAATGCCGAACATCCCATGGGTAACTTTAAAAGGGATAATGGTGGCCTTAATCTTAATGTCCTTGTGGACTCTCCCCCACATACCCTAGACAAGCTGATAGGTTTCTGTGTGGCCACTGCCCACACTCCGTCTGAAACACTGATAGCTTGTGGTAATGCCGTGTTTGCTAATACCTCTAATTAGCAAGTTCTCTTAATTCCCTCTTTCTTCCCTTCAAACAATTCTAGTATGCACATTTTGTGGTTACCAGCTATATAGATAGGGCTTAACGATGTACAAATCCCTAGAGCATCATTTCTACACTTTCTAGCTTCTTCAGCTGTTAGCAACATGAATTTTGTTCTCCCCGAATTTAAAGCTATGTATTCTGTTTCCACCTTGTACCTTGCTACCATTCCCAAAACTTGATCTCTTCTGGGGTAGGGAATAGGTAAATTTATAACCTGGTATATCTCGAATATACTCTCTCTATCTAACAACGGAACATATATCAAAACCAATAATCGTCTATTTTCCAACAAGGTGACACATCCCAGTGCATTATAATATTTCCACAATTCTTTAGTGGGGTCCACTGGCAGTCTTAAATGGTGGGGTAACTCGGCCTGTATTCCGAGTAGCACTTCCTTTAGGTGACTCGGGTTTACTATGCTTGGGGAGAGGTGTCTAATTGCGCTCTCACATGTTCCAGTAAGGTCGTCAACGACTGACTAGTTTGTCGTACCTTATTCGTAATTGCCATTAGTTGGAAATATCTTTGCATGAATCCACTCATTTCCTGTAATTCTATCATTATAGTTTCTGTATCATTGATTACCTCTTGTCTCAAACCTGCCAGGTTATTTATTAACCAATTAATTCTGGCTCTATTCTTGGCCACTTCCAACCTTGTCACATTCAATATTGTCACACTCTCCCTTGCCACTTGAGCCAGCGTCCTCTGGTTTATTTCCACTTCTCCCAGATTCCTTCTTATGAATTTAACGTCATCTTCAGTCACTGTTCCAAACAGGACATTTAACGCTTTTCTCACAATCGGAACTACTGATCTCTTTTCCCGCGTCTGCGGTAACTCTATTTATAAGAATAATTATATATATATATATATATATATATATATATATATATATATATATATATATATATATATATAATAAGAAAAATGAAATTTCGCCAAAATAAGACAAAATAAAAAAACTACCAATATATTTATGAAGGATAACGGTTGTGAGTTAAGCAATATATGAAAATAATGTGTTAAATATTATAAAGTGAGGCATTAACAGCAAACAAATAAAATTTGAAATATAATTTTAAAGCTTTCTCATTTACGCTATGTGTCTATCTATCATTCTATTCGTGTCTCTTTCGCTCTCTTTCACTCTCTCAGTCTATATCTTAGTACCATACTCTGTTTCTTGTATACACACATACACACACATACACACACACACACAGACACACACACACACATATATATATATATATATATATATATATATATATATATTCGCATAATTTTAATACTGAAAAAACAGACACTTTCATCAATATAATCAAATTAATTGGAAATCTAATAATAAAAGCTGCTTTTCCGGCTTTTGTATACTTAGAACGTCGCATGATCGATAGTTCAATATTTTGACATCACTTTTAATCAATTTATTTTCTTGTATTTTTAATTATATTTTATCGATCGCTTTGTAAGCAAGCAATATGCTGATAAAGGACCCAATGTTTGTACAATTTTGAATAGAAAATCATCTGGATCAATATTTGACCCCGACATTTTGCAGAAATAGTACATACACACACAAATATATATATATATATATATATATATATATATATATATATATATATATATATATATAGATAGATAGATAGATAGATAGATATAGTTATAGATATGCATAACTAATGTAATTAGAATACATTCACTAAAGTTGCTTTCGTAAGAAGAAAATAACCTTCTTTTAGCGATTCACAAACTTTATTCTATTCTCGGCTTTTTGTAAAAGTTTGTTGGTTTAGAGGACAGGGACGTTGATGGGATATTTCTGACCTCTTTCTATGTTTTTAATGAAGAACTAGTCCATTTCGATTATTCGGAAATCACCTGACCATCTGGTAATTCGTTGGAATGAAACCGTAAAAATAAGGAAAGTATGAAACATTTACCAGCCGTAGTATTCAACTTTCTCAGGTGTGGATATCATAGGAACCTGGATTATTATGAGAGATTACCGTTTCGGTCAATGAAAACCGATAGATCAAAAAATAATCGAGTTCCTCGGTGATTGTGAGTTCAATCCCTGATTGTTGAAAAGAGAAAAACCATCTGCTCAGTGACATTATCACTGCAACACTCCCTATCTCTTGTAATGATAAAGTATGGCAAAGTGACATGGATCGGCATGTCTCACCTCAATCAGTTATATACCAGTTATATGCCGTTAAACGATCATTCATGTGTCTTTCCATATATGATTGACGAGCCAGATATTTTTTCCTCTCTAGGTTGCCATTTCTTTCTACGGTAGAAAGGCTTTAGAACCCGGTCTGCCGTACTATTTATTTATAGCTGGCGGGGACAAGAAAAAGGATTTCCCAATGGTATTAGCACGTAAGTGAATGTAATAGAATTGTAACTCGGCTATCCAATTCCTCAATCCCAGTTGCTATCCATTACTTCAGCATATGCCGTGGCCCTTCAGAACTTGTTAGATCATGCTTCTTCCGCAATTTCCTGTCTATTTTAGCTCTAAGTAAAGATTGTCTTTATATTCTATCCAAATATTCCATGCCCTCTTCCCTCATTATATATCATAGAAATTCCAACTCTCTCTTTTAGATGCTACGTATTTTTTTTTCCTTTTTCTATAAGACACAGTAGTTGTTCACGTGTTTCCATGGTATTTTCAGCACCCTTATGTAAAACAACATTTCTGTTGCCTCATGTCTTTTCTTCATTTGAAATGCGACTGTCAAGTATTCACTGTCATATAAAAGAATCTATATTACGTAACAGATTCGTCCTCTTTATTTATTGTTTGTAATTAAATTTACATATTTCTTTAATCCGGTGTCGTGGTATAACATTTTTTTTTCTTTCAAGAGTCTACCTTACGTATCTGTAAGTTTAACGTTCGACCATTCTTGGAATATTGCTGCCACATATGGTCCAGTGCTCCTTCTATTTATGTAGGGCACCTTGATATTCATATAAGAATCAGAAAAATTATCGGCCCTGATCTGGCATCTAGGCTTCAATCACTTTCACACCGTCGTAAGGTTGCCACCCAACTTTGCTTTTTCTGTAAATACTTTCAATGTAATAGTTTGGATGAGGTTTCCCTGTGGTGGCTAAACTCTTTGTATTTAAGCGCAGTATCAGAGTTGCGATGAAGATTAACCCTTTTCCAGTTGAACTGGCTAGATATAGCCGGAAAGTCTATGCTAACCGTTTCTTTTTTCGCAATTCCCGCTTGTGGAACTCTCTTCCGGATTCATTTTACCAGATAATTTAAATGCATAAATTAAATGCAATGTAAATTACTATCCACGGTTTTCCTGACTAATGTTCTTGTGTTCTCGATCCTTAACAATGTTTCTGTTTCTAACACATCTACATTCTGTAAAAACTTGTGTCTCAGTGTCAAGCTTGGTGTGAACTCGATTAAAAGAAAAGGAATTTTTTTCTTAGCTTTTGAAAGGCTTCTTCACTACCGGATATCAGTGCCTGATTTTCTCTCCTGTTTTAAAAGGCTTCCTAAATATGTTTTCGCATCATTGGTATTTCCAATTTTTACTTCTGTCACATTTATAATTTACTAGCTTAAAATCTATCCTAACGGACGGCATTTAAGCTAGCTCCTGCGGAGGGCTCCTAATTGGACCTCCATCACGAAAGATACAGAGAAGTAGATGCGATAGGCTACAATAAACAACAGAAGAACTCAAAATTGATCGCTGCTTTTAAATGTTGCTATTATTATTTAAGCTAACCTTTTAAAAGTTCAACGATCATTCTCCTGCCGCCACTTAATCAGGTCCGTACTTTCTGTACAAACAATTAACTTTATTTCATGGGCGAATTTCGCTGGATTCATAATTATTCCTAATTATTCTCAAATTTATTTCCAAGTTATAAAAACTATTATCGTACAAAAAAATCGTGGCAAAAAAATCATGAAAAAATATCGCCGAAAACAATCACAGTAATGAAAATTTGGGAATCCAAAATTTCAGGATTGCGTGTCCGGATCCGGTAATTTGGGAACAGTATTTTTTTTTTTAATTTGAACATGAGCTATTGAAATTTGGAGAGTTGCGTCCCTTTAATTTTTTTTATCAAGCCGGGATAGAGAAATAAAAAAATAAAAGAAAGAGCAGTAATGAAAATTCGAAATTTCAGCATAGTGGTTCGAATCCGGCCGGAATGTTTTTAATTTGCTCATGGAGTCTGACCGATTCAAAAATGGTATGATACGTTGTGCAACGTCCTCTAGGAGTAAAGTTGAAAAATTGTGACACACTGATATTCGCATTTATTATATAGATGTTTAATATGTTCTTCTTACCTTCCTTTAAAACCTTCTGAAGAAGTTGATGCATTTTCCTGTTGTGTTTACTATCAATGCTATGCATATCTAATGTTGCTAAGAATGTGGCTGCCAATAATAAATCCCGTAACACGTGACATCAACACAGCAAAGCAGAATATAAAAAACGAAACTAGTCAATGTTTTATTATTTCCAAAATTATCAGATGAAGCTCAATAACAAGATAAACACATTTATAAATATTTTCTAGTTGGTCATTATTTATTCATATTTAATACATATCTTCACCTCATATATATATATATATATATATATATATATATATATATATATATGAAGAAAAATATACGGAAAAAACAAACAAAAATCCTAATATGCAATTATGCTGTTTTAATGTTAACATAATGTCAACGTCGTACGTTTCGGTCTAGTAGACCATCTTCAGGACATATTCATAAAACATAATTAACATTAGACTATATTTAAGAAAAGACGATGTTTTTTCAGTATATTTTTCTTCATACTGTCGGATCTATATCCATATATTTGCTTATACATATATATATATATATATATATATATATATTGATCATAGCTAATATTATGTCAATGGGCGCCAAAAAGGGAAAGCTTCTCACCTGCTATCACATGACTCGTCTCAAAGCTGATATTGTTCGACTGTATGTGCACGGACTCACAGGAGGCTGATGATTACTTCAGCTAGATGTCTTAAAAAACTACAACAATTGGCCCTGAAATATACCTGGAAACCACATAAGACTGAATCGTGATATATGTCGAGGAACATGAAAGTAATAATCGACTTTTTTCAGCAACAATGTCATCCAACATTTTCAAAATGGAGTTTCAAATGGGTGGAGAAATACAAGTAAATCATAATACATCGACTGAAGCTGCAAAATATTTTTTTTAAAATGCCAAGAAAATCCGACCGGCACATATACAGAAACGCTTCATTGTCAATAACGAAACGAACACGCTGATTTAGACAAACTTCTTACCTACCAGCAGCTACGCTGTGCAGGTCTAAATGGTAAAATGTTTCATATTTGCTGCACAGGACCAATGCTTGCTAACTAGAAATTACCAAGCACACATACAGATAAATTGTGTTTACCCGAAATGCATATCTTGTGATAACTATCCAGAAACAACTGACTATCTTGTATCAGGTTGAACGTTATTGGCGCACACTGAATACAAAACCCAGCATGATAGAGTGGGTTAATATCTGCACTGAAAAATCTGAAAGTTTTACGGAAAGGAAAATGCAAGAAATTCGTATAAACACCATCCAAACCCGGTGATGGAGATAGGACATGTAATATTTTTATGGGACGTCACAATACACAAAGACAGAAAAATCAAAGCTAATCTCCCAGACATATCATTAGAGACCGCGAGAATGGAATCTTCTTTCTTATTGTTATGGCAGTCCATGCGGATTAATTGATCTTTGAAGATCTTCCAAAAGATATGAAGAACCATGAAATCCAAATGTCACAAATGTGTCACATGAGAACTTTGACAATAATTGTTGAAATTGGAGCCCTTGGATTGATGAAAAAATATTCCCATAGACTCATTAAAAGGATCCCTGGTAGACCACCCCTGGAAACTACAAAAAAAAATATTGTTCTCACGAGTAAAGCTCACACCAGACGTAGGGCCTTATCTATGTAAAATATGTGTGATGTTTTTTTTCAAAATTGCTCAGTGGAAAATGTCACGCTGCCATTTCTGACCTGAGATCTCTGGTTGCAACCTGGAAAAAAGTGAGTGAACACCAGAAATCAAAGGAAATAAAATATAAATAATAGTAATATTGACAAATGTACCAAAGCCATATTCAAAGAATATTATAGGAGAGTTTATTTGACAATAGAAAGCAAACTTAATGGGGCCAACAAAATGAAGGCTATTAACAGATTAGATATACCCGTACTAACATACAAATTCAACATTATTAAATGGACGTTGAATCACATTAAATATTGGACGCCAAAATAAGAAAAAGTTTACCTAAATGAGGAACAAAGCCTCGAAATCAGATATCGATAGGTTGTACGTACCAGGAGCTTGAACTAACGCTAAAAACTACAGCAATCGCATTGGAAGCATAATTCACAAAAAAAAAACAATGAGCCTCTTCTACAAATAGTAAAACACTAAATTCACTCCATCAGTCAAGTAGCTGTACTCGTCAAGAAACAGCTTAATATACCTGAAACTCTACCAAGAAAAAGGGAAATGAAATGACAATTATCTTATAGTGCCTAAGGACCATAGTTTGGACACGGCTCTACAGGATACAAAGCAGGAAACAAAACATATACAAATAATAATAACCGGAAGGACAGGATGTTACCTAAAAAGAACGAAGAAACAGATATGGACGAACGGAAAGTAAATCAGTGTCTGAGGAGAACCGGGTTGAAATCTGATAGAAGGCATAATTATTGATATGTCTCGGAAAGAGATATATTTGAACGAAGTAGCTAAGTGGTTTTGTCTACTATAACCAAGTAGAATATGGTAGCAGTAATCGACTGGTACGGGTCGTATTCGCAGGTAAGAAGTGTAGATCAATGGCGTAGTCCAATGGCCGTCGTTATAGACTTAGCTCTCAGACTAAGGTTCTTGGCTCTCCTACATGTCTGTCGGTATTTATGACGGACATCAGCCAATCATATTTCAGTGAGGGGGAACACAGGTGTACGCATATTCAATTATATCAATTATTAAAGCTGAAGACCAAAGCCTAGCAACCATATCCTATCTCTGTCACATAATCAAATATGTAACTAACCGGAAATGCAGAATCTTCGAAAAATATGTTGACACTGTAGACTATATTATCTCAGGATGTCCGGAACTAGCAAACAAATTATATACCCACAGACATAACAAAATAGCAACATATGTGCAGTGGAAGATATACATGGAAGACAAAATCAAAACCACTGAAAGATGGTATAAGAACCAACTACGCACAATTACCCAAACTAACGACGTTACTATGCTCTGGGTCACGCCAATACAAACTGTCAGGAAATAAAAGACGACTGACCTGATATTACCATAAACGACAAGAAATTCAGGACTTGTTTTCTTATTGACATAGCAGTACAATCTGAGCGAAGCAACTCCATGAACATTATCGAGAAATTGTGCAAATACAAGGACCTGGAGATCGGGATTAAGAGGATGTGGAGAATGAAGACTGAGACTGTACCAATAGCATTCAGAGCACTGGGCCTCGTGAGAAAAGTAATGGACAATTTACTAACAATATCCAAGGTAACATCAACATAAAGTTATCCAGAAGATCGACTTACTAGAAAGATCCCATATATTAAGAAAAGTGTTATCAATACAATGACAATTCTCTTATAGTGCCTAAGGACGATAGTTTGGACACGGCTCTACAGGATACAAAGCAGGAAACAAAACATATACAAATAATAATAATAATAATAATAATAATAATAATAATAATAATACCTCGAAATGCAGATTCTGTACTGGAGTAAGTAAACGTAAATAAAATTAATTTTATAAAATGGAAGTTGTTTTCTTCAAGATGAACCGTTTTCATTTCCCCAGTTCAATATTTCGACCGATTCCTAATCAATTTCTACTCTTCTTAATTGTATTTACCGAGAAACATCAGACGGTCTACTTTTTACATCGAGTAATTAACAAGCAGAGTTTGAAGCAATTGCACTGCTAAATTTTGCTGCGGTCACCGAGCAGCTGATTTTATTGTGTTACTATTGGCTGTAAACGTATTAAACACGCCGCCATTTTACTTTGTTCTCTAATTTATGACGGCGAAATTTGGAAGTACTTGTGGCACGAGTAAAATTAAAATGAATGTGCGCGACACAAACAACAGTCTTCTGGAACCATCATGTACTTGGTAGTTTATGCAAGTAATAATTTTCATTAACGAATACGTCCTAGATTCAAACAGAAAATAAAAGGTGGCGCCGTTTTTTTAAAACCTGAACGCATCTCCATTATCTCTGTATATTTCTCTATCTATCTAATGTAGTTTGTCCATTATCTATCTATCTATCTATCTATCTATATATATATATATATATATATATATATATATATATATATATATCCTCGGTTATCCATTATCTATCTATCTATCTATCTATCTATCTATCTATCTATCTATTCTATTCTATTCTATTCTATATTTTTCTATCCACCTATCTACCAATCTCTCTATATAAATGTTTGTATTTAATTCCCTTCATTACATATTTATTTCTCCTTGTTTGTCCATATCTAATCCTCTTCTTAATTGTCTATATATCCTAGTCTGCTGATATCTCTCTCTCACTCTCTCTCTCTCTCTCTCTCTCTCTATATATATATATATATATATATATATATATATATATATATATATATATATATATATATATTAGGTTGGTGCAAAAATAATGACGTAATAATGTCGTTTTTTGACTTATTTTTAACGTCAAAAACCGACATTATTACGTCATTATTTTTTCACCTATATATATATATATATATTCTAATTTACCCATATCTATCTATACTACTTTCTTCTTATATACCTATCTATCTATCTATCTATATCATGGTCATAGGGGAGGATATGTGGGGAATATAACGGTTAATTCCTACACTTGAACAGGCTGTCCTAGGTATGACGAAAAACTACCTCCAGATCCTGTATAAGACAATATACTACATCCAACAGCAAGGCCTCTGATCAGGAGGATTTGAGGAGCGTGGAACCACCTCTTAACTGCTGGTGTTCCTAGGTTCACCCTGATCCATGGTTGTAGGTCCTGTTAATGCACCAGCTATGAGCAAATAGTTAACCCTCGAAATGGGATCAAAACACTATGAAAGTGTAAAAATACAACAATACGTTTTTGCAAAAAATAAAAATTACCACCAATAAGTTTTTGAAGAACAGATTATTACCATTAATTCTTTTTTAAAAAAATATTACCAGCAATATTTGTTGAAGAAAAAATATTACCAGCAATAAAATTCTTGTCAGCTTTAAATAACACATTGTGGTTGATATACCGTAAAACAAAACAAACCAAACTAAACCTTGAACAGGTTAACATATTAGTAATTTGGGAAGCATCCCTGTGGGAGTCGTTTACGCAGTGTAGCGATTTCTGGTAACTTATTTTTCATTAATGGAATACAAAGTGAATGCGGGTTATTTGATACAGTGTGCTTAGCATGGCAGGTCGTAGCTGTGAAATTTAGAATTGTCGTTTCGCTTTATATTTTGCCGAAGGTCCCGTCATTCATGACAGTCAGAAATATAATGACGCTATATTGTCGTTTTGTCTGATTCTATAGTTTATTAAATATCCATATAAAATATTTACCTTTAAGCATTGCTTGATTGCATTTGTTATTCAAAACTATTGTGTATATCGTGAATTCGATCTTCAATGGATAACACATTATCGTGGGAAAATTAATGTCTGAATAAGTATCCTATGGCAATGTTGAATAAACTAATTTTCCAGAACTTTGATAATGCAATGATTTCGTTATGTGCTGGTCACAAGTCCATCCCTTATGGCTACGTTTACGACTAGTATTTGCTGTGAAATAGGAATTGAATTTTGCCTCTGTGTTTCTTATGTCTTTCTTCACTTATAAAAATGTTAAAATATTCTGATGGAAGAATTATAAGTAGAAAGAAAAAAAACAAAATCCCAGTTTTTTGTGCAAATATGCGACTCTATTTTCGAAGGACAAATATAGTACCTCGGAAAAACAGCAGTATATTTTCGCAAAGACCGGATTTTCATAAGATTCGCTTTGGGTATTTTATATATATATATATATATATATATATTTTGTTTTTCTTACCATTTTTCTGAGAATATTTTAACATTTTTCAGAGAATAAGAATATAAAAGTGTCACACCGGAAGTAATGCTCACTGTCGTTTTATAATAGTCACGAAGCGAAAGTTGCTAGTTAGTACGTTTTGAAAAATTCTTCCAATACTATTTTGTTGCATTTTTACACAGAGTAAGTAACCTAGCGGCAACCAGAAAAAATTGCGTCTGATATGCAAGTACTTATCAGGTAAAGATATGTCATTGAATTCATTCGAATGGCAAAAAATGCACGCATTCCAATTCATAGAAGCTTTTTTAAATGCTTATCGACACCAAATATTGAATTTGAACACAAACTACAACGATATGTATGTAACACATTTCGACCAGAGCTTCAACAACTGCTCGTTGTAGAGAAATAGGCTTTGTCGTTAATATATGGAAATATATATATATATATATATATATATATATATATATATATATATATATATATATATATATATGTATATTAAACTAATACGTTCCTTTACTTAGTGTTATTTTATTCCCTGTGTTTTATTTTTGTTTCAGAGGAAATTGGAGATGTTCGGTCTGTTTATCTTTACATTGACTCAAACCTCTTCATAGTGTCAGCAAATTGAACATTCACTTGTTTTTATCCTCTTTAGATTGACCATGACACTTGTAGAAACATTTTCGTCATACCTGCATGAAATCAATATAGAGGTCGATGATGAAAATGTATCTGACCGAAAAAATAAAATAACCGCGGGCCATGAAACCCACATTCTTTTCTACATTTTCACTCAGTAGATCAACACGTTTCACCTGTCGTTTCTTAGTTTTCTTTAGCACATTTTAAAAGAAAATGTCTGTATGATCATTGAGATACGATTTCACTGGGCCTATCACCTGCGAAGCACACGAAAGTTCTCTCTCTTTCTAAATCCTCGTAATGTTTGGAATCAGGAAATTATCTAATGGAATTGAACCTGGTGGATAAAAGTGATGGTCTATACATCCAAAAGTCTTCAAAATCGCAATTGTTTTGCCCAATGAGCAGAGAAGTTTTCCTACAAAAAGACATCTTCCCACAGTATCGATCGTTATTTTACATTCAAACCTATTTTAATAGGGACAGCATGATATAGTCGTTTTCTGCATTAGATACTAGGCCTTCCTGCAAAAAAACACTTACCCAACTCCACTCCAAAAAATGTGATCATGACGTCTACCGATATTGGTGTCTTCATTTTTTCCCCACTATAGAAACCCCGAGTGTTGCCGGTGTATTGACTTTTGTTTGGCCTCAGAATTACAGCGCTTTAGTCAGGTTTTATCAACAATGAAAAGAGGTTTGAAAAACATTTGACTAGTTTTCTGAAAATACTTTACAATCTATTTAGATACTTTGGCGTTCATTTGGGGCATTTTAAGTTTAAAATCAGTCCATCCGAAAATCATTGTTAGTAACAACAATTTGGGCTACTGAGGCACATTCCTACGCAGGGGAGGGGTTAATAATTTGAATGGGGCTGGCCTGAAAATGGCCTTTTTGTGTATTCAATCTTGCAAAAAAGGAACCTCTTCTATGGACCGTCATAATAATAATATACGATGATTCATCTTTATAATATAATTTTTTTATAATTCTAATAATCTTTTCCATTAGATTTCAACACTCTAAACTGAGTGTACGCTGTTTTTTTATAGACATAACATAAACATATTTTAAGAATTATAGATATAGATTTCAACTTGATATCATTTCTGGTCGGCATTCAAATATTTCAGCACGCATTTGGCTAGAAGATTCGTATAACCGAAATGTTTAATTTTTCACCTAGAACAAAATCTCTACAGAATGGTATGCATCTAAACCATGGTTTCTTCTATCATCTCCAATTGTCCTGTTTATGACGGCAAACTTCGTCTGGCAGCAAGGTCGCTAATCGGGAGTTGACGGTTTTGAGGAGCGTAGAACCAGGCTGTTGTTCCCAGGTTTTCTCAGTGTACCAGAGAGCAAAGTGTATTGCAAAATTACAATCAATACAACACTAAATATATATATATAAATACATTTTTATAGTAAAATTACCAACAATACATTTATGATCTACAAACTATATAACTAAAAACGTACCATTACCCTGAAAGTAGAAAATTATGTACAAAACATCTTTAGTTAAAAGCATAAAATTATGTACAAAATATTTGGATTTCAGCATTAAAAACCCATATAAATATTGATACGCCGCTAATCAAAACTAACAAAATCAATCATCTCTGAATTAGATTCCTCACAAGAGATGCAACCTTACCATTAATTGTCATAAGACGAAATGGTGCTTGATCTCTTCAGACTTTACAGCAAATGTCTTGCTGCTTCTTGTTTTCCATCTTGTTCAAAATTTTTTGTAAATCTTGTCTTTAAGAACTCTGGTGATCGTTAAGATCCCTTGAATCATTTTTCTATTTGTCTTTGGTTAAGATTCCCACAAGGCCTTCTTTCAGATAACGAATATGGTTTCAGCTTTTCTACATCAAATTCCAATATGTCAATGATTATTGGTAATATTTATTACTAATGGGAATTGTGAAGAGGTTCGTGCTCTGGCTTTAGATATCTCGAAGGCGTATGTGAGAGTTTGGGAGGCTGGAATCTATCACAAGCTGGAAGCCTATGGTGTTTCTCGTCGAATTTTTAACATGATTCGATCTATCTTAAAAGATCATGCAATGAGAGTTGTGTTAAACGCCTTCTCTACTAGATCCTTTTACGTTAATGTGGAAGTCCTACAGAAATCTATCCTTGGACCTATGTTTTTCTTGACTATATTGCCTATGTCATCAGTTCCAAATTAGCTATTTATACTGATGAGAAAACAATTTGTTCCTATCTTACTGCAATTTTGTTAATTCGGCCATGGTAAAACTGGCAGCTGCTCTCGAAAACAGCATCCAATCATTTGTTAACTGGAGCAAGAAATTACTTGTCAATTTTAACGCCTACAAAATGTAACTTTCCTTCATTATAGGGAGCTTTTTTTTACTTTTATCTGTGTGGTTGGCGATAGTTATCAGGACAGCAACTTGTTGCAACTTCTCGGGCATACATTTTTCAGTGATTTAAAGTGGAATGATAATATTGAATTGCTAAGACTGCTATTAGGAAGGCTGTTTGACTGTGTCGTTCCAGTTAATTTTAATTGCCAGCACTCAAATTACACATTTAGAAATCTACTCATCCGTCTATCATTGAATATGGCTGCATTCACTGATTTAGCGTTTCTGATATATATATATATATATATATATATATATATTTATATATATATATATATATATATATATATATATATATATATATATATTAGGTTGGTGCAAAAATAATGACGTAATAATGTCGTTTTTGACGTTAAAAATACGTCAAAAAACGACATTACTACGTCATTATTTTTGCAACAACCTAATACATATATATATTTAAAAAATCAGAGAAAAAAATCTCTAATGATGTCGTTTCTGACCTGACGTCTCAAAGTAAGTGCATTTTCAACCAGTGTGTACTGGCATCCCGCGACCTTCTCTATAATTTTTTTCATAAACAATTTTCCAATTATTTTTTTCTTCCTGATATCTCGACCGCATGTATTTAAGTGTATTACAAGTAACTAGGTCTTACCGTTTTACTGTTGCAGTAGCCATCATTATTCTGGTTGCATTTTAATTATTTATGTTCTTTCATTTATCGTACGTAGAATTTTCTTCCCGTTTCTTGCTTCCCTACTACGTAATATCTTTGTGTCTTCAACTCTTTGCATGAAGAGAAATGATTAAAAATAAAAATGAGACTAAAGAAACGCTCGAAGGATGGAGGCTCATGGAAAGAAGAAGCATTCTTTTTGGCGGGAGAAAATTGACAGTTTGGTCAGTATTGATGAATATAGGACAGTTCATAACTTGGGGCATTTAAAATTCTACGCCATATTCCTCATGTGTCAAATGAACAGGAACTCATGGCGAAACAGCTTTATTCCTTTTTCTAAAGATCTTCGGATAATGGTTCAATGCACATCTTTATTTGGTAATTTCATCGAAAAATCCAGCGTTTTGCAACGCAAAATTTCGTATTATTTCCCCTCTATGTTTTTCTTCGTCTCTTTTATATACAAAAAACACACACAATATGCGTGTCTGTGTGCTTGTGGATGACAACATATATATATATATTTTACTGAGAGTAAAAACAAGAAGAAAATCTATTTCCATACCTGAGGATGTCTGTAGGAAGGGACGAAAGCTTGTAAAAATAAAAAAGACCTTATGCAACTGAAATTTATAAACGAGGATCATATCATTCATGTACAGGTTCGGGGTTTATGTATCTTATTTGAATTGTTTACGACGATGGATTCTCGCCAATTAAATCATTAACCTCTGTATTTGTTTTTTCTTTGAATGATTCATGAATTTATATATATATATATATATATATATATATATATATATATATATATATATATATACACCCATATATGTACATACTTAAATATATATATACACGCATATATATATATATATATATATATATATATATATATATACATACTTAAATATATATATACACACACAGAGAATATATTTATATATATATATATATTTATATATATATATATATATATATATATATATATATATATGATGTTAGCCGATGGTGTGGATAAATGCTAATCTCTTCACTATCAATTGAGTTTTCTGGTAGCCGTTAATACATATATCTTGTATATAATGTGTTAAAATACTCCTTCTTCCTAGTGTGCGCTGATGGCGAGTCTCCGACTGTTGTCAAATTCGTCAAGTCTTTATTTAACCCTAGTTTATATGTATTTAATTTTAAAATCCAGTTATTTTCTTTTTTTCTGCGTGTGTATGTGGAACTGAAATCAGAATCTATCAATAAACATTTACAGTTTTCTAATGAGTATCCTGATTGATTAAAGTTTCGGCTATGGGGGAATAGTGATTGCTTTGACGTATGGTTTGTTTATGATTGTTGAAGCGAAATCTAAAATTATTTCCAGATTCACCAATTAGGACATAAGGTGCAGAATAAATAGTAGATTATGTTATGGCTATCACAAGTGAGGTGAGGTCGGTGTATCTTGATATTGGTGTTCGGTACAGAAAATACATTATCTATTATTAAGTGTTTGCAAACCAAGAAACGATGTTTGTTACATTTGTAATTTCCTAATTGGTTTGTATTGTTTAGATATTTGGTAGAGGTTAGGATAGCTGATAGTTTAGGTGATTGCTTCTTTGCATTTATGAGTGGTTTATCGAAAATGTCTTTGATTTTTTTGTCTAACTGGAGGTTCTTGTAATTCTTTTTTAAATTGAGAATAAGTGTGTGGGAATATTGATTGTGGTTAAAAACCATAGGAATCCGATTGTTGTTTTTACTTTTCTTGTATGTGAGAAGTGTGTTACGATTTATGTGGATACTTTTATTTAGTGCTTTTTTTATTATTTTTATTGGGTATTTACATTTTAGTAATTGTTTTGTTAAGTTATTAATGTTGTATAGAAAATCTAGATGTTCTGAGCATATGCGTTTGATTCTTAGAAATGAGCTGTATACAATAGATTTTTTTAATTTAAGGGGATGACAGCTGTTAAAGTGTAGGAATTTATGTTGGTTTGTGGGTTTGTTGTATAGACTGGTAGAAATGTATGTTTGTTTAATTTTATCATAACATCTAAGAAAGGGACGGATGTGTATGAGTGCTCCATGGTAAATTTAATTGTATCGTGGAAGTTGTTGCAGAAAGTGAAAAAGTTTTTTTTAATTTTTCTGATCCATGAGTCCATAGTAAGAATATGTCGTCGATATATCTGAAATAATGTGATGGGTATTTTAAATCTTTATAAATATTTCAACAGATAAACATTTTTTAGATATAGTTAACAAAAATTTTTTATTTCTTATTTTATTTTTTTTATTTTTTAAACAACATCTATGATATTATTACAGTTAGATTTACTTTAGGAATATTCGTTCCA
>OZ010579.1:98308502-98328502 GCA_963932145.1 Acanthosepion lycidas
AGTCATGTGCCTTTTTCATTTTGAGTAGCACGTACATACGATCCATCGCTAAAATTGATGGAAAAATGGCTGCTTCCTTATACCGCTGTCCTAAGTTCCTGATTACTCCTGGTATCCTTTTTCTTTTACAAATAATCTAGTGGAGTACTGTTGTTATATATGGAGAGGGGCTGCCTAGCCTTCACTTCCCAATCTCAATACACCAAAAGAGACACTGTTTCATTGTTGACAAATTATATTCCACCCTACAATCACATTTCTCACAAAAGAAATATTGCAAGACTCTCACTGCTCTTCCATGGAAAGTGCTCAGACGAAATGCATACTTTAGTTCCACCAGTTCTAATATTCACGGCTCCATACTACAAATTTTGTAGAGATTCACCTCCTTCAGTTTCGTTTTCAATTGGTGAGATGTAAGTTTCACACGATCAGCTTCTTTTCACGATACCCTTCTGGGTGAAACCGACCCCCAAGAGGTTACATTCCCGACACTATAATCTTAAATGGTTCAAATATAGGCTTAGCCGTTATCTTCCCCACATAACTGCATAAACTATGCCTCTAACTCTGTAACCCAATACGCAGAGCTTCCCAGGTCTTGTACAGGGCGAACATCTCTGTAAAAACTTTTTTTTCCTGCATTATATTATCTACAGTCTAATCTACTACTTGGCAGAAATTCTATTGCATTTAAGCCTACTTTTAAGACGACGTATATGCTTATATGCATTGTTTTTCTATCTACTAAGCACATCCTAATTGTTATATTCACAAATCTTGGGCTCTTTTACGTTCCGATCTTTTTTTCGGAATCTGTCATCTTACTACTACGTGTCATCTTCTTTCGTGCCATGTTATTTCAAGACGTAGGCGATCACGGTCTCTGCCTTTTCTTTTATAAGAATCTTGATTAATACTTGTAAGATATTATAATGTTACTCAACCTTAAGTGGGAGAAAACTACATGCATACAAATAGACAAATATAAAAGGTTCTTCCTATTGCATGCATCGCGTTCGTTCAGGTTATGGGCGATCATGAATTTCAAAATCTTTCTATTCCGTGTGGTCCATCGCAGTTTTTTACTCACTGCCAAGTCTCTCGGTCCCGTTCTGCCATCCATTGACATAAGCTCATCTCACTTGCAATTATTATGCCATGTGTGGGATATGTTTATCAATAACTTTTTCCTCATTATCTGTCCAAGATATTTCAAGAGTCTTTTTTTCTGATTCAGCGTACATGTGTTTTTCGTTGCTTACCTTATGAAAATTTTAATCTTAATCTAAAGGATTTAGTAATAATATATCGTTGGAAATATTTTCAAAATCACATGGCTCTTTGTTTAAAAAAATGTCGATCATTCTCTGTAAGGATAATAGTGTGTTGGGTTAATAGTATTAATGTAAACAAACCTCCGAATTTGGGGTCTCACGATCAGCAAATTCGGACAACGCATTATTCATGTCTTCTTCTTATCGGGCGTGGGGGGAATGGATAGGTTTTGGGAACATTTGGCTTTTCAAAATTTTACTGAATCTTAGCTAGTTACTAAATATGTTGTATATGCTACATATGTATTGAAAATTAATGACATTTTCTTGCGCTTTCAAGTTTCACGTTATTAGAAGATTTACTGAAAATCCAAGATACAAGTTTTAATTAAAACATATAATTCCAAAGCGTATTCAATTTTCACAAAGACAAATATTTTGGATAAATATTGTCATTTTAATAACGCCGAATTCGATATTAATATGAAATATATTTTCCATGAAACTAGTTTCATGTTATTCATTGAGTGATTTTAAGTAATGTTGTACTATGTTATATGAAAAAAGTAAAACAATTTTGAAGCATCTTGAGCAAATGACGGCGTGCGATTAGATAGATAGATAGATAGATAGATAGATAGATAGATAGAAATAATGGTTTTAAAGGAAGAAAGAAAGAAATGGGAGGTAAATTAATTAAAAAAAATAAAAACGAAAACAATGAACATAAAAAGAAAGGAAGAAAGAAAGCAAAAAATAGGCAAAAATGAGGGAAAAGATATGAAAATAGATGATAATAGAACGTAAGAATCAATAAAATAAAAAAAAAACGATAATTATAATGGAAGTTCTGTCAATCTTGAAAGGAAGAGAGAAAGTGATAAGCAATAGAAGGAAACTGAAAAGGACACAGAAAGAAAGTAAATAAATTCGCATACACGCACACACACACACACACACACACACACACACATATATATATATATATATATATATATATATATATATATATATATATATATATATATATAAAATAAATATCGTACAAATTATAAGTTGTTTTTTGTCACAAGAAAAAAACAATATCGTATCTTTTGCTGAAGCATTGGAAATTCAGTTAAATCCTTTTCTGCCCGCGGGAATTTCTTTCGAATGCATATTTCACCTGAATGATCTCAGCAAATTCGTTTTACACAGCGTCAAAAAGCCTGAAAGGGTCTGCACTGCAACAGCTCCGGGCTAAATTCGATATAAAATAATAATAATTGACAACGTACAACAATTTTTCGACTTATATGAAAGCAGCTTTCGTATAAAAAGACATCCTTGTAAATCGTTCTTTCTCTCTTACTCTGTTTCTCTCTTTCTTACTCTCTCTCTCTATCTGCCATTCTATCCTTCTCGATTCCCCCCCCCACAAAAAAAAACACACACAAAAAACACGGCACAAACATAAAGACAAACATGTTGCGTGCAGAATCATTCTATTCTATTTTCGAGCAAAAGGGAGGCACTTCTAAAAAAAAAATAGGTGTAGGTTCATGTAGGATCAGATGTAAAAAGAAGTATGGGCAGATCTAAATAGAGAGCTTAACATGCATCTAGGAAAGGCAGCAAACTTAATATTTAAGAATTATAAAAAATATATATATTCTAAAAATAAGGACAGAAAACCCTGGAAACGCATCATATATGTAAAATTACATTCTATATTATATAACTCGTTCGGGTTGTTGTGCTCATCTTAAGAAAATACATACTCCGGCCTACTTCATGTGATTGGAATTTCGAAATTAATTCATTGATGTAGATTGTTCACGTTTCTGAATGTTTCAGTTGTCTCCCTTTAACACAATTTTTTTTGTTCACCACAGCAGAAACCAGGTATTGAATTCACAACACTTTGTGTCAAGTCACTGAATCCAACCAACGATTTTATGCACTGGTTCATGTATATTTGAGGACAACAGCGCACTAAATTTGAAGCTTATAAACGTAATATCTTAGTTACCGTTTTTACACGAGTTCATATCGCAATTTGCTGTTATTATTGGTTTTCTCTTGCACTCTTGAATTTTGTGGAGACCGTAGCTTAGTGTAACGCTGCGGCAACTGCCTCTATGTCTTAGGTGGGAAGTTCTCCTTGTTCTTGATTAAACATCTGAAACATTTTTCATTCTGTTTTCATTGTTGGATTTTTCTTTACCGAAGCCACGATTTTTAATGTGGTCTTCCAGCTTTCCTGTATATTCCGATTTGCTCATCACTACTGTCGCATTTCTATTGTCAGCTGATAGTATAATGATGTTTTCCTTCAGCTGTAGGGTTCTAAGTGTCACCGTCTCGAATTCCGTGATGTTTCATTTGGGCGGCTTGGCTTTCTCCAGTATCTGCCTCACTTTCCATCTTAGCTCATCATTGATGTTTCATTTAAATTTTTGAATATCGTAGGAGATAGGGAAGCAAAAAAACTGAATAGATATCTAGACGTCTGAGAATTGCGAGAAAAGAAATTATTAGAATAGATTTTACGGTTACATTTAGCCATTCAATAGTAAAATTATGCGATCTAGTTATCAACCTCATGGAATGTTAAAATTTATAAGGTCCAGATACCTTGGAGGAGCGAACATTAGAACAATTGCTATAATACTTATATAAATGATAAAGGTAATCCACGTGATGGCAGTGCGAAAAAAAACTGAAGATGAGATGCCAAGTCAGGACCGATAACATTAAAAACTCGTCTTTGGATTTGATGAGTTTCTTAAGATAGTTCCATCTCGCTATTTCACCAGTAAAACGGTGAGACCTTATTGCCAATCTAGTAAGTAGTACGCATAAATTCAGGAGGTCGAGGTACCAAGAAGAAAAACTAATTAGAAAAATTGCCATGAAAATATTCGTATGAAAGGCACATGAAAGATAGTTGACGCCAGAGGAAAAGTAACTAAATTTAAGATTCCATGTAAGGACCGATAACATTGCAGACACACCTTTGGATTTTACCGATATTCTGTAGATATATTAGAGCAGTTCCAAACCAGATATGACAGCAATGTCAATACGAATGTTAGATTTATAAATGTACAAGATGGTTTATGTCTAGAAAAATTGTCTGGCACAACACAATGAACAATCTTTCCTAATAGCGGATCTAGCAATTTATTTAAGAAAATTACCAGAATGGCACAATGAGATTCTCTCCTAGAGATTAGCATTATCCATGCTAATAAAAAGGAAAAATGATTCTCTATGATGTTGAAAAGATAGCAATTTCCTTTTGCAGACGAAGTTTCTTAAACGATGTTAAATTATCACGCAAATTTATTTGAATTTGCTTTCATTAAAATCTATTAGTTCATGACGTAGACTCATTTGAATTAATTTGGAAGTTAGTTATGAAGATGTGTTTTAATTTGACTTATATGTTTAACGAATTATTTCTGTTTTCGTTTGGAATGTGTCAGTGTTTTAGAAAGATCAGTTAATCTACTAAAATATTTTTTCTCTTCATCTTTAACATGTTTAAATATATGTTTAGTGTTCATGTTATATTTACATTATCGTAATATTTATTTCAAATCTTGTCGGTCTTGATAAATCCAAATTATGATATTGATGCTACATTCACACATCAGGGGACTTGAGTTTACAACGAAGTCTAGAGACATGCATGTACTCTCAGGTATAATTGTAATTAATTAATCATTTGGGTATTTACATTAACGGTTTGGAAATAAGTATAAAATGGGACAAATAATAAATACAAAAAAAAACTTTTATAAATAAAATTATTACTTTTATTAAAGCTTTATCAGAGAATGAGATATGGAAAAAAATTGGTATTTTTATTTTTATTTGATTTTCTTACTTAAGCAGTTTTCAAGTACATTTCACTTCTCAAGCAGTACTCGTCTGTATAATCTATATGTATAGGTCCATCATAAGTCTAATTTTTCTATGGGAAATTCGGATGATAATGTATATGTACGTGTGTATATGTGTATGCCTCTGTATATGTATGTGTGTGTACGTGTGTATATGTTTAGCAGCTGTCGTTATTTCTTTTTAGCGGTTGTCTGCATGTTCATTTGGGAATGGTTTTACGCTAATTCCTTACATTAGATTCTTTAAGAATGTATTCTTTGGAATTTCGAGCCATATTTTATCTGTGTTTGATCTCAGTTCAAACAATTATATATACAGTCAATTTTTTTTCACAAGAAATTTGATATTATATAACCAAGGTTGATATAATATTCAATATATATTTCTATAAGTAATATAACTTTGGGGTCAAGTTGATGTCAAATCTAGTGTGTGAGTTAATCTTGTATATAAAGTAGAGTGTGTGTGTGTGTGTGTGTGTTTGTGCGTCCAAGCAACTACTTCGCTCTCATTGGTCTAATTTTAATGATTCATAACTCATTCGAAATCCCAAGAAAAGTTAGATACAGGAAACGATTTTCATTGAGCCCAGATTCAATGTTGCCAGTTTATGCGAGGTTAAAAACATAAATTAATATATTATACTAGCCATTATCGCTATTTCATGGTTCAAGGGAAGTAAAACTTATTTTTATTTTGTATCCAAAATTGCAGTGCATGTTTTATTATAAACTATCTTAAAATCCACCATATCGGGTGGCGTTTATGCTAGCTCCTGTGGAGGACTCTTGGTCTGGCCATCATCATAATAGCTAGGGTGGAGTAGATGCGGTAGGCATCAATAAAGTACAGAAGAACTCAAAATTGATCCCTGCATTTAAGTATTGCATTAATATTTAAGCTTATCTTTTAAAAGCTCAACGATAATTCTTCTGCTGCTATTTAATTTAAAGACGATTTGAAACAATTATTTTTATTGCATGGGTGATAGTACAGAGGACAATTTATAAGATAAAACTAATATAGTGAAAAGATGGCAAAGTAGAAATTATAATTAGTTATACATTCATCATTTGAAGTTTTAGAGAAATATAATAGCTAATTAAGTAAAACCTATATTATGAAATCTATATGAATAATGTGAAATGTGAGTTCAACTCTCGCACGAATTCTGCGATTAAAAAGCCCCAGGTAGACTTTATAATAATTTGTATGCGGTATTCACTCCCACCACTCGAACAAGATATGACACAAGGTCTATTTTTAGGTGGGGCTCCGAGAGCGTAAGCCTGGGACAGAAAGAAAAATACGCCTCAGAACCCCCTCCCCTCCTCGCACCAATCCCTTCATCTGGTGTAACGGGCGGGCACGGGCTCGGGCAGCTGTTCCCCAGAGCTGGACACCTCTTCAGTATTACTTTCCCAGTTGGCCCTCTGTCCTTTGACAGAGAAGCCACCTGAGCCTACTCTGCCCAAAGAGAGAGACGCGGTGTTTACTCGTTCCCCCACCAGAACGAGATGTGACACAAGGTCGTTTTAAAGTTGGGCCCCGAGCGCATCCACTCGGGCACAGGAGAAAAATTTCCCTCAGCCCCCGCAACCATCGGTTGCGCTGGCCTCGTTGCGAGCACCGATCCCTCCCTCTAATGCAACGGGAGGGCGCGGCCTCGGGCAGCTGTTCCCCAGGGCTGGGTACCTCTCAGTATCATTTTCTCAGTTGGCCCTCTGTCCTTTGACAGAGAAGCCCCTGAGCGCATCCTGTCCAAAGACAGAGACGTATCTGAGAGATGACAAGTAATGCGTTAGAAATTGTACTTCTAGGCAATATCACACTTAAATTTTAATTTGCATATTGTTTTTTTTTTTAATTATTTCATTAATTAACTGTCCTTCATTACTGTTCTTTTATTCGAGGATTGTTTTGATTTCCATATCAAAAGTAGTTATGTTTATGAATATTAATATATAAGTATAATATAAATTATTGTAAGTATATTGCATATCCTATACTATAAATTTGTTGATACATCACTCACGGCTTATCAACCCTTTACAGGTATTTAAAACCAGAAAATATTTTTAGATTGTAAGAAGCGTTTTTGAGTAAATAATGGTTTAGTGATATTGTAATCGTACAACACCCTACCCGGTCCTCCAAGACTTCGAACACTGCGGCTGATCGATGACGATCACTTTGATCTCAGACATATCCTATCCCACGTTGTGTTTTAGTTTAATCAAAAGGAGGCCAAGACCGAATTATCGCAGTTCTCTTCGTTCTGGGTGGGTCCAAGTAGAGCGAAAATTATATATTAGTCTTTCGAACAATAATTTGATGTATCAGAGTTCACATGCAATAATTGTTATCCCGACCCGTGGCTAAATGGGAAGTGATACTACTGTTGTTGATTGGAAATGTTTAGTTTGCTGCTTTGTTAAAGTTTTGAACAAGTCTGGAATTGGAGGCTTTCGTTGGCATATAACCACGTGGGCCTCACTGCTGACTCTGGTCTCGTCTCCGTCTCTTCTGCCTCTCTTCTCTTTTCTGCCTCTCCTCTCTCTTCTCTCTTCTATCTTCTGCCTCTCTTCTCTCTTCTGCCTCTCTTCTGCCTTTCTTCTCTTTTCCTCGACTCGTCTGCCGAATTCGCTTCACGCATTCGTATCTATTGACATTCTCCCAAATTAGCAAAGTAAGAGAATTCGATAATTCTGTGGAATTCATTTCTTCCAATCTCTCATATTATTACCTCACACTAAATCACCTCAATGAACGTGGGTGACTTATCCAATCCTTCATAGTAGTCCACCTCAACTTACGACCAGAGGAAACAACTCCAAATTCGTTGTTTACGAAAAATGAACTTTTCACTTTACAGCTTTGCATCTTCAGCTGTGTGTTAATTAACATTACTCCCTAAGTGTGGATCATTTTTCCATTGTTCAAACTGCTTGACATACAATTCAAATCGTATATTTAATTAAATCCTCAATTCTTCCCACGGGTTTTGGTATTAACCATTTTCGTTTCAATGTCTCAGTTTTTTCTATATTTTAAGAAATCTTTCTTCTGTTTTACCACGGCAACGACAAATACTATCACATTATAAGTCTAACTATTTATTATAGGCGATAGAAAGAGATGGGTTCTATGTTTTTTTTTTCAATTTGCGCATAAGAAACTCAACTTCAATTTGAATTCGGTTTTGCAATTAATAATTCCAAATCGTTATCCATTACACTAGCACGCATATCCAAGCATAAAGAACCTGCGGTCACCTATTATAGTACTGACTAGATTCGACGTTGGTAAACTTCGGTGATCGTACGTGTGGACGCAAGCTGTAGTGATTTTCCAAGCGTAGCTTACATGTACCACAAGGCCGAATGTAAGGGGCATCCAGTGAGCATCGAACTGACTACTCAGTCGAAATTGTTCTAGCGAACCTGTCCTATCCCACGTTGTGTCTTAGTTTGATCATAAGGAGGCCAAGACCGAATCATCGCAGGTATCTTCGTTCTGGGCGGGTCCAAGCAGGGCGAAAACGAGATGTTCCCCGGCTATATTTAGCTTCGGAGAGCTAACCATTACACCGCCTCGAGGTGCCCAAAATAATTTCTAAACAGAGCTTAGATGTGGCACAAGGCCGAAAGTGTGGGGTAACTAGTGAGGATCGAACTCACTTTTCAGTCGTAACTGATCTAGCGAGACAAGCTTGTTAACCATTACACCACACCAAGGAGCCCTGTGGCCCTAAGCTGTATACTAAAAGTTATTGTAAGTATATTGTATTATTACAATCATCTGACTAATTGACTTAAGACAGCGCAGTACGGGAAAACTGTCTACTAAATTTCAATACATCTAAAACCAAGTCAGTATCATTTCATTATCAACGATTTGGAACGGAGTTTTCTTCAGCAACGATGAATTTCTTCTCTCTTATTGAAGTTCCTTGTTTGTTATCTCTGTTGGGACATAGGTTCACATAAGAATACTAGTAAAACATATATATTATCATTTCCAAAGGAATTGTTTAAAATGATCACCTTGTTGAACCGCTACAGAAAATTCTTGTTTTTTCCGTCATCTTTGGGTTGGGGCTTCCCAATGATGACATTCCAACCATATAGAGGATCACAAATATTCCAGTCTGCATTATTTTCTTCCGACAGACACAACGTCACAATCCTGTCAATCAGAGTCGCATTCTTTAGTTCCATTATTTTAGATAGCTAAGACGTCATCATGCCACATCCACAGTGTCAGATCACACTATTCCTTCTGTATTTCATTTGTAAATAGAAAATTTTGCTCGGATAAGTTTTTTTTTTTTTCGTCAACAACCGAGACTTTTGTAAAAGAAACTTCTGCGTTAGTGCTTACTCAAAAATTACAGGTTTAACCTCTTCAAGACAAAGCTTTATCTTTACGTATCATCGATATCCTAATAATGTTGAACATCGCCTCTGACAGTCAGAGTAAAGAACGTTTTATTTGGCAAAGATTAGTAATAATGGGGTAAGAAAAAGTGATATAATGAGTTTGAATTCGTCCGGTATATTTATCGTATAACTCTATACAAAAATATGTAAAATATTGGCATATTAATAGGAATTCTCTTGGGGAAAGTATTGCATTACGTAATGGAATTTTGCACACTCTATGTACCTACTAACAACAATCATTTCTGGATGTATCCGTATAACTATCAAGTGAGTGATATATGTAGAAAGATATACATATCTAGGTCTGTACATAATTTTATAAAACACACAATATCGTGCTTCGAAGCACATCTACATACGCACACCCCCCACACACACATATATATATATATATATATATATATATATATATATATATATATATATGTTGGGGGCGCACGCAAAATAGTAAATGCTAACGAAGCGATTCAACACACAAAAAAGTTTTAAAAGTTCAACATCTCATCTCGCTCGTGAGCATGTGATGTTGCATCAGCACAAACATCACTATTTTTTTTCGAATATGTCATTAACTTTCCTAATAGCGTTCTTGCATCGAAAAATGTATCTATCTTTTCTTTCTTACAAGCATATATGTATAAGCAGTCACACACACACATACATACATATATATATATATATATATATATATATATATATATATATATATATATATATATATATATATATATATATATATATATGACACATTTGGCCGAAAATATATTTTCCCAGTCTTTAAAAGGTCTTTTCACTGTTATACCACAATTAGTACCAGGTATTAGAGTAGCTAATGAAGAGAGCAGTGATTTGTATAGTAATATTTAGTAAAATCTTTCACATCCATTAGAAACCCTGACAGAGGTAATTCACATCTAGAAAATAAACACATCCACATAAATATATAAGCGAACCCACACACGCATGCATTTTTTAAATTGACTACATTTATAAAAGAAGCGTGCTCACTGTCAGGGACAGAGCGTTTATAAATATAAACAGGGATGACATAGGGATCGATACTACATGTTGAATGTCTATGTCACGCTATGTACCCTTCAATGCTATATCCAAACAGATCATGAGGTCCGAAGGTGGCATGGAAGCGGAATCTGAATGTCACCACAGAGTGGTGTTTCTTATCTCCACACGATATAATAATAATAATAATAATAATAATAATAATAATAATAATAACAACAACAACAACAACAACAACAATAATAATAATAATAATAATAATAATAATAATAATAATAATAATAATAATACTAAACAGCTTTAGCAGCTACTCAGAAGCTTGTGGTCAAGACAATAAATAAAGTTAAGAGACATAGAGAGCCAGCTTGGAAAGCAAAACCGATACGAGAAATAAAACAAATCAGGTGTGAGCTTTCTATATTAGATGATCTCACCAGAAACCCTAATATTTCCACATGCAAGTGCAAAAACATCAAGCGGAAAAAAAAATTAAATCCCTAATTGACTAAGAAGGCTAACAACGATACAAAAAACGATGTAGGTTCTATCGCCAAAATAAAATATTGTAAAAGGACCTTAAGAAATTTTAAAATTATAAAAACGCCGATACATGTCGAAAGGCCACCATCGATTGATAATGTACAGACATTTTGGGAAAATATTTGGAGCAGCCCAAAGAAATATAACCCAAATGCGGAATGGATCCGACGTGAAGAAGAACGAATGCTGGATACACCTCTTCAAGAATGGGAAAATATATCCAGAGATGATGTTAGGCAAGCTCTAACGAAATTCCAAAAAATGGAAATCCCCAGGAAATAACAAGTTGCCCAATTTCTGGCTTTATCATCTCTCATCTATCCATAAAATCCTTACAAAAACATAATCAACTCTTCTAAATAATCCCAATAAAATCCCGGAATGGATTACTGAAGGTATTGCATACATCATGCCAAAAACAAGTGAAACAGACGACCCGAAATAATATAGGCCCGATAACATGTCTCTCCACAACATATCAGTTGATTACGACTGTCTTGACGAACCGTACTTATTCCTTTTTCGAATCAAAAAGGATTCTTACCCTGGAACAGAGGGGATACAGGAGAGGTTCATATTGCTGCAAGGATAAACTACTCATAAATAAAATGATCCCGGAAAATTGCAGTAGACGACGTAGAAATCTTAGCACAGCGTTGAGTGATTATCGTAATGCCTTTGAAAGTTTTCTACATTCTTGGATCCTTAAGACTTTGGAAATGTACTAAGTCTCCCCTGTGTTATGGGAATGTGGAACACCAAACTATACCTTATTCACACCAGAGGCACTGCCATACCCAACCGTCTGAATATCCGACGTGGAATCTTTCAAGGAGACTCTCTGTCACTCATTCTGTTTTGTTTTTCCTTAATCCCCCTTACACATGAGCTGAACAACAGTAGCTATGGTTACAAAGTAAATACGAACATTTTCAATCACCTACTCTACATGGATGATCTCAAACTCATTTCCAAAGATGACAATGAGTTGAAGAGCCTCTTCAATATTGTAAAATACTTCAGTGACGACATAGGTATGGACTTCGGATTAGATAAATGTGCAAAAGTAACATTCAACAAAGGTAGAATTACAGAAACACCCTTAATAAATTTAGCTTTTGGCAAAAAGATTAGGGAACTGGAACATGATGAAGCCTATAAGTACCTAGGAATTAGTGAAGATGGCATACAACACCCCCAAATGAAGGAAAAGATAAGAAAAGAAGTACTACGGACATGTACGTCTGGTACTAAATACTGAGCTAAACTAAAAAAAAAAAAAAAAAAAAAAAAAAAAGACGAATATCAGCCATAAACACCTTGGCTGTCCCTGTAGTGCGAAACAGTTTTAATTTCCTTAACTGAAATTAGGCGAATGGACGCCAAAACGAGAAAGCTTCTCACTTACTACCGCATGCATCATTCCAAAGCTGATATTGATCGTATGTACGTGCCCAGATTCAAAGGAGACAGAGGATTAGTTCAACTAGAACTGTCCTACAAAACTACAACAATTGACCTCCAAAGACACATAGAAACTACAGAAGATAGGATGATGGTATGTGTCAAAGAACATGAAAGCAGCAAGCTTATTTACTCCGTAATAACGGAAACCAAAAAATTCAAAATGGAGTTTCAAATGGGCGAAGAAATACAAGTAAATCACAGTACACCGGCTGAAGTTGCAAAATACTTATAAAAAGAAAGCAAAGACAAATGCAACCGACCAGATACAGAAACAATGTCAAGATAAACCGCTTCATGGCTAATACTCTGCCCGTACCAAACAAGCTGACGTAAACAAAACCCGTACCTATCAGTGGCTACGTAGTGCAGGGTTGAGAGCTGCAACTGAAGGTTTCATCCTTGCTACACAGGACTAATGTTTTTTTAACTAGAAATTATCAAGCCTATATACTAAAATATTCGTGTTAGCCCAAAATGCAGATCCTGTGATAAATATCCAGAAACAAGTGATCATCTTATATCAGTTTGCACGATATTGGCACCCACTGAGTATAAAACCCCGCATGGTAGAGTGGGCCAATATCTGCACTGGAAAATATGCAACTTCTACGGGAAAGAAAACTGAAAGGAACTGGTACGAACACCACCCAGACCAGGTTACGGAGATAGGACCCGTTACAATTCTATGGGACTACACAATACACACTGACAGAACAATCAAAGCCAACCGCCCAGATATTGCTATTAAAGACCACAAACAAAAACGGTGCCTCCTTATTGATATGGCAGTCCCTGCTGACTGCAATGTATCTTTGGAGATCTTCAAAAATCTATCAAAATACAAGGACCTTGAAATAGAAATCTCGGAAATGTGGCATATGGGAACATCAACAATCCCTGTTGTAGTTGGAGCCCTAGGATTGGTTGGAAAAAGATTCCAGAAGACTAATTGAAGCGATTCCTAGAAGTCTATGCCTCAAAGAGATACAAAAATTGTTCTGACAAGTACAACCCACAAAGGGCTTTATCTATGTAATTTTTTTTTTATGATAAAACTGTAGACCACATTATTTAAAGATAGGCATAACAAAGTAGAGACATATGTGCATTGGAAGATATGGAAGAAGCCCAAAATCGAAACCACTGAAAGATGGTATGAACACCAACCAGACCCACTTACCCCAAAATAACTATGTAAATATCCTCTGGGACATGCCAATTCAAGCAGACAGGCAAATAAATGCCATCAAACCTGATATTATCATAAAAGTCAAGAAATTCTGGAAGTATCTACTTATTAACTTACCAGTACCATCTGAGAGAAACACCACCATGAAATTTTTCGAGAAAATGTTCAAATGCAAGGACCTGAAGATCCAGATTATCAAGATATTGGAAATGAAAACTGACACTGTAACAACAGTAATCAGATCTCTGGGCCTCGTAGGAAAAGAAATGGTCAATTTTACTAACAGTACCTCAGGTAACATCAACATACAATTTGCCCAGGAGATCACCCTACCAGGAACTTCCGATATAATAAGAAGAGTGCTTTCATAGTTTGAACTGGGCAGGATACAAAGTAGGAAACAACACAAAAACAACAACAGCAACAACAACAACAACGACATCAATAATAATAATAATAATAATAATAATAATAATAATAATAATAATAATGTAATAATAATGATAATAAACTATCAGAATGTATCTCTTACAATTAAGAAATACAAAACATTGTACAAACAAGTATAGCTCACACATTACGAAAACATTTATCTATGTAAAATAGGTGTGATCTTATGTTTGATTAGCGGAAAATGTCATGAAACCATTTCTGACCTTAGATGTCTTGTTGGCGCCCGGAAGAAAAAGTGTCTACAACAGAAATTGAAAGAAATAATAATAATAATAATAATAATAATAATAATAATAATAATAATAATAATGCAAGTGCTAAAAAAGTGAAATCGCGGAAGGCATTATTTTCGAGCGAGTACAACTTTTGAAAAAGCTCAAGGAATAACTAAAAATATAATAATATCACCATAAAGAAAAAGAAAACAACACAAAAGCGGGCGTCCGCGGCCACATACACATACATACACACGCACACACAAACAAACATACACACCCACATATATATATATATATATATATATATATATATAATAATGCACAAATCCACACACACATACGCATACACACACACACACACACATATATATATATATATATATATATATATATATAAATATATAAAGAGTGATTCCCTTCATTGGCCGGTGTTGTGCCGATAGCTTAGGGGTACAGTTCCCGGCTGATGCTAAATCGGTCGAGTTTCGATCCTGGCTTGAAGCAGTCGGATGTTTGGCCGCACTGATGGGAAACAGTTTGTATGTATGTATCTAAGTATATATTTATATATTAGGTTGGTGTAAAAATAATGGCGTAATAATGTCGTTTTTTGACGTCAAAAAACGACATTATTACGTCATTATTTTTGCACCAACCTAATATATGAGGGAGTGGTTAGATCGTTCGCTTTCTATCCAGGGTCGATTTGCTAAAGAGCTAACATATATAGAGAGTGATAAAAAAATAAATCTATGAAAGAGCTGAAGATCTTTTGCTGAGAGAACAATCAACTAACTAATTGTTGTATGTTACTAAAAAAAAGGTACTGTATAGAAGGTAATAGGAAATCACTTCACTAACAACCCCAAGAATAATCCTGACTCTCAACAATAATACTAAAAAGTTCTATCAGATTAAAATTTTCAACGATGGAATTATAT
Source organism: Acanthosepion lycidas (assembly GCA_963932145.1). NCBI lineage: Eukaryota > Metazoa > Mollusca > Cephalopoda > Sepiida > Sepiidae > Acanthosepion > Acanthosepion lycidas. The sequence continues at coordinate 98,323,944 of OZ010579.1, forward strand.
TCATTCATATTCGAAAACAAGTTTTCTCATACAGATCCAAGGATTCTCAAGAAACATTTTATCTGCACCCAAAGATTTACGCAGCATCTATTATGGCTGTAGAAATCCACACGGGATGACAGTCTCAAGTGCAATAAATCGATGCTAAGACGTTCATGCATTGTCGCTTTCTTTTCATGCCGTCGTGCACGTTTCTCCTCTCCTCGCTCCAGGCCTCGGTGTAAATCGCGTCTACAACATCAGCGATCGTTGGAGACATCTTCCCACTTCTCGATGTCCATGTCCATCGCCCTCATGTTCATTTTGCAGACGTCCTCGAAGGGAAGATGAGGTCAATCTCAAGGCCCTATGACTCCAAGACGATGTACATGTCCAAGCCAGTAGAGTCAGCACTGTTTGAGAAGGGCGTATATACTGGATAACGGGTTGAGATCTCCAACAGTGGTGACTCGGTCGAGCCAATTAATACCCAGAATGCGTCTCAGGCAGCGAGGGTGAAAGACTAGACGTTTTCAACAACCAGCGATGATCGAACACACCACAAAGAAGTAATTGGTCTAGCCAGACAGGCTAGTTAAACACGATGTTGAAGTGCCCATATCTTGATTTACTAAGCGTAGTTTAGAATTCGCACAAGGCCGAAAATACAGAGAATCCTGTGAGGTTCGAACTCAATTATTAATCATAAGTGATCTCGTGTGACACGCTTGGTAAGTATGCAGCCGTTTCACCACCTCGAGGTGCCCTATAATGATTACCTATTTCCGTATCAAAATAACGCCAGGACGTTATGCCCTTATAACACAAATTATTATCGTGCATATAAAATGAGTTTCATCGCAAAAATACATGCCTATTTGATAAGATAACTTTGCACTACCAAAATACCTCTTCTCACATCTTTTGTCTTCTGTATTTTTATGTGTTGTGTCCTTTCAGGAGATAGGCAATCATGGTTTTCTACAATTTACTGCCATTGGTAGCTCTTAGTAAATCTACTTTGTGTAACGTCTCCTAATAAACCTGTCCTACCAACTATTTACACAAGTTCGCTATGTGACTTATGCATTGTTTTTCTCTGACACTCTTGCCTTCAATATGTCCTCTAAATGTCTAATTTTCTAAGCCGTTTTTTGGTCTAAAAATTTCAACTGACACTTTCTGATGTTCAGTAGAATTGACCTTTTCATTTCCATTTTCTTTGCAACTTCCTCGTTGGTAACATGTTCGCCCAAAATATCCCCGTCATCATTCTGTAGAAGCACATTTCTGTTTGTTAGATTTTGCAAGACATTATTTGATAACTCAGTGCGCCTGGGGATTTTGGTGTGCGTTTTCTATCTCTATTAAAATACTTCCCAGATAGTTAACGACTATGACACAATATTTTTTTTTTTGTTTTTGTTTTTTTGGCAATGATTGATTCTTTTAAATTCATCATCTTATATCTTTAAAAATTGTTGCACTAAATACATTAAGTTTGCATAATAAATCCTTTGAGACTAAAGGATAACATTCCTATGTGTCAAATTTTATGAATACGCATTTTTCTTTTGACTTGATAACTTACAAGAAATCAATTTTAGCCTTTTAGCTTTTTCATTGGTTTACCGTCAATATTGCCCATCGCCTGTTAGAAGTTATCTCTAACATTATATTATTTATTTTGTCAATACTATTATTAGATTAGTTAATAAGCGTACATTCTGCTTTCAGTTTAAAGGTAAATTTATGATTTATGAAGTGTATATAAAGCTTGTCCTTTTTCCTCAACCTTGACAACGACATTATCTGTTTTCAGCTAAGTGTTAATATCGCTGACTTTAATATTATTTTTCTTCATCGAGTCCATAGATGCTTTCTTATATTGTTTTGTAATAGTCCTTTCTAACATTTTATGCTCCATAGAAAACTTCTAAAAAAGATTTCTAGATTTTAGGTAAATCATTTTTAACTTCATTATTTTACTTTTATAGTTTTCTTAACTCTTTTTAATTCTGTTTTATTTCTTTGGTTGTCAAGCTCAATTTACTTATGGTTGTTTTGTTCGTTTCCGTGTTACTGGCGTAAAATATGTTTTCCCTTATATGTTTGATACAATTTTGCTCGAGAAGTAATAGATTCCCGTGTAATAATTTCACACTCTAAAGATCAGATTGCTTGTAAGACATGTGGTAATTTTAATATTAGCCATTCACTTATGGCATCCATTGACCGGGCAATCAATGTCACGGTTGAATTTTATAAAATTCTTCTTCTAATGAAACAATTTTCAGAAAATATATATTTACCAAGTCTCTAATTGTTATTTCTCGTTCCGCTATTACTAGGGCTTTCTTTCCTAACTTTCTTTGAAGGTCAACATCAATATTATATCATTATGTTATTTGTTTTTGTTATTGTTGTTCTTGATAGTCATCAAAATGATGGGGTTTCGTTTATTTGGTACAATTCATTGTTTGTGATTCTGTAGCGCCAGTTTTCGTAGTTAGGAGACAAATGGCCCACTCTAAGAACTACATTCTTCATTTACTTGGGGCTATTCTTAATCATTTTTTGGATCCAGTTGACAGTTTATGTATTCTTGAATTTATATATTTCTAACTTTCTTATGAATGTTTCGATCTAATTAAAAACATGACTACGGAAACGATACGTAATGCTACAAATTCTGAACTTGTTCCCGCTCTTTTGTGGATTGGATATTTCTCAAGAAAGATCCCCCCACCCCAACATTCCTATGATTGTGGAAAGAGCGATAACAGTTATGGACTAGGCTACATTAATTTCTGTAAAAATATTTTCGAATGTTCTGTATATTCGAACGCTTTCGACTATTCCTATAGCCATTATCAACGATGTTTGTTTTTTGTTTGTTTTTGTTTTTTTTTATCTTTATTTTTATTTTTAACTAAATGTGTAGATCTGCATTTGCTGGATCCCAGACTTCGCGAATTCAAGCGTCCTATGAGGCTGGCATCCTGCTCTCACCCTTTCACTGTCGAAACTACTAAATGTAGCCGTCTCTTCGACTCCAATAGCTTCATATCTCGCACCTCTCGCCTGTGGAACTCCCTTCCCTATTCCTGTTTCCCTGATAGTTATAATCTCCAACTATTCAAATGTAATGTCAATCGACATCTCTACTTGTCTTGATCTATCCACTATCCTTCTGTCATCCTCTCCTCTATCATTCCTACCTGATCTCGCTCCAAATCCTCTATAACCCCTTGCGTGCTAGTTATTTCCCGCCTTGCTAGGGGTGAAATACTTAAAAAAAAATGTGTCTAGAATTATGGGATTTTTTTTCTTATCTCCAAACATGCTCAGTGTTGGTTTTCTCATTTCTTTATTATCAACGCTTCCTTTATTTTTAGTGTTTGTTTACATGATAATGAAACTGTTATTGTTGTATTTTCTAAAATACGTTGCAAGTAAATATTGTTAGATTGCTGTATGTGTTTAAATGCATCCTAAATTAACTATTTCCAGAAAGATGTAAAGTGAATATTCTTGATAAGCATGTAGTCTTATATCCAATATAATTATTCATGCATTTGGTTTAATCAGAACTCAGTTCCTTAAAGGATATCAGAATTCATAAATACTATTGGTTTACTGTTATTTGGATGTTGCAAGTGAGCTGTTGTTGTTGTCGTAGTTGTTGAAGATAACTTTAGCTGTTTTAAATTCATAGTAGATCATTTAATTTTCTTGTTCTGGTTAATTGGGGTCATGTATTACTTGATAATGTTACTAAGGGAAAAGTCATCTTACTTGTAGTTAAGTGTATTTGATTTTATAGAAAATGTTAAAGGTTTTTTGTTATGTTTATGTTCAGTTTTGCTAGTGGTTACCTTAGAAAGAAATAGTCTAATATGGTGGTTCGGAAAACCACTATTAACTAGCGACTTTTACACGTCGATGAGCTCATTAAAGAAAAGTGGACGACAGGATGAATTCAGGAACGCTCACTTGTTTTTATAACACCTCTTTTGTATCTAAGCGGACATTCACTGGTCAGAATAAGATGGCAAGAGTTTTTTTACTTGTAGCTTATTTATTTTGTATAACTAAGTGGTGAATTTGTTATTACTAGATTCTACAATAACGTCTATGAATAAGAGTTTATTGTTTTTTACTAAGTTCATGGGACATAATATTTCTCAAATATTGTTTTTGCATTATCATTTTTGTCTTCAGCTAAAATAAATATGTCAACTACATGTTACTATACTTAAGTATAGTAACATTTTAAATAATTTATTTCGACATGAGACATGTAGCAGTTAGAGAAACACAGTCGGAGTGGATTTATTGATATTAATGCCATTAGTTTGGGTGTAGATATTGTAATTATGGTCGTAGATGACTAGTTTTTCAAGCGTGCAGTAATTTCTGAGAATATTAGGTTTAATAGATGTCAGATGAATCGAATTATGTTCATGCGAATAGTTCCATATTATATTGATGGTTTCGTCGACAGGGATCTTCCTGGGTGTGACGATAAACTACATCCGCGTCCTGGCTAAGACGATAAACTACGTCCAACACCAAGG
>OZ010579.1:98333502-98346002 GCA_963932145.1 Acanthosepion lycidas
AATTCAGCAGCTTTTGAATTACTTGGAAGTTTTTTTTTTTGTTTTTTTTTTCAACTAAAGTCCATAGCGTTTTCAAACATCTTACATAATTCTTCTGACTCATAATTATGAAATTAAATTCAATCGATCGACATAAATATACTTAAATGCCTATAGTCACTAAGTTTCGTTCACGTGTTATTAACTAAGTTGTCAGTGTGCATATATATATATATATATATATATATATATATATATATATATATATATATGAATCCAAAATTTGTAGAGACTACAAACACAGTGCTCAGTGTAAGTTATATAAAATGCAGAGGAAACATAAAATGTATAAAAAGACGGTAGTGATGTTCATGTCTACAAGTCTCATTTGGACTTAAATTTGCCTAATGTTACTCTCCATCAATCTTCAGGCGGTAAAAAATGCAATATAACACTCATTCAAAAGCGTACTCATTTGAGATGTATGTGTTTTTATATATATATATATATATATATATATATATATATATATATATATATATATATATATATATATATATATATATATATATATATATAATTATATATATATATATATATATATATATATATGTATATATATATATATATCTAACTTTAAGAAATACTTGTCAATATCTAGCTGCGTTCATATATTGTGCTTGCAATCTGACTGGTCATTTTGGTGTCGGACAAATCTGTAAAAGAGAGAAAGAGGGAAGAGACAGAGAGATTGAAAAACAAATGCCTTGAAGCGGACTGTAAATGTTAGTTGAAAAGGACATAGTCGTCATTTGATTGACATCCTAACCCCTTGAAAGTTATAAGGAGGTTTATGCAAACCATAAAGGCATAAGAGACTACTTTACCCCCACATCTTTAAGTGAGTCAAAGTTCAGCAACGAGCTCGAAACTTTCGATCAAAACAGACTGCTCTGAATACATATGTAAATGTCGTGCTTTTTTTGAACCTTTGAAATAACCCGTTTTATATGTGTGTTTATTTTTGTTTATTTTTCTCTCTATCTCGAGTAATATACTATTATTATTATTATTATTATTATTATTATTATTATTATTATTATTATTATTATTATTATTATTATCGTAACTTTCTGTATAAATATGTTGCAACTCTAATTAAATAGTACTATATAATTGTGCTTAACATAAAAGAATAGTTGTCCAGTGCTAGCTGCGTTCATGTATTGTATTTCTAACCTGACTAGTCATTTCGATGATGGACAATTCTGTTAAATAATCTCTTTCGTGTATCTACCTTCCCCAATAGACTACTGTGACAGGATTAAATTAATTTAAAATCGATTAATAGGAGGTACTACGACTTAGGTTAAACTATAATAATCTACAGGAAGCTGTCGATATATACGCTAAAGCTACATTAAGATAAATAATTTTAAGTACCTGATAAATTTTTGTCATGACACAAAAATAAAAGGAAAAAAAGAACCCAAAAATTGATACCAAACCAAAGGCATCCCAGCATTTGCCGTTCCTTAGAACGATTTTTCGCTAGACGAAGTCAAGCTAAAACAGCTTTAGATGTTAAATTGTGGAAGCTCGCCTCTGAAAAAACTGATGCCCTCGTCTCGGAAGGAACCCCTTTCTGAAATGGAGAGTTTTATACACGCTAACAAATTGGAGCCGAACAACTAGCCCTGCTTCACCTCTGAATGCGCTGCTGTCATAGGTCACCAGGACCGTTACTTCAAAATCAATCACGAGGAGCCAAATAGTTGAAGAGTTGCTGCATACTGAACTGTCAGCAATTACTCCATGGATGTTCTGGAAAATGTTGTGTGCATCTATGCGCAAGATGTACAGGGCAAGGTTTAAAACGATCAAATTTTATCCCAAGAGTTGTGGAAGATATCCGACCAAATTACAAATGGAGGCAAAGTTTCTGTGCCCACTATTACAAATAGCCTTCGGATCATCTTTTTCTCGTCAAATAAGGTGCATCTTTGGAAGCTCTTCTCATCAATCTTTGCCTCTAACTCAACTTTAGATGACAGAAGATATACCTTTTACGATTTCCCCGTACACTGAGCAATATTTCCGTAATATTTTTATTAGAGCCTGTGGGGTGCTAAGACCTATCAAAAGGAAGCCACTGGCCGAGACAAAATTCCAATAATATCAATTCGGAATTGTCCCCGATCTTATCAAAATTATGAAACTGTTATTTAAAGGAGAAATTCTTACAAAATCTATGGACGTTCTCAAGCGTATACCCAGTTTTCAAAAATGCGGGAGAGTGCTCATCCACCTATCAGTTTAAACCCAAAAGTCTCCTCAGCGTAATTAGCAAACGTTTTGAGACCATAATCAACAAGAAGGTTGTTGATCCTCTAAATAGCAACATCGTCTTAAGAGGTGAGCATAACGGTTTAGATTAGCCCGAACCATTGATGATGTCCAAACTATTAGGTTGGAGCAAAAATAATGACATAATAATATCGTTTTTTGACGTTAAAAATACGTCAAAAAACGACATTATTACGTCATTATTTTTGCACCAACCTAATACCATTACTCACAGAACAAGTGAGGCACGAGTGAAAAATTAAAGACCTAAGTCTATAGCATTTCTAAAGGCATTGATAAGTTATGGTATAAAGGATTGATACACAAGCTTTATATTATGTTGGTGCAAAAATAATGACGTAATAATGTCGTTTTTCAACGTATTTTTAACGTCAAAAAACGACATTATTACGTCATTATTTTTGCACCAACCTTATAGCTATGGAATCTCTGGAAGAGTATTAATAGTTATAAAATCCTTCCTAATGAGTAGGTCACTGAATGTAGTTAACCGCCAGTCCTCCGGTGCCATAGCAATCAAAGCTGGAGTCCACAATTGTTGCTTTTAGGACCAAAATTATTTTTACTTTGCATAAGAGCATACTCCATTCATTAGTGAATATCTATGCTAATGATGCAACAGTATATTGGTGCACCTCCAAAATTCTGGATGACCAAATATTGGCAGCTGATCTCTCCTCTAACTGAGCTTCCATTAAGATCTAAACTTAACAAGGAGATCAAAAGAAGCTCGTACATATGATTCATTAGTAAACAAGCTGGAAATATGATCGGTTCTCTGGACCGGTCTAGTAAGTAACTGAGTCTATGTGCTATCCTCTACTTTCACAAGAGCTAGATCAGACCGAGAACGTGGTACTGCTGCCATACGTGGGCAGGAACCCCTGAGTCTTTATTTTCTAGTAACGACGAAATGCATCCTTCAGGGCGATAACTTATTTTCAACCCTAAAAGTACTTTTCTCGCAGATTAAACTCTCGCAGGCCTCTGAATGCACTATCGCTATTTGTATGTGATTTGCTCAGACGAACTACATATGTTAGTTCCAACAGATCTAATCTTCACGACTGTCAGCAATGTTGCGCACAGAGTAACGAATCAACCTCTTTCGCTTCATAATGAGTAGCTTCATCTAGCAAACCGCTTCTGTGTGGAATCGATTCCCAAGACGTTTTTTTCCAGATCAATACAATCTTAACCTGTTCAATTCTAATGTTAACCATTATCTTCCCACATATCTGTGCCTCTTATTTTAGATCGAGTGGCTCTCATGCCTTATACATAGTGAATATTAGTGTAAATAAATTATTTGTTAAACGCCATTAGGACAGTAACATTGACCACATTTACGTGCACATGAAACTTTTAGTCGTTGACAGCAGTAAAACTTAAGTATACTTGTATTATATATATATATATATATATATATATATATATATATATATATATATATATAGATAGATAGATAGATAGATAGAGAGAGAGAGAGAGATACTGAAATATCAAAAACCGAATAAAAAAAAAGTATATATATATAGATAGATAGATAGATAGATAGAGAGATACTAAAATATCAAAAACCGAAAAGAATAAATAAATATATAAAATAAAGATAAATAAGTAAATAAATAAATAAAAACGACTCCCACAAAAATAACCCTTAGAATTGACTACCCAAAATGCACCACTGATTCATATCTATAAATAATCGAGAAAATACCCCAAAACATGTCTGATGATAGCGTCTACAATGAAACAATCTATCGCCTCTGAGTGTTGACTTCAATATATATATATATATATATGTGTGTGTGTGTGTGTGTGTGTGTGTGTGTGTGTGTGTGTGTGTGTGTGTGAACTACATCATTTAGCCACTTTTGCTTAGTAAATATTGAATTGTGACACTTGGCGTCCTCCATTGCTTACCGAGATTTTCGACTAACCTGATAAATATTTATGAGCGTATTTAAGTTTAAAATTTTAAGAAAACTTAATTGTTTCGAGATCAAATACTTGCTTTTTGCTTGATAAAGTCCATCAGAGGACGAAACGCGACGACCAAATTAAGTTTTTTTTTTTTTTTGGCCCTAATTCACATCGTCATTTCACAGATACTCTATCTGAAATTTTGCATAGATAGATATAGTTGTCTGTGTGCGTGCGTGAGGATATATAAATTAAACCCACATACATTCACACACACACACACACAAACACACACACACAAACACAAAGACACAAAGACACAAACACAAACACAAACACACACACAAACACACACAGACATATGAGGCCGTCTGTCTGTTCGTATGCATGAATGTAAATACGTGTGTTCCAATATGTGCATATTTTTCGCATATAAAGATCTGAAATGACGAAGAATGATAGACACACATAAATAGATATTTCTTCATATATTTTTAAAAAAAACAAGTAGCTTCATTGCAGTTGCGTTAATAGTTAAGTGTGGCCTGATATAATATCTGACCTTTATATGATTTAAGGGTTAACACTGTTATTACTTGTACATGCGAATCGATATGATGTCCTGGCAATCTCCCAGATTGCCTCGGAAATGTTACTAATATATCTTTCACACAAAAATATACATACAGGCACACAATTCTTGTATCTCATCCACACACACACACTCATTCATATATATATATATATATATATATATATATATATATATATATATATATATATATATAGTGGCTAAATTATTGGGCCTTCTGGGGCTAACGTTTTCCGATGACATGAGGTGGAAAGATTATATTGAATTAATTCCCAGTTTTGCTGCTAGGAAAATTGGTTGACTGTGTCGAGCTAAACATTTTCTTTTCGCCAGATTCTATCTTAAAAACATTTAAGTCTACCGTTTGTCTATGCATTGAATATTACTCTCTAGTGCTTCTGTTATGTATTTATATATTCTTGATAAAATCCAAAGAGAGCTCTGCAATGTTATCGATCCTGACCTAGCATTTCGGTTTTCGTCATTTTCCAACCTCCGTAGCCTATGATTTTTTTTCTATAAATATTTTCACGGTAATTGTTCAGATGACCTTTCCTCCTTGATTCGTCGATTGTAAGAATTTAAGCGCAGACTAGCAACTAAGTTTTATCATTTTACTATTGAAAGTGCTAGATATAAGTTCTGCGCTATTTGGGAAGTTATTCCAAAAACACGTTTCCCCTTTTTATGATAGGCTTCTTCAGGCCGAAATGCAAGACAAAATCTGCGTGTAAGGAGAAAGTGCACGCACGTGTTTTGTCTCAAATTGCGACCTAAAGACGCCTTCTATATGGAGGTGAATCGCATTGTTTCAATAGCTTTTCCACTCTCTCGATATCTCCACTTATGTTGGGATATTCTTCTAGTTTCTACTACCTAATCAGAACGTTTAACATCGGTAAACCATATTTTCATTCAGTGTTCTGAACAATGGTGTTGAAAATAAAGATACGTCTTATACATAGGTGCGTTCCAAAAACTACGTTATTTTATGAAATGAAAATAGAATTTGAACTAGATTTAATTAATACTAGATTCAAAAGAAAATTTGAATGTATACCTGAAAAAATAAAAACATGAATAAAAAATAATTAAAAAGATTTCATTCATCAACCAATATATACCTTGATACAAGAATAAAAAAATAATTCAAATTTATACACAAGCATTTCACTTAATTAGAAATATAAAACAAATTCCTTAATGAAAAATATCGTAAAATTAGTTACAATTGCATTTTACAGGCACAGTCTTTTGTGAGGAAGATAGCACAAAGGAGATTACCCAACTTCTCGGATAACCAGCATAAATCTATAGTTAACTTAGTTTGAATTAGTACCCGCAAATGAGGTGTATATGCCAAAGTCCCAGTTGAAGGAAGCCATGTCCACATTACTCACGTGATGAAAGGTTGACTCGTAATATGGGAAAATATCAGGTCATCTCATAAGTTCTGTCCGAATTTTAACTTTTTGTTAAAATGAACAAAATTTAAAGAGTATTTTATAATGTCTAATGGAGCTGAACATTATTTTTATGTTTAGATGCATTTAAAATGATCAAATTTTATTTCAGAGAACAATAAAATTAAATTTTGTTTGAATAAAACGCTGCTAACATGGAAGTATCCAAGAATCATTTGAGGCACATAATGCTTTATGAGTTCAAGAAAGGAAACTCAGCAGCCGAAGTGGCTAGTTTCTAGCCACTTCGGCTGCTGAGTTTCCTTACTCAGTTTAGGGAGAGGAATGTGTGAATGAAAGAACTTGCAGAAAATGGTTTGCAAAATTCAGAAGTGGAGATTTCCCCTTGAAGATGAAGATCGAACCGGACGTCCAGTTGAGTTTGATGAAAAGCTTCTTGTAGCAGCCCTTGAAGAAAACCCTGCTTTATCAGTTGAGGAATTGGCAGTGGTTCTCAGTTCAAACCATACAATTCTTCATCGTCATCTTCAACAACATGGAAAAGTTCCTAAGCTTAGAAAATGGGTGCCTCATGAATTGTCTGAAATCAACCTCAAACCCCGAGTTGACATCTGCTCTTCTCTCCATTCTCACCAACTTGTTTCACCTTTTTTGTATAGACTTGTGACTGGCGACGAAAATGGGTTTTTTACGAAATGTTAAGGACCCTAACCACAGCCGAGAAGGGAACTTCATGGGAAAAGGGTTCTTCTTTAAATCTGGTGGGATCGCCAAGGAATAATCCACTTTCAATTCTTACCACCTTATGTAACAATTAATGCTCAAATATACTGTCAGCAATTGGAGCGTTTGAACCAAGTTTTGAGGAAAAAAAGACATGCTCTAGTGAATCGAAAAGAGGTGATGTTTCATCAGAACAATGCGCGACCCCACACAGCAAGAATCACGTCACAAAAGATCGAAAAACTTGGTTGAGAGAAAATTTCTCATCCACCTTATTCTCCCGATTTTGCTCCTTCAGACTACCATTTGTTTCATAGCTTACAGAATTATTTGGAAGAAACAGCTTTTGTAACACAGGAAGAGGTTAAAACTGACATTTTTGAGTTCTTCGAATCAAAGCCAAAAGAATTTTACAGTAACGGAATTAGTAAGCTTGTTAATAGATGGAAGGAAGCCATACATAATCAGGGAAAATACATTGTTGATTGAATCTGTAATTAAATGTAACATTTGGTCACTTGTTTTCTTTATTCAAAATTCGGAGAGAACTTATGAGATGACCTGATAATAGAATAAAACATGACAGCAAAATACTATATAGCAACGTTATAAAAATACAAGGAAAGGATGTAATAACAGATATAAAACGAAATATACCCTGGTTGGAAAATGCAGAGAGAAATGTATTGTTATAATTCTGTTTACCCCTTCCTTCCTTAGTTAGCACTTAAATCACGCACTGCCAGTCCCTCATAAATAATGGATTATTCCGTTTTGATCGCGTCGTAATACAGAAATAATATGTTTAAGACGCTACTAGGTTACACTGAGAGAGAGAGAGAGAGAGAGAGAAAAGAAAAGAAACGCCTTGACAATATTCCACAAATTATTGATTCTTCTGTTTTGATTGGGAAGAAAGTCGGAAGACATATTTCAGAGAGGCTGTTTGATTTGAAAACAAAATTAGATCTAGAAAGGCTTAAAATTTTCATGGGTTTTTCAAGTATATTATAGTGGATCATTGCAAAAACGCCTGCCATATTTTCATTGTTTCTTTTACCGCTTGGGAATAACAGGTCCTGTACGCTTGGATGTACGGATTGTGTAATTGATAATGACACAGAATTGTTAATCGGAGAGATGTATTCCAATTTCCCTTGAGTTCATTAAATTCACTTACGCACAAATATTTGTGTGAAGGGTAGGAATCAAACTGTTCCCCCAACTCAATTATGAGTTAATTAGTAAGATTTGTATCACTAAAATATTATTAACCCCAAACAAAAAATACTAGCAATCTAAAAACATTTTGTTGTTATACTAGGATCGATAAGTCTTAAAAACAAATCACTTAATCAATTCATTGTTTTATAATTTTTTAATTGGGCACGAACTTTTCAATGATCTAATATAGGCAAAATTATATGAATGGAGACACCAGGGGAATTTACAACGTGGCAACTCGCAAAACATTTCAGGAAAAGATATGCCAAGCATTTACATCGGTGGGGGACAACTATTCGTACACATACATATTCTTAATTTTTTGTATTTCCAATTAATGAATAAACGTACTTTTCGTATAATTAACTGCACACAGATGCATAAAAACTAAATATGCATAAAAGAAAAAACAGAAAAAAAATTGATCTACTAGAAATAAATCCTATTTATCTATTTAACGGTTAAAAAAGTAGTGATACAATACAAAAAAGAATATATATAATGTTCAATTAATATTTTGTAGAATAGCCTTTATTCACTTCTACAGCAACCAACCTCTTCTTGTAGTTCTCAATTAATGATTTGTAAATTTTTGTCGGTATATTCTTCTATGCTTCTTCGAATATGGTCTTCAGATCCAGGATGTTTGTTGGAACTCACTATTGGATGTGAATTATCAAATAACGCCACAGATTCTCAGTTGGCTTTAAATCTGGGGACTGATTGGCCATTTCAGGATATTTACATTATTCTCAGCAAACCATTTCCTAGTAGATTATGCGCCGTGCTTAGGATCATTATCTTGTTGGAAGATTCAATCAGGAGGAAAAACATGATTTTCAACCGAATTCATTAAATTTGCTTCTAAAATATATTTGATATGCTGCTGCATTCATTTTACCCCCTATTACTGATATGTTGTAAGTATCCTTTGCAGAATAACGCCCCCAAACCATGATGCTGCCACCACCAAATTCCACTGTTGGAACTGTGTTCTTTTGTTTGAAGGTATCGCCGCCTTTACTTCAATCATGATTTCTAGAATTCGGTCCAAAAAACTCAGTTTTGTTTTCATCTGTCTATAATGCCCTTTCACAATACGATTTTCATCATGCTTATGTTCACAAACGAATTTCAATCTGGCACCCTGTGTCTTTTCAATAGCAGTGGAGTTTTCCGAGCGGAGCGTCATTTTAGATTGTTCCTTTGATTTTCATTGCTTGTTGTCCATTTAGTGACACAGATTCCCGATGAATGTAAATCATCCTGCAACTCTTGACGAGTAACCACTGGATTTTGTTTAATTTGAAGCATTAATTTCCTCGAAGATCTTGAAGAAATATTTGGTGGAGCACCTGTTCTTTTTGGTTTTCAAAAGTTTAGAAATGTTATACCTTGCAATGAATGAACTAATGGTAGTAAATGGAACATTCAGGTTGTCTGAGATAGTCTTCTATCTTTACCGTCTTTCCAGAGCTTAGCAGCCAGTTCTTTTTACATATTTATCAATTCTTTACCTCTTGCCATAATAAAAATCCTCTTACACGAATATCAATTACGGAATGGTCTGTTTGTATTTTTAAACTAAAAATAACTACTGATAGCATTATTGGAATGTTCTTGAATATTCTACTTGAATAGTGTAGATTATTAACATAATTTGAAAGTTTTAAAATCTGAAATTTGCATTGTACAAATAATTTTTCACCCATTAAAAAGGATAAATGGGATTTATTTGTATTAAATTATTTTTCTGTTTTCTATGCATATTTAAGTATTATTCATTTGTGTACAATTAATTATATTAACAGTATGTTTATTTCTTAGTTGAAAATACAATAAATTAAAAAAAATTATGTGTACGAATATTTATTTTTCCCTACACTGTTTATCATTCAAGCACGCAAGGTATATTAATACTATCATGGTTTTAAAATACGCATGCAAAAAAAAAAAAAAAAATGAAGCAATATACCTTTAGTAGAATCGTATATAATGAGAAAAACATAAAAGTAAAAAAAAGATTTAATAAAAAAAACACTATTCGCGGAGGAAAACTTCAAAATAAAGCATAGAAATCAAAAGAGGGTATAATCAAATGAATAATATGAATGAAAACATTTCTAACTGTCGACATCTTGAAGCATTGTTTTTGAAAAAGGCTTTCAAAGAATAATGGGTCTCGGGAAATATTTATAAAGAGCGTCGTCTATTTTTTTTAAAAAATTGTTAGACACAAAATACTGATGTTAATGTGTAAAAAGAACATATTAGATATATCAAAAACTCTTGAAAGAATTAAATTTATAGAACTCTTACTCCAGAAAATGAATACACGCACAATTATATATATATATATATATATATATATATATATATATATATATATATATATATTTAGGTATTTAAAACAACATCCCTGCCCGCATACACAATTCCGTAAAATACTTGTCGAAAACACAATTATATTTCGACATGAAAACAATAGACAAAAACCAAAAAACCTTGAAGCATTATACATCAAACAGTTGAAACCCAACCTAAACAAAATCAATTATGGCATCTCTACAAATATTCTTAAACGTCTATAATTGGTAACAGAAGCCATTGGTTTATACCAACGGCTTTCGATTCGTACTTCTACAATTCACTCTCGTGTGGTCATGTGTGACGTCATGAGATGCGGTGCGATTTTCACTTCTAGCGTCTTATATGCGCGTGTTTATCGTTGCTTAGAAATCTTCTATGTAAACATTGACAGATTATCATCACTGTCGTGTCCGTATATTGTTTAATATGTTGTAATTGACATCTTTGATAATGGCTTAAGTAAGCCGAAAGCTTAGATTGTATTAAAAAAATATGGATCACTATTGTGAATTTCTTTCTTCTTTCAACGATAATGTTATTAAACTTATCAGAAGTACGAAAAAAGTTTACATAAAATAAATAGACAACACTTGTCTATATTATTTAATGAAACGTGTATATATATATATATATATATATATATATATATATATATATATATATATATATATATATATATATATATATATATATATATATATATATATATTTTGTCCAATCGTATTCTTCGTAATTAATTCCACATATATTATTACTATATCGTTAGAATTGTGCTTGCAGCTGTCTTTGACGTGTTGTAATGTTAACACTCTTTTCACGCTAGTTCTCTTACGGCTGAGTATTGAGTTTGATCCTCACTCGGTGTTTCTTACATTCGGTCCTGTGTCGCATATAAGTTTAGTTAATATTAGTCTACGTTTATATAATGGTTAAATCCCATCTTCCCAAAATGAATTAAATACCGTCTTATATAACGATATGCGTTTTCTTTTTTAGTGGGTGGGGTTAGTATATGTCAATCGAAAGCGGCTGTTGTTTGATGGCGACTACAAGATTTCTCTTTCAGTTTGGCATATGGCGGCATTGGTTACCCCCTCGCCACCTCTATATATGTCCAAATTGTACAAGAAACACCCCGGCGGAAGAGGAACAATATTTCATGGATTTTATGCTTTTTTTCTTCCTCAGTCTGCCGCCTGGCAGGTTCCTGAGAAATCTGTTGCAGACGTTGGCCAATGTGTCAATAAACTGGGTCAATATGTTCCTATGCATGGGAAATCTAGGAGAGGTGATCATAAAAAATTAACACTATATTTGTAGAAATTGTCTGAGTTCTGCGAGTTACGACCTTTGAAATCGCACGGGTATAGGAATTACCATTTTCCCTAAAGACTATCAAAATGTAATCACTTTGAAAATGAACGATATCATTTTCTCTAGAAATGCATATAATTGATTCCTTGCGTCGATGAAATTATCACATGTCTGATGTTATTATGCAAGTCAGATTCTAATGCTAAATTGCTATTAACCCACCGATGTTGCTAAAATATTCAAGATATATTTATATTGATATCATTAATATATCGTAATTTTAATATTTCTTTTTTCTTCTTTGTGTAGTGACGCTTAAACACATTGATAATCTTTAATCCACAAAACATTCTATCCTTTGGATCTTTACATAATGCTTTTCTATATACTTTCCGTCTTACACTCTAATATCGAACCCATTTAGATATATTTGTTAGGTAGCTCAATTGCTTTTCCCCTCTTACTCTCTTGCTGACAATATATTTCGTGAGTGTCAAATTCTCCAAGCCCGCTTTCCGTTTTTTTTTTTTCCATTTTTCTAAAAATCATCAAATGTTATTATATATCTTCTTTTTTTTTCA
>OZ010579.1:98351002-98368502 GCA_963932145.1 Acanthosepion lycidas
AATCGATGAAGATGGAGAGCAGGTGGTAGATATTGAAAAAAGAGGTTGATTTCTCCAAGGGCAACCCACGAAAGTAACTGGGATGTATATAATAAGGAGTAGGTGCAGGTATGTAATGTTTACAAAATCACACACACACACACACACACGCACACCTATTTATATGTTTACGATAAGAAACAAACAGACAGAGGCTACAACTTTATATATATATATATATATATATATATATATATATATATATATATATATATATATATATATATATATACATATATATATATATATATAAAGTTCTAGCCTCTTTCTGTTTATCGTTAGCCTCTTTACATACACACACACACCACACACACACACACATAATACATATATATATATATATATATATATATATATATATATATATATATATATATATATATGTATGTATGTATGTATGTATGTATAAAGTTGTAACCTCTGTTTGTTTCTTATCAAACACCTCCTAGCATTTTGGAAAACACCCTGTTATATTCCGTGCTAATATGAATACATTCTTGACAAACACGGGGGATAAAATAAGTAAAGGTTTATTGTAAAACCAGTATTATAAGAAATAAAATAGCAGATATGCGCACGAACGTCGCAAGTCAATGCAGTAGTGAGTGCTGCTATTGCAAGGTCGCTATTTCTTGCGCATGTCTGAGTCGTACTCAACAGATCCCAGCAAGTCTATATTTACCAGCCTCTCTAAGGGGGAGGATGTAACATAAGACCGAGTTTAATGTGGGGTAATCCGAGCCCGTAGACTCGGCCAAAATTCTCCGTAGAACCGGCATAAATGGGTTTGCGCTTGTGTACAGATAATTCGACAGCACAGCTATTTAGTAACTGCCCCACGCAGTTACATGTGGCACAAGGCCAAATTTAACGTGGTGTTCCCGAGCCCGTAGGCCCGGCCCAAAATCGCCGTAGACCCCGCATAAACGGGATCGGGAATTACCTCCCCGAACGAAACTCTGCCCCCCTGCATAGCCTCGTCCGGAGTCCTCTCTGCCTGAAGCCAAAGAGTTCGACTAGCGCAGCTGGGAAAGATGCCAGCTCGACTGTTAGTCGGTATCTAGAACCTGCCCACGCAATCACATGTGACACAATCACGAATTTAACGTGGGGTTCCCGAGCCCGTAGTCTCGGCCAAAAAATACCCGTAGACCCCGCTTAAACGGGATCGGGCCTGTCTATCCCCGAGGAGGTGACGCTGCCCTTTGCCATAGCCTTCTCTGGGTTCCTCTCTGCCCGAAGAGTTCGACCAGCACAGCTAGAAAGATTCCAGCTAGTATATTTAGCTGCCCCACCACGAGGGTTGCATGTGGCACGAAACCGGTTTAACTTGGGTTGTCCGAGCCCGTAGGCTCAGCCAAAAATATTCCCTTTTGAACCCGCATAAAAGGGTTCAGGGTCAGTCTACCTACCAGAACGAGACTCTGCTCTTTAGCGGAGTCTCGTCTGGGTTCCTCTTTCCCCAAAGGCAGAGAGTTCGACTATTTAGCTAGAACAGGTCGCAGCTAGTCTCCCTGTAGAACCTGGCCCACGGATACTTATAGTTAGTTTATACCTATAGTCATATCATAATCATTAGTTTATACCTAATCACTCATGGGGTTGACAGGATATTCCATTACAACAGACCCCCATAACCATATATATTCATAAACTACATTACCCATGGTACTTGGATATGTATATTTTATTTTGATCATAGGGGTTTTCTATAGGTCACAATACACTGAAAATCATTTCCCTTTAATATAAATTAGATTTAAATTTGAAAAAGGAATGACTCCTAGAATACTTGGATAAATATATTTCATTTTGATCAAAGGGGTTCCGATGGAACACATCCCCACACCTCCTGAAAATTAATTCCCTTTGCTTTAAATTAAATTTGAACAAGAGAATGAATCCTATCCAATATATATGATGAGAAAGCTAAAAGATGGAAATCACATCGGCGAGATCATTTTGATCAAAGAGAGTCCCGGGGAGAAGGCCCCCATTGATTTTTCTCTTTGATATAAATTAGATATAAATTTGAACAAGGAAATGACTCCTAGGTAAATGGATAAGTATATTTCATTGGATCAAAGAGGATGACAAGGGCGGGGGGAGCAACATCCCACTAAATTTGTTTCCCTTTCATTTAGAATAAATTTAAATTTGAACAAGGGAATGACACCTATCCAAAATATAGTGGGAGAAAGCCAGAAGATGGAGGTCACAGACAAGCTCAATATGAGACATCAAGTTGAATAAGAAATCACCAATCATTAGGTAGTGCCTTACAATACATATTTGTTGCGACAATTCGACTGCCATGTCAATGTTGATAACTGCTCATCAGTTCATTCAATCAAGTATTGTATCTAATACTTATCAAATGGGTCAGATCAAGCAGATTTTGCACATCTACTCGCGATTGATTTTTTTCCCCTTTGATTTAAATTTGAACAAGGGAATGACTCCTATCAAAAATATAGAAGAAGAAAGCCAGAAGATGGAGGTCACATCGGCAAGATCATTGAGTAATACTGAAATGTATCATTTTCTCTACAATTATAACAATGATTTAAAATCAAATATCTATTTCTTACAAAAAAATGTGTGATACGCAGCAAGGCGCGGGTATTCGGCTAGTTTATATATATATATATATATATATATATATATATATATATATATATATATATATATAATGACTAATCTACAAGGACAGCTAGCCAATCCCTGCTTTTCACTGGGAGGGGTGATCAGGCATATTTGTGTTTGTTTAACACACTATGGCTTATACTGCAACTATGCTGAACGGACTTTAGTTAAAGTTTCTGAATGAGAACGCGTTACCTAGCATCATCACCAGTCTGAACAAAGCCTTCACGTTAACGCTCTGTCACGATGACTTGTGACTTCATGATGCCACAGCTATCGACGGCTTCCAAATAGTTCCATCGATGCAATTTCTCTCAAAACGATTTGGTCAACCCGTGGCATGGTTTTCAGGCACTTTCCAAAGGTGCCGCACGCTGGGATCGGTACCCCAGACTGATAATATCAAGAACTCACCTTCTTGACAAATCAGTGTGTATGTCATTGTGTGTATGTGTGTGTGTGTGAGAGAGAGAGAGAGAAAGAGAGAGAGAGCGAGATAGAAATGAAAAGAAGAGGCGTTTCATTTCTTGAGGAATTCTATAAAGGCAATTGTATAAATTTTATTTAGTACCCTATATTTATTCATTGAAATAACGGTCAGAAAAAAAATCAGTTTCTAACATTTGAATTAAACCATACTCTAAAATATTCTAAAATCTAACTTTGCAATATTTGTAATGATTTCAAGCAATATGAAACGAACATCATATTAACGAGAGTTGACAATAAAAGAACAAGTTTTAAGAAGACAGAAAATAACAATTGACAACTGCATTTAAATTTCTGAAGATCAAAGATGACTGAGAAGTTACAAACCGGAACAGAGTTCCATAAGCAAGAGGTTCAATTGAAGAAACTATTAGCAGCGAACCTACGGTTACATCTAGCTATTTCAAGGGTAAAATGATGAGACCAAACCGCCAATCTAGTACTGTACTTAAATTCATGAAGTCTAGGTACCATAGAGAAAGTTCATCAGAGCAATTACCACGAAAATATTTATTAAAAAAAAAAAACTCTGTAAAGCTACGTTATGGTGGTGGGAAAGTGACAGAAGCTGAGATGCCAGGTTAGGATTAATAACATTGCAGAATGGAAATGTAATTTATGAAGGACGTTACCTGACGAATTTTTTTTCGGCTTATTAATGATTTCTTGTTAATTTTAGAGAGAGAGAGCGAGTGGGTGCTTATAGAGAACAACACTTCATCGTTTCAATATCATGCTTCAAACCCTCCGACATTGAGCACTGTCACCTGTAAATATCGACAAAATTTAATATTTATATAGTGTTTATACTTCCATGTATATCTTAGGAATGATATTTTTGAGGTATGATGTATGTAGGTAAAAACTGTCCGGATAACGAAACAGAGCTTCTTTAAGTGATTTTTTTTTAATTTTATTTATTTATTTATTTTTTTTTTGTAACGTTGTGTTGATAAATCTGCAATCTTTAGTATGGCTGATGAAATCTAGTCACATATGAATATCAAACTATATCATAAATCTGCAAATATGCAACCAAAATCTTTGAAATTCTTCTTTCTGAGGATATATAAGTTTATACATATGGATTGACGGTTCTGTTTAAATATATTGTCGACATCCAGTTTTGAAACATATATCAACACTACTCATATTAATATAAACTATTTCATTAATCATGAACATTTTTCTCTATAAAAAATATTAAAAGCTACGTGTAAGTGTGCGGTGGTGTAATGGCTAGCCGAGCAATATAAGAAATCGCAACAGCAAGTTTGAATTCCAGCCGGTGCCGTTACTTTTAATCACGCGTAAATAACTTGTTAAAGGAATCCATCAAATCCATTTCAAATACCCGGATACACTGGGCCTTATAACCTTCGTTTACTAGGATATATATATATATATATATATATATATATATATATATATATATATATATATATATATATATATATATATATATATATATATATATATATATATATATATATATATATATATCTGTGTGTGAATATGCATAATATCAATTACGACTGAGTAGTGAGTTCGATCCTTACTGGGTACCTCTTACTTTCGGCTTTGCCACATCTAAGCTACGCTTGGAAAATCACTATACATATATATGGCACGATAAAGAACAAGTTGGAAACAGGTTTGTTTCCCATTTGTTCCCTATCCTATCATTATGTATATATATATATATATGTGTGCGTGTTTATACGCTTTTTTAAGGGATACAGTTAATTAAAGTCAAATGCTCTTTTTTTTTTTTTTTAAATAAACAATATTAATTACATTTACCGGCCTGTATGTTCAAGTTATTTGGGAGAAAATATGCGTTATACGACAGGAATAAAACTTGTGTTCTATACCGTACCTGTCAATTGAAATGACGTGCTATACCACTCAGCTACAGACAAGCGTCTTATTAGAAAAGTTCAAATCACTGTTTATAATCTACAAATCTTCGACGATCTTTCCCGAACGATCATACATGATCACCAAACATACCTTAGCGTAAACATTGACAACATGTTATGAAATGGATTATGCCTGAAAATTATTTAATAATTGCAGCATGGCCAGGCGTTGCCCGTGCGTGATTCAAAAATCGTACAACTCATACAGCAATCGCTATCACTTGACTTAAAATATTTTTGACCTTCCTTGCCTTTAAAGGAGTGCCCTTCGCCGTGCTGATGTTGCTACATGCCTTACTTCTTGCCTATCTCACACTGCGAATTTTTTCTAAGCTCTATTTTCACACCCAAACCAGTTCTGCGGAATCAGAATCAACGTTGAGTTTAAGCAAGCGAATGTGTCGATTGGAGTAAAGTGCCATGCAGATTTAATTTTTTTCACTTGTGACGAATGCAGCTATCGTTTGTTTTGTTTTTTTGTATTTTTTGCATGCTAGCATGCTAGTTAACATTCGTGTCAGTCAGCTGTTGGCTCTCACGCTTGCCAATAGTACCTTCCTGCCTATTCGTGGCAGCCAGCTATAGGCTCTCACTCTAGCCTGTACAAAATGGCCGCAAACTACATGAAAACTGCCGTAGAAGCATGAAAAAATCGATTATTTTCGCTATTGATGTGAGTTGGGGGATGTAAAAACACTCTTGGTATTCCCGCTAACTTGGAGCATATGCAAGTAAATTTTGGTTCAAATTCATCGAAAATTGCGGCCGTGCATTCGTTACACACACACACACACACACACGCGCGCGCGCGCGCGGGCGCATCCTGTCTTTTATAGATAGAGATATTTTCTGTTTATACGCTATTTTAATAGATATAATTTATTTCAGTAATAGTCTGTTTTTTTTTTTAATAAACAATATTAATTTATTTATATTATTATAATAAATAAGCACGCTGAATTGGTATGACTGGTATAGCGCGTCAGGTCAATTGACGGCTCCGTATAGGACACAGTATCAATGAAATTTCTCGAACATACAAGGCGGTAAATGTAATTAATTCTGTTTAGAGCATTTACTTATCATTTCATACCAAGCAAGGAGGGAATGCCACTATTACGCTGGGGTAAGAGAAATGTGAAGGAGAAAGAAAAGAACGGGCGTAGTGGAGACCGAAGAAAGAATAAAAGCTGAACTGGTTTCACGAAGATAGAAGATATCGACTGGTGGTGTATTTAATTTTTTTATGAATGTAGTCATCAGGGAAGCAAATAAACGGAAGAGAATTCCACAAGCGGGAAGTGCGATAAATTAAAGTTTTTGAAAAGAAGTAGCAGTTACAGGTATCTAATTCAACAGTAAAAGGTTGGGACCAAGATGCCAATCTAGTAGCACTCTTAAACACAAGCCATTGAGAATATTTGTAGAAAAAACAGAGGGAAGGGAGATTACGACGGTGAAAATGTAACTGAAATCGAGATGCCAAGTCAGGACCAATTACATTGCAGATCCGTCTTTGGATTTTGTAGGAACATGGAGATGAGTAGCAGTAGCAACTGACCAGATATGGAAAATGTATTCAATGCACGGACGAATGGTAGATGTGTAAATTTGCTAGATGGACTCTGATATATATATATATATATATATATATATATATATATGTGTGTGTGTATGTATGTATGTATTGTTGAATTCAACGGGGTGTAATGGTTAGCAGGCTTTTTCTCGCTCAATAAATTACAACTTTGTATGGAGTTTAGTTTTCACTGGATGCTTCATATTTTTAGCCTTATGCCACATCTAAGCTATGCCTAGTAACTTGATATATGTATATACACACGCACACACACACACACACACACACATATATATATATATATATATATATATATATATATATATATAGAGAGAGAGAGAGAGAGAGAGAGAGCGACATACAGACCGATTGAGATTGTTAGCTTCTGCTTCTTAACGAATGGAGGTAAAGTCGGGTGATGAAACAGATTCGAAATAGTATTATTAATACTTCTACTGGTAATAGTACTACTACTACTAATAATAATAATAATGGAAATAATGGTCATCGTAAGATTATTAGGCCATGCGAGAAAACAGAAGCATAATGAAAATTATGTTAGAAATCAGCATTTTCGAACTAGCCTGGCCCTTTCCCAATGAAAAATAAAAGGAAGTTGAACTCTTTTTTTATGATGCGAATGTTCTTTGGCGCATGTGTAGAAGAAAACAATATGCGCATGCGCAAAACAGTATTTTCCTGCCTCAAAAAAGAAAGATGCGTGTCCGAAATTTCTGATTTTTACAAAGGATTTTGTTTTGTCTAATTGCAATTTTAATGGTAATATTAGCCGTTCCCATATAAGAAAGTATTTTAAATTCATTGACCGTGCAGCCTGTAATTCTACCAGTTGAAATTTATAAAAACTTTGTTTTGAAATAGTTTTTTCAGGAAAATAAGTTTCTCAAGTTTAGCAGCTTTTATCACTCTTTCCAGTATTGATGGGGATTTCATTACTAATCATTTATTTGGAGTAGTGGGAAATCTCAACATCTTGATAATGTCATTATTTTTCTCTTCGAGTTTAATGTGCTATCCATTTCAGTTGTTGCTGCCTTTGACAATCCTCAAGTGGCGGGGTTTCTATTATCAGTTTTGTGTTCTGTATCGCCAGTCCAGAATCTACGAAGTAGGATGGTCTTCGTCAAAGACCCATAGGCTTCACGCGCTCAAAGCCATTTTAAACATTGATCTGAGAAAACGGCTGTATACAGCTGGCATTTTCGATAGTTCTGAACAAGGTCGGCCACATGCATGGCGTCCTCATGAAACTCTCGATATGAATATGATATTAAAGAACATGAGTTTTACGGTTAATGTTTTGGTTTTAAACCGATGTGCGGTGATTGGTGACACTAAATATATTGAAGTTTATTTAATGTTCAATTTGCTTCTCACCTATACCAAATTTAATAATAATAATAATAATAATAATAATAATAATAATAATAATAATAATATATTACATACCATCATCATCATTCATTTTTATTATTTCCCTGCGTTTATGCTCTGTACATATTTTATTCCGGGTTCCAACCAGAGACCTAAGATCAGAAATGGCTTCATGACATTTTCCACTGAGCATCGTTTTTTGAGGAAAATTAAAAGGAAAACAACCATAGTTCACAAACATTTTACATAGATATAGCTCTTTGTAAGCTGTCTGAGCTGTACTTGTGAGTACACTATTTTAAGTTTCTTTAAAGTATGAACTTTCAGGAAAAGTGTGTGTATAGGAAACTTTTCCAATCACACTGAGGACACCAACTACAACTGTAATTACTGATGTCCGTATATGCCATATCTTTAAGATTTCCACATTGAAGAACCTTGCATGTTCATAGTTTTTTGAAGATATTCAAAGATGCATTACAGTCTGCAGGGACTGCCATACCTCATTGTATTTTTGTGGTCTCTGATCACGATGTATTGGCGATTAGCTTGGATTCATCTGTCTCTGTGTATAACATTGTTACAGGTCTTATCTCTGTACCCGAGTATAGGTGATGTTCATACCAGTTTATTGCAGTTTCCTTCCCGAAAAAGTTGCATATTTTCTAGAGAAACTATTGACCCCGTTTTACCATGCCGAGTTTTTTTTTTTTTTTTTTTTTATTCAGTGGGGGCTAACACTGTACAACTTGATACATAATTGGGAAATGCTTCTAGACATTTATCATAAAATCCGCATTTGGCATCAATACAATTTCAAGTATGTGTTTGGTAATTTCTAATTAGTAAGCATTGGTCCTGTACAGCAAGAATAAAATCTTCGGTTTCAGCTTTTAACACTGTACAGCATAACCACTGATGGGTAAGGAATTTGTCTATATCAACTTGTTTGGTACGCGCAGAATATTGACGACGAAGAGGCTTATCTTGCCATTGCTTCTGCTTTTTGTACGCTGCATTTGCTTTTGCAATCTTCTGCAGGCTCTTTGCTGCTCCAAGAGGTGTATTATGGGTTATCTACGATTCTTCACCAACTTGAAATTCCATTTTATTAATAATATTATTGTTTATTAATTAATTATTATTATTATTATTATTATTATTATTATTATTATTATTATTATTAGTGGTTAGAGCGTTCAATTGCTGACCATGAGACCCCGGTTCGAATCTCACCATGGTCGATTTGTCAGGTTGGAGATTTCCTCATTTTATCGGACTGGAGGGGTCGATTCCAACGTGCGGCACCTTTGAAAAGTGTTTGAAAACCATATCAAACGTTTTGAGTGAAAATTGGGTAGACGGAACCCTTGATCTGTGCTAAAACTAAGTCACAAGTCATAGTGGCCGAGCGCTTGAGCGTGCTGGCTTTGTTTAAATTGTTGATCACGCTAGATAACACACCCTTTTCCAGAAAATGTAAGGTCTGCTCAGGATAGTTGCAGTATAAACCACAGGTGGGTTCTGTAGGTGATGGATAAGCGCAAATGCGCCTGATCAGGCGTCTGCAATGGGGATTGGGTAGCCACTCTAGGAGACGGGTATCATCGAATACGAGGGGCCATCTATATTATTAATATTGTGTCTTTTCTAAATTTCTTTCCTAAATTCTTATATCTATATATGCGTATTTGTGAGTTCTGATTATCTTTCTTTTCAGCGTGGAAGTTACCATTTTTTTTAAAGTTAAAATGGTCTCTGACATAGAAGAAATATTTTCGAATATGCCTGTGAATATTTGGATCGATATTTCGGAGCTTTTGCCCTTCATAATTTCTAGTGTTCCTTCACTTTTCATATGCTTAATGACTTATGCATACATTTTTGTCGCTAGAAATTGCAGTCCTATAATGAGGACATAATTGATTTTTATTTTCCTTTCTAATTAACGACAAAAGGTCATCTGATAATTGTTCTTTGGGAAAGTGACGTCGCTGCTGCATCTCACAATTGCATTTATTACAGCTTCGGGGCCGATCAGAACAATTATTTCCAGTAGCTGTATCATTAGTATCATTAGTAAAAAATAATTTCTAGAACATCATTAGTGTAAATAATAATTTAATCCTGTAACGATAGATAGATAGATAGATAGATAGATAGATAGATAGATAGATAGAAATAATTTCAGTGTATAACATCTACTGAGTCCCGAATAATTTGTTTTTGCAAAATGTGTTACGCCAATTATCGATATGGATATATTGCCAGGAAACTTATCATTCATTCTACAATATACTTGAGGTTGAACACATACGGATGTAAGAAAGCATCTGAATTAACCATGAATATAAGTGCACCTGCAAAACTCATAATAACCAGTGCTTGACTGCTCATCTCTCCTCTGAACGAGCTCTAACTGATCAGTGAGGGAAAAATATCTAGTGACATTCAATGCCTCGAATACCAAACGTGTGACATTCCATCATAGTAGAACTTCTCCAGAAGTTTCACTAATCGATATGGGCCGATGTTCTTTCATGGGGGACCTGTGTCTTGTGCGCCTACAGTGACTTAAGCACACACCGTTGAACTTGTACATGCTATCCATCGCTAAAGATGCCGGAAAAATGATCGGTTCCCTGTACCACCACTCCAGTAAGTACCTGATTCCTCCTGCTATCATCTACCTTTACAAGATCCATATCAGAACGAAAATAGCATCCTGATGCCATATATGGGCATCACCTGCCCAGACTTCACTTTCCGTGTCTCTGCGCTCTTTTGGCTGACAAAATATTTTCCATCTTACTGTTCATTTATCACTAACGAAATATCGCAAGCCTCTCGCTGGGATATCGCTATTTTCATGGATAGTGTTCAGACGGCCTACAGTCCTTAGTTCCACGAGTTCTAGCCTCCACGACTGAGGTCCGCCATGTTACGCACCTTTGTAACGAAACACCCTCACTCGCATCGAATTGTCTTGGTGAAATATAAGTTTCAGTCGAGCAGGTTATTCACTCGACTTTGTGGAACCGACATCCAAATAGATGGTTCCGCGATACTAAAATCTTACCTGTTCATGTATAGAGTTAACCATTACCTTCCCCAAATAAACCAAACCGTGTCTTTTACGATGTATCCCTTTACCTCGAGTGATTCTTAGGTCGTGAACACCGTGAATACCATTGTAAATAATAGTGTAATTTTCAAATTTCAATGACC
This sequence comes from Acanthosepion lycidas, assembly GCA_963932145.1. Lineage (NCBI taxonomy): Eukaryota > Metazoa > Mollusca > Cephalopoda > Sepiida > Sepiidae > Acanthosepion > Acanthosepion lycidas. Next base: position 98,362,301 of record OZ010579.1, read on the forward strand.
TCTTTCTGATGAAAAGTATACGAGATCATTTTGTTTCCGTTCTCTCTAAAGCTTCGTCATTCAATCAATTATATTCTCAGCATCCTTATTGAGGAATACATTTAACATATATTGTCCAGAATTCCTTGCTTTAGAGGAGAACTTATATTGCATAAGATTTTAGTGCTCTTTTCTTTGTTTCTAACGACTTTTTCATGTTTCTTAATACTTTGCATAGCATCTTTCTCCATTCCATTTTCGCTGATATTTATTCAAGATAGATGGATAACGAATCAGGCTGTATTATGGACATAATCACACTTTGGAAATACAAAAATCTAGCAAGTAAGATAATGTAAATATCTGAAGAGTTTTTCAACAGAGGACAGACTATGTGGAAATCAAAATACGAAGGCGCAATGAAACAGTGAGTAGGTTCGCCTTGAAGGAAAAGCATATAATAACGATTATTCTAGATCTGAAATTTCCGACTGTAGTTATATGAGTAATTAATGACAATTATGGAATTTGATTGCTAATGAGTCACTTTAATGGGAGTGTATATTTGCCGTAAAAACAAATATCCATGTATTCATTCATTCGTGAAATATTGTATTATTTTAAAATCTCAGCTAATGACAGGAATTTTGAGATAATCCCATTAGGTTTGTATAAAACTTATAGAAAGCGCTGATCATTTAAAACTTCTGTTTTCAACAAAAGCTAATACGCAAGTCTTTAGTTTAAATGGGCAGCTTTGTTGTTATCCAAAAAAAACTTGCGAGGATTCTTTTTTCTTTTTCTTTTTTTTTTTTTTGTATGTTTTGTATTCTTTATGAAACGTATTTTTCCCACATTGTCTTGAAACCTAAAATTCTTAAGACGTAACTATATAATCAGATTATTAAAAAGCACACTGATCTCTGACCTTAATCCGCGTGTGTCTATCTCTTCGAAATATAAAAGTATTTTCCAGCTGGCCTTATAATATATGTCACCAGACAAACAAATTATCTACGGAAGAATCGCGTATGCACACCAGTTCACTGATTGCGAAAAAAGAGCGGAGGCATAATTATGAAATTGTGTAGATCCTTTTATAAATATAAAAATCTCCCTTCCGAACGGATCATGATCTTACTTCCCTGCATATAGATTATCTTTATTGTCTGTAAATTATGAATTTCCATTAGTGTTCTGAGAGAAATATAGTCGGGTGTTATCTCGTTGTCTTCTCCGCGGTTTCAAATCACTTATCATTTTCTAAAAGCGTTCGTCCAAATAAAGTCTCATACGCAAGTTTCTCAACGATTTTGTCCCCAGATTTAAGATAGGGAGAGCTAAGAAAGTGTTATGGGGCCCAGCCTTTTTTCATATAAGTAGACTCGACCGGAGTGTTACTTGGACTGCTGCCGTTAAATACCCAGAGTCAGTCAGAATATAAAGAGAGAGTTTGCAGGGATTGTGATTGGGTTGGAGGTAGAGTAATAGAGGTAACTGATTGTAGAAGTCACAGTTACAAGCACATAGACTCTAAGGAAGTCCTACTTCGAGACTGTATATATATATATATATATATATATATATATATATATATATATATATATATATATATATATATATATAATGTTATTATTTCTACTAACCACGTTCCTGGAATTACAAACAGTATTACCCATTGTATTATATTGTGCAAATATATTTAATTTCTTGTGTTTGTCATTCATTGGAGACCAAATTTCATCTCGGAATCCCCAACAGAAAGCATAAACCTCACTGGGCATATAGAGAGGGAGAAAGATAGGAGAAGTCACCGAGTCACCTACCTGATGAACTTGTATGAATAAAATGACGCAAAGGGAGAGACTTAGCAAAGGAAGAAAACTGCTAATGGTCATAAAGAAGAGGGATCTTTTGAGAGCCATGATCACCCATGTCCTAAACGGAGGAGGCACATACAAGATCAACAATTTTCTACTTTTGTGCATTTATGCATTCATTTTCTATCTGTTTATAGGTGGATCGTCCTCACTTAAAGTTCTGGACTATTCCAATAGTTTTCTCATATTAATCAAGCTCTCCTAGAAATCAACTACAGTGTAACCCGGATATAAGAGAGCTGTCGGGACCGAATAAGAAGTCTCTTATATCAGTGTTTCTTTTATATCAGGGTCTCTTATATCCGTGTTACACTGTATATCCTTATTAAATGCTTTTTCATCGCCTTTGTGAAGAGCAGTTTATTCTTCTTCATATAATTTATACAGATATCAGATGCCTTTCCTTTTTCATGTAATATATTTTAAATGTAGTGTACTTAGCTACAACTCGCGGCGCACCTTTGCAGAGGTCAGCGACCACAAATCTATGCAGTTTATTCTGAAGGCCCGTATATTTCCTTTACTTCCATTTATTTCTTCTAGTGATGACTTCGTATCCTTCTACTTATCGACAGCTGTACCACTCGTTAGTGAAATTTCCTACCTGTACGTGATAAAACTATTCTCTTTTTCTCTGATACCCTAAGAGCCGGTCGATAGTTTAAAAAGTTACAAGACAATGACGAATCACGCGCCTTTTCCTGATTTCAGAAAGTACTCAAGCTAGATAATTCGCACCTGAGTCTGTCCGTTCCGTACCCCTCAGGGTTAGGCAGCGAAGGACTTATAAAGCGGAGAATACACGACACTGTCCACTTCGCATTGGTCACGTCTGTTTGGCGTCCAAGCCTTCTATCGACGTGATATAAACGAATGCTGTCCATTGCGATCAGTAACGAAAACATTCTATTACTTCCACTTGAACGATTGCAGATATTTTGGGTGTAATTATATTAATGTAACTGTTGGGAACTGCGAAAAAGTTTTCTTGGCCAAAGGAAGACACCAGAGAAGTTTGTCAAAATGTCCAATGAGTCTTGTCGAAGTTCATTGTAAGACACAAGGAATCAAAACTGTGATAGCATATTTTGTCAATACATAGCTTATCCAATTCACTTTCTCCCTGTCTTTAATGCATAATTTATAGATTTAGGCTTGAAACCTTCTAAAACACAATTTATGTACAGAATGAATTTACACTGTTAAGGCCTAAGGATTGCTTTTTGATCATTTCACCCAAAGAGAGGCGGGAATGCCACTAGTACTCACTGTGTTGCAAGGAATAAAAGTGGACGAAAAAAGTGACAATAGGGAGGATTGAGGAAAGTGCAAAAGATGAACGTGATTCAAGAAAACAGAAGATAGTGATTGATTTTGCATTTAAATTTTTGACGGTTTTTTGATAACCTTGGTAAGCTTACAGCATAGAATAATAAAACTAAGGTTGGTAATGAACAATAATACTTAGGACAAGAACAACACATATAAGAATCTTCAGTGGACGTAGAAGTAATAGTCAACTGCTAGAAGTGAGTCAAGTGAATTCCACAATGAATCTTAAACTGCCACGGGGTCAGATGTGGCACAAGGCCGAATTAAATGTGGGGGTATCCGAGCCCGTAATCTCGGCCAAAAATTCCCCATAGCCTCGTCTGGAGATCCTCACCGCCTCGAGACAGAGAGTGTGACCAGAACAGATGGAGATGGATCACCAACTGCATGATATCTACCAACCGACTCACGCGGTCAGATATGGCACAAAGCCAAATTTAAGGTACGGCATCCGAGCCCGTAGGCTCGGCCAAAAATTCCACGTAGACCCCGTATAAGACGAGGTCGGGTAGCTGTTTCCCGAGACGAGCCTCTGCATTTCGACATGGCGTCGTCCGGGATCCTCTCTGCCTGGAGCCAGTGAGTTTGACCAGCAGAGCTGGAGACGAATCTCCGACTGTATGCCAATATAAAGTATTTACTACAGTATTTATCTGAATGGGGACATACCTATTATCGACCGTAGCTATCCTACAACAATGTTACTTCTCATGGAAGTAAATAAACGCAAGGAAGTTCAACAGGCGAGAAGTGCGAGAAGAGAAATTGTTAAAGTAGAATGGCGGTTGCATTTAGCTATTTTAACTGTAAACTGGTAGGAACTAGATAACAATCTACTGGCAAGCTTAAATTCATGCAGTCGAGAAACCAGGGAGAAAATCTGGTTAAAACTGCTTAAATTAAGTCTACTATCGGTGTTCATATTGTGTCACATGGCACCGCGTCTTCTGGGTTTTTTTATTGTTTTTTTTTTTGTTTTTTTCATATTTTTATTTTTCTCTCATTTCACCTAATGCAAGGCTCAAATACAACTATTAGGTTGGTGCAAAAATAATATCGTTTTCTCACATATGTTACTATGTAAGAGAACGACATTATTTTTGCACCAAACTAATATTACGCAGAGGGTCACATAGTGAAAGTTAAAGAAAAGACTGACTATAGGAAGGATTGGGGAAAGGAAAAAAAGATTAAAGGGATACAACAAGAGATGAGATGGCGACAAAATTTCGCCCAGTACAAAGCACGAGAGGCATTCAAGACAGAGGTTTACTGCTAATATGGTTAGAATGAATCAGGCGTGCGTGGCTGATGTAAATGTAAAATGAGAAATGAAGATAAGGAGGACAATTGTTGACCCTTAGCTTAGATAGGTTAAGCAATTTAGAGTTTAGAGAAACAGCCATGAGAAACTCTGTTCGATAATGTTGCAGTTATTGGAGGTCGGAAGCTGACGAAGTAGAAATTTGTCTTTACTTTAGGAGTACAGCGATAATGTGGGTGATTCGATACCGTTATTACATTATCAGGTGATGAAAAAGAAACATTAGGAATACTGCGATAATGTGTGTGATTCGAAACCGTGATTTCATTATAAGGTAATGAAAAAAACATTAGGAATAATGCGATTATGTGGGTGATTTAACACCGTGATTGTTAAAAGTAAATGCCTGAACAGTTTTTACTAAAGAATGAAGCGATACGAACATTTTTTTTTTTTCATGGAAAAAGCAATAGTGTATTACCACGCAACAAAAATCATTATTGTTCCGTGTATTGGTTGATACATTGAAAAGTAATTATTATCTTTGATAATAGCTTATATATATATATATATATATATATATATATATATATATATATATATATATATATATCTATATATATATATATATATATATATATAAAATTTTTAATTTCATATATATATATGTATCTATGAACATGTTTATTTTAACAATATATATATATATATATATATATTCTTGAAAGAAAAATATTCTTAAATATTATATATATATATATATATATATATATATATATATATATATATATATATATATATATATATATATATATATATATATATATATATAATGGACAAATTCCCAAAATTATTTTAAGACATTTTTATGTTTATACATTCTTTTTCCAATCCTGTCGGAGGACGAATATTTTCTGTGAAAATTTCTCGGACATTCAGGCCGGTAAATGTTGTTTAAAACTGTTTATTATAAACAGAGCATTTACTTAAATATTTGTATCTATAAAAAGAATGTATAAACATAAAAAAACATGTCTTAAAATACATACATATATATATATATATATATATATATATAGATAGATAGATAGATAGATAGATAGATATCTTCATAAATCATTCTGAAAATAATGCTGACGGCAAAAGGAAATTAATTAACACCTCTCCACCATAAAATAAAAATGCCTCTCAAAATAACCTCAACAGCCCGGATGTAAGAGAACGTTATCTTTTCTGGCTGATTCCCCGATAACAAAAACTCAAATGAAGCTGAGGAGAATCAAAGTTAATCTGTCTTGTCCCTCTATAAATCTACCATTCACTCAATCATTGAACATTTGGGGATTCTTTAAAAGATTCTTTAAGGAGTACTTTTTTGTATATTCAAGGCAACACACACATACAAACACACACACGCATACACATACAAATGCACATACACTCATACTACTTTCCCGATGACATCTGCTCTCAACTTAGCATCTACGCGGAAGACACTAGCATTAACTGCCGCCTCGATACTAACGCTGATCAATCCGCCAAGACCATCATTAACTGTGGCAAATGATGATCTAATCGTTTTAACGACTCCAAAACTAAACTTCTCTCCATTAATCATCTGAGAGTCCCTTCTCTATCTTCCATCAGCATGTGGATGACGCAATTCTACAAGAAACTGATTCATTGTTCCATCTCGGGCTAACGTTCTCAGCTGACATGAGATGGACAGATTACATTGAATCCGCCG
>OZ010579.1:98373502-98376002 GCA_963932145.1 Acanthosepion lycidas
ACAACATCTCTGTTGCCTCGAGTCTATTCTTCATTTTTAAGGAAATCGTCCAACATTCCCTGTCGTAAAGAAGGTCATATGTCACGTAACAGCTCAGCATTCTTTTCTTCGTTACCAAAGAGATCCTTCTGTCTCGCAATACTCTGACCAGCTTTTGGAATGCGTCCTTAACAATCTCACTATTCTATTTATTGCTGTCGTGGTTTCAGTATATTTCCAAGCTCCAAATGAATAAACGGATTTCGAGTTAAAATGTAAAATGTAAATATTACTTAAAAGCAATATAATAGTTCAATATAATTTTCTATTATTATTTCCTTTATTTCAGTTATGATACATATTATGGATATCATATTTAAGTTATCTATACATTGCTTATTATAAGTTTTTCAACTTATTCCGGATTTACCGTTTTTTTTTTTATTATTATTTTTATCTTTTTTTTTTTATTTTTGTACAACTAATCTAAAGATCGTTTGTCTTATTGTAACTTTTTTTTTTTGCGTACATAACGTTATTTATCAGCTTTTAATGTTCTACTCTCGTTCATTTTTATCAATTGATAAATTAGGCGTTCATACTGTCAAAAAGGTAGTATAAATTATTTCATTTTATGTCATAAAAAATGACTTCATAAATTCGGAGTATTTTATGATGAGATCCTGATTTATATTTTCATTCTCCTTTTTCCAAAATTGACAAAATTTTCGATATTTGATATTGTTTATTTATGTCAAATTATTCCGTAATTTTTCTTGCTATTTAGCGTTTTTGCTTACCTAAAGTTTTATCGTTTTTGTTTACATAAGGATTTATATATTTAAAAACTCGTTATATTTTTTATACCTTCTAAATCACATAATATATATTATGCTTATATACGTACGTTATATTCCCAAGATTGAAAAAAACAAACTGGGTGCTATAGTGGGGGACAAGTTTCTACTGCCTATACAATGGTTCCGTGGCATGCGTCTCAAATAGTCTATAGCAACAAATTCATCTAAAACCTGGAGAATGGGCGAGAGCGAACAACTGGCGTCTCATAACCAGCAACTTCGGACAGATGCAACTGAACAGCCCAGGAAGGCCCTACATCTATGGAAATCCTATTTTAAAATTCCGCTACCTTGTGGTAATATCCAGACACGGAGAAGGCTATGGCAGTAAACCAGAAAGAAAATCCGGATTGGAGCTGCGAAGGCGGTTAACTGTCATCACTGACAAATATCCAGCAACTCCAGCAGCCATACCTGCTCCAAAAGTAATGCCTTGTTTTCTTTTAGATCTTTTACATACGGCCGCAAGGTAGAGAGGCATAGAACAATGTCCATAAACATTTCTAGGCCTCCACCCTCATCACCAAAAGACTGAATTTTTACCATGAAGGACGCGCAATCTTTGCAAAAACATATATCGGTTCTACAAAAAATGAATTTTAAATAAGGTGGAGATAACACCTAAGTTTCTTCAATAACATTAGGTACCGAAACCAGACGACCCTATCCAAATATTTTTGACATTTAAGAGAAACAAATAAAATACTAACAGTAGAATAGAAAATAATAAATGGAACAAGAATTTGTAGAACTTTGGATGGTCCATGATCTTCATGTCTACAAGAAAAGCTATGCATTATTATGTTTCTGAAAAACAAATATTTATTAAAATCAGAAAAATGAAATAGCGGTATTCTGTAGACATAGCATTATACACGCCTTAAGAAATAATTAATCCATAAGGAAATAAAGCACACATATTTATATCTATTCTTGATTAAAAAATAAAAAAAACAATTATAGAAAGAAATTAAATCCTAAAATATAAAAAAACTAACTATAGCATATATAGTCTATTAGCAAATTAAATTAATTTTAGACATGTGCAAAATTTATCAAATTAAAAATATAACACAAACATATATAAATACTCCTTTAAGAAACTATCAATGTAGTCGTATAGAGCAGACGATAGACAAATAAATAATCACACAAAATGGTAGTAACGTAGACATAAATGAGAAGAAATAAAACCAGACACAATATTAAAGGACACCAACAACTTTGACATACGATAAAGTTTCCTACTTTCTTCATTCGTAAAAGACGAAACACCCTAATAAAAAAAAAATAGAAACTCTCATAACGCCAATATTTTCAAGTTAAAATAGAGTAAACCTATTTCTCTATAAGTTGTTCTAAACATCGCTTTTGAATGAAATCGTGCTCTCAATTTTAACTTTAATTTTGAAATTAAACGTTAGGACTTGAGTTTCGATTTCGAAACAATAATTTCCGTGATACGATAGAAACATATTTTTGCAAAAATATTTATAATATATATATATATATATATATATATATATATATATATATATATATATATATATATATATATATATATCCATGAATCATTCATAAAAAAAATATAGAGGTTAATGATTTAAATGGCGACAATACTTCGTCGCAAACAATCTAAATAAGATACATCAACCCCAACC
>OZ010579.1:98381002-98393502 GCA_963932145.1 Acanthosepion lycidas
CCTGTCACTGGATCTAACCAATGTCTTTATACACTGTGTCCTTGAGAACAACTGTGGAAATTTCTGGGTATTTTAAACCAAATGTATTCAGCACTCATTTTTTACCAGAGCTCATATTCCAATTTTTGTTGTTATCATTGCTTTTCTCTGGCACTGCTTATTACTGGTTCCCATATTGTATTCATTTCTATGCTTGGTCGACTCAGGAAATATTTGTGGCCTAGCATATGTGCTGATTCCTTAAGTTTACGAATTTTCCAGTGGCGTTCTTTGTTTATGATTTCAACTTAATCCCACAGAGGGCGGTGATCTCCGTTTTCTCTCCATATGTGTTCAGTCACGCCAGATTTTTCTACTTCGCCTCATGTTACAGCTTCCTGGTGTTCTTGAAGCCTTGCCTTAAGGGGTAACCCTGTCTCCCCTTTATATTTCTTTCGGCAGCTGCACGGGATGCGGTACACACTGTCTTTACTCTTTAGTATTTGCAATACGAGCACTGATAAAAAAAATGATTACTGAAGACATTACGTTTATAATACCCAGAAATTCATACACAGATGTTTTCAAGGACACATGGCACAGTGGATAAAGGCGTTGGTTAGATCCAGTGGCAGGACCCAAAAGAGTGTGAGTTCAATAGTCGGTTGAGACAGAGAAGAGTGGAATTAACAGGAGATAACTGATAACTCGCATCCATTAAAACATGACACGTGGAACTAAAACAGTGAGCAAAATAAAGGGTTAAGTTCGGCATTCCAACCAGAGACCGGAGCGTACATTGGCCGAAACGTTGTAATAAATATGGCAACACATATGAGAACAATAGTCCGAATAATGTAAATAGTGTACATAATCCCTCATTTCAGAAATATAGACAGATAAAATAATATATTACCTTGCCTAGCATAACGATAGGAATTGTGTGTGTATGTCACCACAAAATGTATCCTTTCCGGTTACATCTTTAATGTAGTAGACATCCGACAACATTCATATTTCTCTCACTTAAACCATATTTGACTCCCCTCTTTAAAACTTTTTTCAGTTAAATTTTAATCCCCCACCTTCTCTCGTCTGTTACCCCACTCTATAGCTCTAACATTCGTCCCAAACTCTCATATTTACACGCTCTCTAAATTTTATTTGTTATTTCCGGAATTGTTTTTTCTCTTTTCTTCTTGAATTAGGAGGTCTGATAAATTGGATCGTATTTACGATTCCAATGGAATAAATTATGACCATGGAATATTAGTGTTTAAGCCTTTTTTATTATATCCTTACTCTGTCCTGGACATTGAGATCTACCTGGATTCTATCCTCTTGGAATTTTTTTATACAAAATATATATGTATGTGTATGCATGCATGTATATATATTTATATATTTTGCATATGTATGTGTATATTTACCACTAATATTATATCTGTATATATATATATATATATATATATATATATATATATATATATATATATATATGTGTGTGTGTGTGTGTGTGTGTGTGTGCGTATATATATATATATACGCACACACACACTTATATATATATATATATATATATATATATATATATATATATACGCACACACACACACACATATATATATATATATATATATATATATATATATATATATATATAAGTGTGTGTGTGCGTATATATATATATATATATATATATATATAAGTGTGCGGATATATATATATATATATATATATATATATTTATATATATATATATATATATATTTATATAAAAGTGTGTGCGTACGTATGTGTGGATGTGCGCCTTGTGTGCGTGTGTTCGCGCTTGTGTGTGTGTGTGTAATTAATTATGTATGCATTTTACAAATACCTGGGCTAAAACAAAGAAACAACCAGGCAATGTGGAATGTCTATCCAGACGTGTTGTTGTTTGTCCGCCAACAATGTGGGTTAGTCTGTCAAACACAGACGTAGCGAGTTGAACAGGCTAATAACCCCTTAACAACAATTGTCTGAAATGTGAGGAGTTTACAAAATTCGATCTGCATTAACAAAGCGCCTAACTGTGCATCGGTCCGCTGACACTGACAAAGGCCACAACGAAATAACCATGGCGTCATATTTTTCTGCCATGTCTGCAGAAAAAATATGTAAGTAAACTGCTGATTAGAAAAAGCCACTGTCGGTCTGGTGACAGATCATAGCAAAGTAAGTAAGATATCAACGATGCCGACGCTACTTTGTTGAGTAGACATAAGGCATGCGTTCAAGCCCTCGTCAAAGATGATATCACATAGTTTTCAAGTTAATATTGCACTGTAATTAACTGAGAATATTTTCCCCTGATTTTACTAATAACCACGCTTCTTAAACAAGAATCCCCATATACTAAATACAATACGCATTTAGCAACGTATCAGGTAATAGGACAAGTTTCGAATGATGGTTATTGCTAAGCGAATGTGTTTCCTTTCTCTTTTGCTTTCTTCCGTTTTAACTATTCATTATCTATCTATCTATCTATCTATCTATCTATCTATCTATCTATATATATATATATATATATATATATATATATATATATATATATATGAATGTATGTATATATTTATATTCTTAAAGCTATATACATAAAACAGTTGAAACTGTTGCCTGACGATTGCATATAGTATGAAACAGACTGTCGCCTCTAAGTGTTGACTTCTATGTTCACTTTTATATTTACATACGCTCTATCCCTGATATTGAGCACTTTATCCCATAAATAAGACTTAAGACTATATTTCTTCATATATATATATATATATATAAAAGTGAACATAGAAGTCAACACTTAGAGGCGACAGTCTGTTTCATGCTATATGCAATCGTCAAGCCACCTTGGCTTGACGATTGCATATAGCATGAAACAGACTGTCGCCTCTAAGTGTTGACTTCTATGTTCACTTTTATATTATATATATATATATATATATATATATATATATATATATATATATATATATATATATATCAAATATTTGGTGCGGTTCAATTTACAATGAGCGATTCACACAAAAAGTATATAAGTCATGTTAATGATATAAAATGGCGGAATCACTTCGCTAACAAAATTTTAAAGAGACATTAACCTGCCAATCACTTAATGAATGTTATGAAATACGCAAATACTTTCGACTGTACAAAAATAATTTCGTTACCGAAGGGATTCCGCAATTTTATATCATTAACTTTACTGATTTACTTTTTGTAAGAATGATTCCTTGTAATATATGTTTAGTTACATAATTTAGACATACCATGTCTATCAATGTTTGTTGTGATACTTTCAAGTTCGCGGATTGATTTTTTTGTAGACTTAAAAAAATTCAGTAAGAAAAGTAACGAAATACGAAAAATAGTTGATATTTTTTAACCTTTAAGAAAAAATTATATACATATATATATATATATATATATATATATATATATATATATATATATATATATATATATATATATATATATATATGTATGTAGCCTAGGTAAAGATGGCATAATGTTGCACTTGTGGAGCACGACTATCGAAATGACTTCGCTAGCTACTTACCGCGGGAGATCAATTAGTTAAACCAAACTGCTGTTGGAACCTTTTTCTTTCCCCTCTCTTTCCTTCAACTGTTGTTTTTGTTATGCATCTCTTTCTGTTTCCTTCTGTTAATACATCTATCTATCTATCTATCTATCTATCTATCTATGTTTTTAACTATGTTTCTATCTATGATTACGGTCCACGTCACGTTGAAACACTTGTTACCAGACGATCACAAAGGTCGGACATGGTCAGTACTTACATGGGCGGCCTCTAGGGAATACCCGGTGTTGTAACCATCGATATGCGCGTATTGCAGTGGATAATAACTCGAAAGTTTTAATCGTAAAGCCGAATTCCAAGTTCGTTATATTCACTACCGCACAAATGCACTTGGAAAAGATATGAATTACACTATTTTCCCTCGAGATTTTGTTTTAATAGTGATTTGTATAACTAAACAATTATTATCTCTCCACCAAATATTTTCTATCTACACATATCCTGTACATAGAAAACGAATGAATGAATGAATGAATATTGCGTCTAGCATGAAACAGACTTTCACCTGTAAATGTTGACTTCAATGTTCACTTACAAATATATATATATATATATATATATATATATATATAATTTGTGTATACGGAATAAATTCCAATAATTACTATTCTTAAAAGAGTGCTCAGTACATAGTAGAGCGGATATACTTATTTATTTGGAGATTATACCATAGATATATAAAATCACTGCAAAAATAGGCATTTTTGTTTCAACACCTCCAGTGTCTTATCAAGTGATGATGTTGACATTCAACGTCATCACTTGATAAAGCGCTGGAAGTGTTGAAACAAAAATGCCTATTTTTGCAGTGATTTTATAACATTTATGTTATAATTTTTAAATAATATATGTATACACACACACACACACATATAGATAGATAGATAGATAGATAGATAGATAGATAGATAGATAGATAGATAGATAGATATAATCAAGAAGTTTGAAATTCTCTTTTGATCCCTTAGATACAGTCTTCCAATCACTTGATTCAACTTCAGAATTGGTATATATCGATCCACAAATTGGACATGTCTTATGAAGGCGCCAATACTGAATAGTTTCAAATCTTGTCAGAATTACGATACAGAGAAAAATGAGAGCGCCAGCCTATTTAATGTCTTACCAGAATATACTCTCAGTATATATAAGAACACATGTGAAGAGATTGGCAGTGATCATTTCAGCATTTCACCACATCCCCCCACTAAAATAAATCTACTGTTTTCTCTTCAGAGCCCCTTTCATATATGTATCAACACTAAGGATAAGAAAGATCTTGAACCAAAAAATTAACATTCCCTACCAAGTGTTCAATGAAATAAAACTCTAGTTCAGTGGTTTTCAACATTTTTGCTGGAGCGGAACCACAAGGAAACATTCCAGTGGCTTGAGGAAACCCTGCAATAAATTAAATGTCTTATGCAAAAAAAAAAAAAAAAAAAAGATTTCAATTATTAAAATAAAATAATAATACTCATCTTCACATTTATTTACCAAAAAATTTAAAATATAATTTAAAAACTACTTTGATCTTTCCTCTTAATAAACATATAAACGTTTTGATGGAAAAAGTTTGTTTTACTAAGTTTGGAACATTTTTTTATTCATAACATGCTGTTTTGTTATTGATTTAGTGGAGGTACCTAAACACACATATCTGCACAGGAGAATTAAAAATTACTGTCAATCATAGTACTTGTGTAACTTCATGCGGAACCCCTGGGCTTTACTGGCCGAACACTAGGGTTCCACGGAAGCCTGGTTGAAAACAACTGCTCTAGAGAAGCTTTTCAAAAACAAAATATATTATCTGAGTGGCGAATGTAATCAGTGACGCCATATACACTGAATCCGTTATGAAAGTACATTATATGGAATTAATAAATATTAAAGAAAAATATTCACAAACGGCTTGTGTATGAATTAGTTACAAACACTAATTACAGGAGATACAGAAACTGAATAAGAATAGACTACGATATGAATAATTTTGTCTTTCTTATGACTTTCTATTTATGATAATCAACTTATTGAAAATATTCATAGACACTCCATATATTATCGGTATCGATGATACGTGGGGAATGTTTTGTGATGAACAAGAGTCAATAGTTTTCCTTGAGCAACTTCGATTTACTATTGAGAATAATAATAATTGTTTCTTATCTTTCCTGAATGGACTTGTTCAAAGATCCGATGAAGAGTTTTTTTACAAGTGTTTATCGAAAGCCAACATTTACTGGTTTGTATATTAATTGGAAATCATAAAAGTGGCTTCAAGAAGGTGAACACTGAAGTTCATATGATCGTCAACAAAGAAACACATACCTTTTTCCAAGTCATTTAAAATGAATTTCGTTCCTATACTAGCAGGACCAAGATTAGATTTATGTATACATTAAATTGTATGTATTCTATCAACTTATTAGAAATTTGCATAAAGGGACAATTGTTCAAGATTACTTAATTAAATGACACACACACACATACACACTTATATGTATATATATATATATATGTGTGTGTGTGTGTGTGTGTATGTATGTATGTATGTATGTATAAAAACAATGATTAAATACAGCATATGCCATTCGTAATAAACACTTAGGAGATAATGTATCTTTCGGCCTTTCGATGCATGACTTACGAGGCAGATATTTTTCCCTGCAGTAGGTTGCCATTTCTTTCTGAGACAGACCAATTGTCCTGCAGTGTGAGTGGGGGAGAAGAACAGGACTCATACCTTCCCCAAGCAGGTAATTGAATTTAATGGATTCGACTGGAATTCGAACTCAGCACTCCGACTCCTCAATCCGAACAGCTATGAATTACTCTACCTTGATTACATTAAATAGGATAGAAGTTATCATCTTAACACTAAAAAGGCAGACTGAGGAACGTTTCAGGCAACTGAGAAAACCGTTGGTAAAATTATTATTATTACTATTCTTCTTATTATTATTATTTCCTTTTATTTACAGAGTATACTCATTTCTTTTCGGGTCACAACCAGAGAACTAAGGTCAGAAATGACATCATGACATTTTCTACTGAGCACTTTTTTGATGAAAAAACGAACGCTGAGATCATACTTATTTTACATAGATTAAGCCCTTCCTAAGGTGTGGTCTCTAACTGTCAGTAGAATTTCTTCTATTCCTTTAGTGCATTGGCCAGAATGAATTCCTTCAAGGAGTCTATAAGAATCTTTTCCAAACAATGAGAGGGCTGCTACGAGAGCTGGAGTTGATGTCTTCATGTGCCACATTTTCCCGATTTCGTTTTCAAGTTTCTTGTATTTTCATAATATTTTGAAGTTCTGCAGAGACTGTCATGTCAATAAGAAGCCACATTTTGTTTTTGCGGTCTCTTTTCACGATGTCAGGGCGATTAGCTCTGATTGTTTTTTCTCTGGGTATTGTAAACTGTTATTATTACCATTATTATTATTATTATTATTATTATTATTATTATTATTATTATTATTATTTCCTTTGATTTCTTGCATATACTCACTTCTTTTCTGGTCCCAACTAGAGACCAAGCGTCAGAAATGGCATCATGTCATTTTTCCTTGAGCAGTTTTGAAAAAAAAATTATCGCAAATAATTTACATAGATAAAGCTCTTCGTAAGGTGTGAGCTGTACTTATGAATAATTATTTTTCGTATTTCTTTAAAGCATGGACTACCAGGGATTCCTTCAATGAGTCTACTGGGATTTTTTCCAATCAACCCGAGGTCTCCAACTACAACTAGAATTGTATATATCCTCATGCGTCACATTTTTGAGATTTCGACTTCAAGGTCCTTGTATTTCCATAGTTTTTTGAAGATCTTCAAACATACATTGCAGTCTGCAGGGATTGCCATATCAATAAGGAACCATATGTCTTTGCAGTCTTTAATCACTATCAGAGCGAGTAGTTTTGATGTTTTGCCTGTGTTTATTTAAAATCCCATAAAATTGTTACAGGTCCTATCTCCGTAACTGGGTTCATATCAATTTCTTGAAGTTTCCTTTCCGTAAGTGTTGCAGATCTTCCAGTGCAGATATTGGCCGACTCTATCGTGCCGTGTTTTATATTCAGTGGGTGTCAATACCGCGCAACCTGATACAAGATGGCCAATTGTTTCTGGAGATTTATCACAGAATCTGCATTTTGCACTAACACAAATTTTCAGTATGTTCTTGGAAATTTCTAATTAGCAATTTAGTTATGTATTGGTCCTGTGCAGCAAGAATAAAACCTTCAGTTTCAGTATTGAAACCTGCATTCCATAACCACTGATGGGTATATCTGGCTGGTTGCATTTGCTTTTGTTTTCTTTTTTAAAATATTTTGCAGCTTCAGTCGGTGTGTTGTGCTTTACTTGTATTTTTCACCGAACTGAAACTCCATTTTGAATTTGTTGGCTTCCTCTATTACTGAATAAAACCGCTTACTATTTGCATGTTCTTTGACACATATCATCATCTAGTCTTATGTATTTTCCATGTATCTTTGAAGGTCTCTTGTAATTTTGTAAGAGAGTTCTAGTTGAATTAATCCACTGACTCCTTCGGATCTGGGCACATACAGACGATCAAAATCAGCCTTGGGATGACGCTTGCGGTGGCAGGTGTGAAGCTTTCTCGTTTTCGCGTCCATTCGCTTAATGTTAGCTATGGTTCAGTAAAGAATGTTGAAACTGTACTGCCACTCAGGGAAAACCAAGGTATTTATAGCTGATATTCTGTGTCTTTGAATTCGGCTCGGTATTCCGTACCAGACGCATGCGCCAATAGTTCTCCTTTCTTACCTACTCTTTTATTTCAGTATGCTGTATTCCATCCCATTCGCTAATTCTTAGTTAACTAAAGGCTTCTTCTTATTCCAGTTCCCTAAACTTTGTGTCAATAGCGAAATCTACTGAGTGTGTAATTTTCCCTATCTTGAATGTTACTTTTGCAAATTTATCTAATCCGTAATCCTTACCTATATCGTCAATGAAATATTTTACAGTATTGAGGATACCCTTCCACTCATTGTCGTCTTTGGCAAAGGGTTTAAGATCATCCCAGTAGACTAGGTGATTAGGTACTTTCTTGTTAAGTTTGTAATCTTAAGAATTATTGTTTACTTCATGCGTAAGCGGATTAAGGACAGACAAAACAGAAGGGATGACAGGGAATCTCTTTAAACGATTCCTCGTCGGATGTTCAGTCGATTGGAAATGACAGTGTCTCTGGGGTGATTTAGGTATAATGCGATTTTTCGAATTCCCATGCCGTAATTAAATAAATTTATTATCCAGGGAGATACTTTGTATATTTATAGTCTTAAGTATCCAAGAGTGCGGCACATTAACAAGGTAACCTCTCTATGTTGTGATATGATTTCTACATCGTCTTCATCAAATTTCCAGGAACATTTTGTTTATGAGTAGTTTGTCTTTGCAACCATATAGACCTCTCCGGCATTTCTTCTGTTCCAGCAGAAGAATGTTGTTTGTTTCTAAAAAATGAGTAAATACGTTTCGTCGGGACAGACGTCATCAATTTGTACGTGGTGAATAAACATGTTATTGGTAGATCATTTTTCAGGTCATCTGTTTCATTCGTTTTGGCATGAATTTGTGCAATGTGTGCAATGTGTTTTTTTATGTATTGATGAGAGATAATAGTGTCAGAAATTGGGCATAGTGTCATTTCTTGATGATTTACACTTTTTGGCTTTCGTTAGAGTTTGCCTAACATTAGACATAGAAATATTTTCCAACTATCTAGAAGTTTATCCAACATTCGTCCGTCTTCATGTTGCATTTGGGTTATATTGCTTTAGGCTGCTCCAAATATGTAGCAAGTTGCGACAAATCTGTTTTCCCCCTAACCAATCTGAAGCCGGATTGAAACCCAAAAAAATCAATAAATTGGATCGCTTCATTTTGATTCAGGCAGTCAGTAACTTAGTCTAGTCAGTCGCTCAACTCTTGAATGACAGATCGGTAGAACTCTCTGCCTTCGGGCGGGAGGAACCCGAAGGAGGCTACGCCGAAGGGCGGAGTCTCCTTCGGGGAGGTAGACCGGCCCTGAACCCGTTTATACTGGTTCAATGGGCATATTTTTGCCCGAGACCACGGGCTCGGAATGCCCACGTTAAAAAGGCCTTGTGCCACATGACACCCTCGTGGGGGGGTGACTGAATATTGTCAGTAACTTAGTCTAGTCAGTCGCTCAACTCTTGAACGACAGATCGGTAGAACTCTCTGCCTTCGGGCGGGAGGAACCCGAAGGAGGCTACGCCGAAGGGCGGATTCTCTTTCAGGGAGGTAAACCGACGCTGAACCCGTTTATACGGGTTCAATGGGCATATTTTTGGCCGAACCCACGGGCTCGGAGAGCCGACGTTAAAAAGGCCTTGTGCCACATGACGTCCTCGTGGGGGGGGTGACTGAATATCGTCAGTAACTTAGTCTTTGAGTGATGCCAACAAACTCCACGCGCGCCAACACACTGATTCAACAATCGCCATTCGCGCCTACATACTGACTCAGCAACCATCCTCTCTCTCTCTCTCTCTCTCTCTCTCTCTCTCTCAGCAACACAACCCAACCCACACAGCTATTGCCGGTCGAAGATACTTAAATTACAATTGACTAAAAAAGTGACATTACCACTATGACATAGTAATTTAATCAATCACAGCATACTAGTCAGCAACTAAGTTTTTGAGAGATGCCAAGAAACTCCACGCGCGCCAGCACACTGACTGAACAACCGTCTCTCTCTCTCTCTCTCTCTCTCTCTCTCTCTCTCTCTCTCTCTCTCTCTCTCTCAGTAGCTCAATACAACTCAGAAAGTCTTGCCGCACGAATTGACCCAACTTACAATTTACTAGAAAAAGTGGCATTATCACTACCGAAGTAGTAATTGTATTTAGTCAACTTACATCATATCAGTCAAAGACACATATCTCCTTATGACTTTAAACAATATTTACAATTTTTGCTCACATACACACTAATATCTGAACCCACATAAGTGACATTTCACCTTGCAAAAATCAAACTGTTTTAATTTCATAGACAAACCTTAACTATAAGCTTTCATACGCCAAATCAATGCATGATCACTCCTTACAATATTATCTCACTTATGACATTGAACAAGCAATCTAAAATTCACTTGTGTATATCAAAAGTATATAAATGCATGTTATTTGTTGAAATCTATAACTACGTTGTTTCTCTTTGATTTCTTCCAATTGAATTGCCTTCAAATGTTTGTTTATTTTATTTGTTGAGGATGAATGTTTAACGAACGAGAACACATTTTTACGACTTCACAAAATTACACCTTCTGATACATCCAATTAGCTCAAATTCTGCAACAACCTCACGTCTAGTTGTTATAAGAGTCTAAAACTGTGTAATGTCCTGCACGAATCAGGTGAAAAAAAAAGAGATTTGCATCAAAAATTAACAAAGATAATAGATACCGGTTATATATTAGGTATATCACCTAATAATATAACTTAGTATGTGTCTGTAACATTAAAATATTATCAATGTGAAATTTAATTTACTCCTTTATACTAATCAATATATATATATATATATATATATATATATATATATATATATATATATATATGCACATACACGCATATACAAGTACACATACAGGTATATACATATATCTGCAAGTTATATTTATTTATTTAATTATTATTAATATTATTGTTGTTCTTATTATTATCAATATTATTATTATTATTATTATTATTATTATTATTATTATTATTATTATTATATAACTGAACAACGAAAAATAGTTTTTTGGCGACTAAGTGTAACTTTTTATTCCACCATTTACAGTCGATAGGGAGAACGTTCTTTCACAGTTTGAGATACTTGCGGCAAACCTCAGACAGCATACACCTGCAACTGATGCGGAGGTTGCACAAGTTTTACTATGCATAAGGTGAATTATTTTCCATGGCTTTCCTGGATATAATTGTTTAAAGATCCGCTGAGGAGTTTCTTACAAGTGTTTCTTGTAAGCCAACATTTCCTGGTTTGTATACTAATTGGAAATATTATGTACAAGAAAAAACAGAAAATTCAATTTGATTTATACACTGATGCATCGTGCGTTAAAAATTTGCTCTCCTGTAAGCTTGGAAGAGAAGTTATCCAAGATAAATAAGTCCTCCCGATAATGGTCATCCTGAGAATGTTCTTAAGCGTATTTTTGAGTGTCAAATTTCGAACTCCAGTTTTCTTCATATATATGCTCCTGACAATAGTCCCATTGAAATTACCTTGGATTGAGAAAAATGTTCAACCTTTGATTGATCAAATTGTTTCGTACGTTTCTGGTTGATACTGTTCAACTAAATTGCGTGTTGTTTTCTGCACCAGAAGTAGTTATCCTTATTTTCAGAAGAAAAACGTTCACCCTTTCTCTAATAGTTTTCTTATTTATAACTTTATGTTAGTGTATTGCTGGTTATGTGGGGAAAACTATCTTACCCTCGGTTACGAGGGTCAACCTGCATGTTCGAAGGTGTATTAAGGTCAATTTATATACATATATATATATATATATATATATATATATATATATATATATATATATATATATATATATATATATTCAGCCACGGACAGACTTTTCGCTGTATCACAGACCCTCGGTGTGGCTAGACGTCCGATTGGTTCAAGCAGGGACCGAAAACCCGACTGATTTGAGTCAAATATCTTGCCCTTAGTCTATGCTCGCACGGCAGGAAGGAAGGGAATTTTAATTCTTTTTTTTTTTTCACGCAATACGAAATATGACAGCGACTCGGAGAATATATATATATATATATACATATATATATATATATATA
>OZ010579.1:98398502-98423502 GCA_963932145.1 Acanthosepion lycidas
TTTTAGAATATGATGATATTACTCACACAGAATGCAGTGTGCGAGTTAACAGAGCACTTATAATTGTAAATGACTTCCAGTAAACGTAGAAGATATACATTTTATGACATACCCATAAATCAGTCTTTATCTAAAATAGAAAAAACGTATGTTAATGATTACAGCTCGCAAATGTATAATACTTTAAATGAGGAATTACGACAAAATTCTTTCCCTACGATGCATCGTAACACGATTTTTCTTGTAAGTCTTGGCGTACCCGTGATTTTTCCGTGAATTAGTACCTGCGCCACTTACCTATGCTAACTTAATAGTAGAGTAAATCTCGGACATAACACATTTATATGTCATATTGTTACATAATTAGGATAAATATAATATATATAATGAAATGAAAATAATAGATATAATGAAATTAAATTGAATTAAGCTTCTTTTATATTTATTGCAAATGATGCTTACCATCACCTCAATAGATGAAATGATGAAGCGTAAGATATTGTCTTTTTTGCAGTCCTCGATAGAAGTAGTACATTTGAGGGAGAGGGAAAAACAAACGAGAATTAGTTTTACCATTTCATCGGTAATTCACCAAATGATAATTTAACAAGTAAATGTCTTCATTCTTTACAGGAAACTCAATGTTTATACACACATTTACATGTTTTAAGCTGCAGTCGAACTACTTAAGACAGTCTTCGTTGCAGTTTCTTCACTTATCAGAGCGTTCAACAATGTCTAAATTCACTTCCATGGTGATGGATTTCCTTTTCTTCGAAACCCCACCATCAGAAGTGCTTGCACAACGCCTGGGAGTCATAAAGAAGGCCAATAAGTTCCTACTACAAACGCAATACAACAAAAGAGATCGAATGCACAACAAGGAACTGGCCCTCGCCGCCTTATGTACGATGCAAACGGCAGAAGTCGAAACAAGCGTAATGGAAACTGCGTCGTAACCAGGAATCAACGGTGTCAGGACTCTCGTAAACCGGGGGCTTACTGCATTTATCTTCGGGGTCGGGGGAAAGAATTCGTATGTCAATAAATCGGCGATGGAAGAAGCAAAGCAAAAAGAGATATAATAATAATAATAATAATAATAATAATAATAATAATAATAATAATAATAATAATAATAATAATAATCGAAATCTCAAAAATGTGGCACATAGGAACATCAACAATCCCTGTTGTAGTTGATGACCTAGGATTGGTTGGAAAAGATTCCAGTAAACTAATTGAAGGGATTCCGGGAAGCCCATGCCTGAAAGAAATACAAAATATTGTTCTCACAAGTAAAGTTCACATATTACGAAGGGCTTTAGCCATGAAAAAAAATTTTTTTTTCTCCACTGGAAAGTGTCATGATGCCATTTCTAACCTTAGGTCTCTGAACGGGACCCGGAAACAAATGTGTACACGCCAGAGATCAAAGGAAATAAAAAAAATAATAATAGACTTTGGCGTTCTGGTAGGCCATAACTTTTCAAATTGAATTATTTATTATTTCAGTCTGGCCAGAAATAGGAAGATTACAGTTAGTGATTATCAATATACAAGGAACGGTCGAAAAGAGATTAGGAGAACAGACAGGGGACTTGAAAAAGCAGGCGTCAATCCTAACTATCCAGCCCTACGGTAATCAACTAAAACACAAAGTATCATCAGGTCTCCTGTAGTGGAGACTATTTTATTTTTGTGAATTCCGCAATACTCTTGGTATCTGCCTGTTATGCGCATCGCCAGAGCAACCAACAGATTTGCATTAAGAGTTGCCCTTCTCCTAGACTGGATGCCAACCAAGGATGAAGATTCCAGTTTGCTCTCTTATTTAACCCATAGCTAGGGGATTCACAAAAGTATTTGGGCGTAAGTGAATGTAACGACCACAACTAGAATTACAATTCGATGCTCCGATACCTCATTTTGAAAGTCTATCCATCACACAACCCGCACATCCAATATAAAAAAAAATGCCGCAGTATCGTGAACACTTGTTTCTACCTGATCTCCTCTGTAAGCTTCAAGTTACTAAAACCAGTAATACAGATAGTATCGAAAAAAATTTGGTAAATTAAGATCGAATTCCAGTATACGCTGGTATTTCACGGCATTATAAATTAAATTTTATTTGAAATATTTGTAAATAGTATATTCTGATGTGCTTTATTAAGATTTTTAAAATGAATTAAGTGCATTGACAAAGAAAAGATTTCTAATGATAAATGAATATTTAATGTTTGATAATAAATGATATCCTCATCTCTAGGGTACACGTTTCTTCGTATATACAAACATGCACACACTCACAAACAGTAAATCTATACATACATACAGGGTGCGAGTGCTATTTGAGGACATATTTAGTATGTTAAATAAACAGCAATATCTTAGAAAACAATGCATATATTTAATTCAAATTGATACAAATATCCTTCTTGATACTTCTTAATCTAATTATTCTATGCAAGCGCCATTTTATATCGGATGTCCAGATGTACCAAGGTTCTGATACCTGGAGTTCTTTGGCGATGGACCCCATTGGTCTTCCGAGGTTCCCATCGATGATGGGTTGAACATTACACATAAATTGTGGTGTTTTCACGGCATCAGAGCGCTGTGAATGTTTTTTTTCTTTTTGCTACAGGGGAAACATTGCCATCACATCCCTCTAGCTCCAACCGAACGCTATGAACAAATGATTTGGCAACATGTAAAATGTTCCTGATTTTTAAATCCCTATGTTTTGAAGCTAAAGCAACAATAACCGCATGTCTTTTCATTTTTTGATTAACATCTTCCTCTGACTGGGTTATCTGAAATAAAAAAATAATAATATTATAAATGGTTTGAGTGTGTAGGAACTTAAAACAATATGTCCTCAAATAGCACTCGCACCCTGTACATACAAGATGTGATGGGTAAATTTTTGTCACTTTATAGTTTAAATTTGCAAACCCATTCTGCACTGTTTGACATTCACGCCAGAAGCTTCAATACGGACATTTCATAGTGTTTGGATGTCACTTTGAGGAGAATGCAGAAGATTCGGAAAGAGTTGGATGAGTATAATGGTACTTAAGAAGGTGTTTGGAGAGATCACTAGTGATGGCGACTTTATGCATCCATTCATCATCCCACAAGTTCTCCCCTTTACATCTGAACACCTAAGTCCCTAGACTGCAACTCCATCGATTATTATTTGTGGGGCTCGGACCAACAAAACTCCTTATAACACCGAAGATGAACTGAAGGCAACTTAAACAAGAAGACCGTCCAGGAGATTCCGTAGTTATTTGGAGGACTTGGTTGAAGCCAACGGTGATTATATTGAATAAATTTTGCTCTTTAGAATTTCAGTATATGTTTGTTTAATTTTAGTAAAGTTATCTGTTAAAATGACATGGCAGCTTTATACTAATTTTTGCGTAATATTGACCCAGGGCAGTGCTATTTTCCCGGGGCAATTGATGTAGGCCTCCGTGATTAATCCTCACCAACAAACAATGTGCACATGCGCGAAATGTTGACAATTTACCCGTGGCACTTATTAAAAGTCTGTTGCAGATGATGGAATATTGTGTTCGGTTCTTAAGCGAACGCTGATGAGGAACCGAAATTAACTCTTTGAATGTTTTTATCAATTAATCTATGAAATGCGCCATAAGATGGTACCATGGTTTTGGTGCTTGTACTAGTTTCACTATTTAAGATGACTAATACCAGTTCGCTTTCTGCTGATACACAAAACCAATTTGTTTCACCTGTTACGATGCAATTGAATAATGAATGGCAGGCACTCCTGGTTAGATGTCTGCTGCAGATGATGGAATATTGTGTTCGGTTCTTAAGCGAACGCTGATGAGGAAACCGAAATTACTTCTTTGAAAGTTTTATCAATTAATCTATGAAATTCGCCATAAAGAACAGACTTTCGGACAGAAGTGATGATAAATTAATTCTGTAAGCATTCAACTTTTGTTTTGACTTGGTTGTTTGACTCATAATTCATCGCATTGAAAGATCTAATTACCTTCGGAAAACCATCCTATAGGTGCGTATGTTTCTGTGCGCGTGTAGTGAAGCTGACAGAGATGTACGGTCAGACATAAAACATGATATTTATAACCAGAGTTGACTGGTTTCAGTAAGTAACAATGGGATGACAAAGAAATGAAGATTAAGACCTAGACATTCTGCTGAAAATTCAGTAATTTAGAAATAGAAAACATAGAACTTTATATTAAGATTGTCTGGAAACTCACGACAAGCTAACGTGTGTGTTTCAACAAGTCACGCACAATCTAGCTCTTTAGCTAAAGTCTATTCAGACATCTTAGGGTTTGTACGTAAATATATTAGCAGCACTTATTAAGACTAATAGATACACTATTTACATTATTCGGACCTCATCTTTCTCGGCATATTTATTACAACGTTTCGGCCGTTTTACGCCCCGGCCTTCTTCAAGTGGTTAGAATGTCAAGGGCACATAGATAAAGGCGTTGATCAGTGGATAAAGGCGTTAGTTAGATCCAGTGACACGACCAAAAGGATGTAAGTTCAATACCTGGTTAAGGCAGTGGAGAACTTGGAGTGGGGAATTAACAGGAGATAACTGATAACTGACATCCATCAGACATGGCACGTGGAAGTAGAACAGTTTACGCCTGTGAGCGAAAATAAAGGGTTCAGTTCGACATTCCAGCCACCTGAAGAAGGCAGGAGCATACAACGGCCGAAACATTGTAATAAATATGCCAACAAAGATGAGGACAATAGTCCGAATAATGTAAATAGTGTACATAATACCTCATCTCACAAATATATACAGAGATATATATTCGTAAAAAGAAAAGAAATCTATTAGATTTCTTTTCTTTTTACGAATAAAAAAAATGTGGATTTAAATATATCATATTATTCGCGTTAGAATGAAGTTTGTTACATTCGTCAAGAAAAATAAAAAAAAATCTATAGTAAAGAAAACATTGAATTAAATGATTGCTTTTCTGCGATTACGATAATGCACAAAAACTAAACACTAATTATAATTGTTTATAATAGCTTTTCGGGAACAATATTTCTATTTTTTCCAATCGTAAAAAAAAAATAGAAATAGAAATAATGAAATTCTTTTATAGTAAAATTTTTTTATGGTAAGATTTTTTGTAGATTAGCATTTATTATATTTTCTTCAAGACGCGACATTTTTTTTAGAATAGAGAAATATAGATTTTTTATTATTTTAGATAAGGGATACTATTATTAATATCGATATTGTATAAAATCGATCACTGACTTTTAAAAGAGTTATCAGAACTTTTTTTTTATTTACAAATATTAACATTGAAGTTCTGCTTACGCTTTTGATAAGTTGATCATACGTCATTGATATTCGCATACAAAAGCATATTTTCGTAAAACATAATTACTTTTAAATAATTCTTTTTAATTTTCTTTTCGAAATATATATATATATATATATATATATATATATATATATATATATACTTATTTATGTGTTTAAATATTTTAAACACGGAGTAGCAGTTGTTTATCTGAGATTTTTTTTTTAATCATTCACCGCTAACAACGTGGTAATGTCACTAGGATGCAGTGGGTTACAGGGAGGGAAAGAACATGAGAAAACCTTAGTGAGGGAGGAATGAGGAGAAAAGGATAAAGCAACAGGTTTCAGGGAGACGGAAGATGGCGATAGACGCTGCATTGAAATTGTTGAAGATTATAGATTACAGGGAAGCAAGAAATCGGATAGTAATTCCACAGGCAAGAAGTGTGAGAAAAGAAACTGTTAGAGCAGAATATATGGTGGCACCTAGGTAGTTCACTAGTACAGCATTGATAACTAGTAGCCAATCTAGGAGCGTTCATACATTCGTGCATTTGACGCATTAAGAATGAGCGTTTATTGGAACAATTGCTATGAAAATATTTGTTGAAAAGACAGAGAGAAGCCATGCTATGTCGGTGAGAAAGTGATTGAAGTCAATTCATACTTTTCCAATGGCATTTTGCGTGTAAGTGAATATAGCGGACCCAACGTGAATTGAAACTTAGTACTCCGATTAACAATTTACAATTATCCATGGCACCACTCTCACATCCAAGCTTACAACACCTGGTATTCCATAGTAGTCACCTATTGAGGAACTGAAGTTCAGATGCCAGTTCAGGATCGATGATATTAAAGATTATTCCTCGAATTTTCTCAAGAATTTTGACATAAAGTAGGACTAGCAGACCAGATTATTCAATCCGCGGACGAATGATACATTCTGACAATAAAAATTGGCAAGCCACAGAGAACCAACTTTCAAAGGAGCAGACCTGATAACTTATCATATATCTTATATTATGGTAATGCACAAAAAAAAACTGATTTAGAAAAAATAATCATGTTAATTTATATTAGCTTTTCAAGGACAACTTAAGAAAACATGTCCACTCGTAAAAAATAATTTTTCGTAGTAATTTTTGTAGATTAGCTTTCATTAGACTGTTTTCAAGACGATACATATTTTTTTAAGTCGAGATATATTGATATTTTAATATTTTAGTTAAGGGATACTGTTCATTGTATCGATATGGTATCAAACTGATACATGTGGTAAAACAACCTGATTACCTCCCGTATCTTATAATTTGTATAAGTCACAAATTCCTAACCAAAACACTTCAACTGCGTTCAATAAACACACATTAAACCGAACTAGACTCCGGGTTTTTATTACAATCCCTGAATTTAAAAAAAATCAAACTTAATAGTCATTTATTTTTATTTACCAATATCGTTTGAAGCTGTGCATAAGTCATTGATATCTGCGTGCAAAAAGAAAAATAATTGATTTTAAATAAAGAACATATATATATATATATATATATATATATATATATATATATATATATAAAAACAACCTAAATTCCAGTGTTCTTTCATGGTCCCAAAAAGTTTCACCTTCATCGTGTATATATATATATATATATATATATATATGTGTGTGTGTGTGTGTGTGTGTGAGTGTGTCTGTGTGTGTCTGTGTGTATATATATATATATATATATATATATATATATATATAGAGAGAGAGAGAGAGAGGGGAGGAGAGAGCGATACACGGGCAAAACAGTGATGATAGTCTGTTTCTGTTTACATGGAAGATTTCCAACGTCTTATATGCACGAGTTTTTCGTTGCTTGGAAATCATCCATGTAAACAGAAACAGACTATCATCACTGTCTTGTCCGTGTATTGCTTAATATATTGTAATGTAATTGTCATCTTTGATAATGGCTTATGTAAGCCGAAAGCTTAGATAGGATTTCTTCGTTTATAGATAATGTTATTAAGCTTATCAGACGATATGAAAATAATTTACATAAAATAGATAGACAACATTTGTCTATATTATTTAATGAAACATGCCTCAATATATATATATATATATATATATATATATATATATATATATATATATATATATTAAGAAGCAATTATTTGTATGGTGAAACTTGTATTTGTTACATTTTTACAAATAGATTCCGTTTAATTAAAGAACAAATGAGTATATACATTTTTAATGAAAACGAAAATTTACATGAATTATTAAATTAAAAAAATATGCAGATATTAATGAGGTAAGCACATTTTCAGACGTGACTTTTACAAAATAAAAAAAAAATAACGCCAGATAACTTTGTAAAAGTTTTTCTTCGATTATAAATATTTAAGTTGGGCAAAATAAATATAACGTTGTTACTGGGTAAATACTGATAGAAGCGAATCTGCTCTGATCTATACAAATATTTAGCTATGAATTTTACTATCGAATAATGATTTTCTTTTACGTTCTCCTCTCGCCCTTTTTACACTCCTTTCCGGTCTTTTGAACAGGCGTAGAGGTTTATCACTTGTTTCATGTTTAGGATTTGGGTTTCTAATTCCTTCTAAAGTCATTTTCTTCTCTTTCACTCGCACCAGCCCACCCCCCTGCGTCTTAGTTGCGTCATCGTCTTGCTTCAGGGGAATTCATTAAAAAATAGTGAATCGTTGATAGTCTCAATTGTAGAAAGAAACATTTGACAGTAAATGTTGTAAGGTTTATAGGTGTTTTGCTAGCGTTTGTAGATATTCACTTAGATACTAACGCGTATAATAATAATAATAATAATAATAATAATAATAATAATAATAATAATAATAATAAAATCTCAAAAATGTGGCAAATGGAAATATCGACAATCCCTATTGTAGTTGGAGCTCTAGGATTGGTTGGAAAAAGATTCTAGTAGACTCATTGAAGGGATTCCTGGAAGTCCATGCCTCAAAGAAATGAAAAAATATATTCTCACAAGTACAGCCCACCCTTTACGAAGGCCTTTATCTATGTAAAATATTTATTTATTTATTTTTGTCATTGGAAAGTGCCATGATGCCATTTCTAACCCTAGGTCTCTGGGCGGGACCCGGAAAGAAAAGTTTACACGCCAGAAATCCAAGGAAATAATAATAATAATAATAATAATAATAATAATAATAATAATAATAATAATAATAATAATAATCAGTGCACTGGAAGATATCCAAGAAGCTCAAAATCGAAACCACAAAGATATGGTATGGCCACCAAGCAGGCAGAGTTACCCAAAATAACGATGTAACTATCCTCTGCGACATGCCAATTCAATCTGCCAGAGAAATAAAAGCCAACAGACCTGATATGTTCATAAAAAGACATGGAATTAATCAAGTGTATGTTTATTGAGATAGCAGTAGCATTTGAGAGAAATACCTCCATAAAAAATATCGAGAAATTGTTCAAATACAAGGACCTGGAGATCGAGATGTTGTTCTTTTGCTGAGAAACATATTCGGTCTTTTTACAATTTATATTTCGTCGTTTCTCCTTAATTTCCTTTATTAATTTCTATAGGAGTTCTGTCATTTCTTTAATGCAACCATTATCAACACTGTTACTCGTATATATAAAATTAATTAAAACTCGAATAAATCCTGGTAGTACTTTTAATTCTCTTGGGATGGCCTCACTGCAAATGTTGAATAAATCACACACTTATCTTACTCCCATTTCATTTTTTTGTATATTTTTGCAGAATTCATTTATTTAAAAAAAATCATTTATTTGTTCGAACGACTATGTGTTCTAATGAAGAATAAAAAACTATGGAACTATGGCATCTAAATAGAATAGCATATCCAGGAGGAAAATCCAGCAAAGGACAAGAACAGTAGGAACTGTCAGATTGCAGAAATAGTTGAGCATGCAGTCTACGGGATAGGGACGGAATTTTAGAAAATAACTGGTACCCAGCTGTAAAATGAAAATTACTGTAGTTCATGTATTTTAGAATAGCGTACTCTTATATGCGTACCCTAAGCATTAGAGTCAAGATTTGATATGGTGAAAATTCAAAAAATATCGTCATGTCATTACTGAGGTCAATGAGGATACTGAAAAGTTTCGGCGATGTCGGGAATCATAATGACACAATATCTTCATCAGAAAAGTTAGCATTTCGTTTGAACTTGCAAATTCATGAAAGATGAAACGCAAGCCACGTAGATATTCAATAGAATTTTGAAGCTGTGAAGATTGCATGTTCGCTATGTGATAACCGTCCTCCCGTATTGCCGTGAATGCTACAAAATCAACCCACGAGTGGGAAGGAAATCGAAGGCCGCAGTCATATGCTTCTACAGTGGCATATTGAGAATACCTGCACAGAGAGATTAAGCACAGGGTAGTCAATGGCATCAAAAAGAATATGTTTGCCCAGAATCAGTAAAGGGCAACTGAAATAACAAGGGCCCATAACGAGGGAAATGTCTTGGAAAGCTTAAACGTCACAAGACATATTGAGGGCAGCGGAGATACGGGAAGACAGTGAGCCATATGCTTGATGAGCGTGTGGGAATAGAGGGCGGGAGACTAAGCAAAAGCTGAAAAGCTGTTATGGGCTACAAGGGATAGAAAGTTGTGGAGAGACATAATCGCCCATGTTCTAAAGGGATGCAGCACATAGAAGATGAATATGACAGTATATTGTTCTTATGTCAGTCTTGCCATAAACTTTCATAGGAATGTCGTATGGAAATCTTGGAGTTTCGCAAGGATAAACATTTTAGCGCATCAGACAGCTCTATTTTAAGATTGCTTTTTTTTATATATAAATTAGGGGTTTTTGTCAAAATATTATACATAGTGGAAATATATTGTTTTAAAAGGATATCCTGAAGAAATTGGTTTTAGAGTTAGGTTTGAGGTCGTATGAACTTTGATATATCAGTGAGAAACATGTCTAAATAAAGTGTAATACTATTAAACTAGTTACGAATCTTAAGTATATGTCATGAATACTTGGCATTGAATATAAGTGTGTGTAAATAGCCTTATTTCCAATTGGGTGGCTGTATGTATCCCTGTCTCTCCGTGCTGACGGAAGGAATTAAACAATTTTAAATGACGAATTATAATCTTCTGTTCAACCTTTGTTCATCTACATTATGTATTATCTCACATCTACAACCAAAGCAAGGTAAACTGTATATTCACTAACATCAAACATATAAAAGTGAGTTATATTGTGATATTAAACTAAAGAAAATATCTTTACACATTGTACAAAGTCTAATTTATTATACAAAAATGTTTTTCCGCCATTATGGTAATACTTTTTTCACCACCGTTTACAGTAAATATTTTCTTTTACCTTATTTCACAGAGTCAGAATAGCAAAGAAATGAAAACTGGGGAAGCATGAGGTATAATTAGGTAACTTCAAGATGTTGTGTAGTCGAAATATTTTACAAAACATTGGTGACCAGCGTGAGAGAAAATTATTCTTTAAATTATTTCTCTGTGTTTCTCATAGAATATTAATAGTGGATTGTAGCAAAAGAAAAAAAAATTAATTATATAAGAGAGGACTTGCTCGTGGCTGATACAGCGGCGTATTTCCAACTCGTTCTTCAGTTCTCAGGAGCTCCGTGTTTGTTTTTTTTTTTAAGAGAGGCAAGCACTAAGTCAACACAATCTTCGTAAATATCAGTTATTCACCTTTTGGCCATTCGCTGTACTAAGCTGAAATATCGACAGACCTGACTTGTGGTTGAGAAAGCGGTGTATCTACTGCGAGTGTTCACAGTTCACGTCTAGCTCACAACGAG
This sequence comes from Acanthosepion lycidas, assembly GCA_963932145.1. Taxonomy (NCBI): domain Eukaryota; kingdom Metazoa; phylum Mollusca; class Cephalopoda; order Sepiida; family Sepiidae; genus Acanthosepion; species Acanthosepion lycidas. The sequence continues at coordinate 98,409,715 of OZ010579.1, forward strand.
GATTTTGAATGTTGAGTTTTAAAGAAAGGCAGAGAAGAAAGGATGAAACGTCAACTACAAGAAGAGAGAATGTATCTTGGATGTGAAAAAAGTACGAATTGCAAATCAGAGGTACCAAAATCAAGGAAGGACAGACAAATTTAAACATCTGGGAAGTGTTTAAATAGAGGACAGAAAGAGCAACACTGAGATCCGTAAGCGTACAAGGATAAGCAATGATGCATTCTAAAAGATAATCAGAGTGCTGAGAAATATGATATGTGATACCCGTCATCCTGTATGACTGTGAGTCCTGTACGATCTCCTCAAACATGAAAAGATTACTTGAAACAACAGTAGTGTGGTTCTACAGATGAATGCTGAGGATACCGTGAACCGAACATGTGAGTAAAGACGAGGTTTTGGAGAAAATGGAAACAAAATGGGAACTAATACTTCCTAAGGCATATAAGGATAAAAGTGGGATGTAAAAATCTGAAACTCAGGAGGCAGATATAGGGAATGAGAGATACAAGAAGACAAACCATGACATAATGAGCTTGAGTAAATGGATGATGGAACAGGACTTATCACTCTCTTCACTTCCTTCCTCTAATTTTGTATTGTTTTGGTAGACCTTCCAGAATATTATCAGCGGAGTTGTAAAAAAATCTACGGAAGATTCAATACAGAAAATTAATTGCTAAGAAAAAAAAGAGAGAATTAACAGACACTTTCGTAAATACAAGCAAATATTAGTGATTAAAATTTAATTGTATGACGACGGAATTCATGGCTGTCAGCAAAAAGGTCAATATGTGATGCCAAAAATGAGTATAAGCGAGAAATTTTATCTGGGAATAATAATAAAAGACAACGTAAATTTTGGCACAGCAGTCCGAAGGCGAATAACAGTAGCGAAGGAAGACATTTGTAGAAATTTTAAGGAGTATTAATGAAAAAGAAAATATCCTTAGAATCAAACCAAATATTCAATGAATGCTATGAAATGCAACATTTCAAATATGGCAGGGAATAAATAAACTATAATCTTAAATTTTGCAATATCTATGGGAGAAGAACGGAGGATGTTGGATTCAGAGCCTTTCTACATTTAAACAATGTGAACATGGCAATCAACGCTGTACTGTGAAAGTCAGTTTGACGTATCAGTGCGATATTCAGACAATGAATATTCATACTTAATCTGAATATAGGACTGCAGCATGATATTGCCAGTCACAATGATTTGATAAGGTATGCACAGAAATAATCTGTGGACATGATGACTTACTGTTTCTTACCTCAATGTTCTTTTCACCGAAAATTGCATTAAGTTCTCCACATCTTCTTAAGGTGTGAAAGTTAGTGCCATCATGCTGTATTAATTCTCTATGTCCGAACTATCTCTTATGTATTTTTCTTACACTTTCTCTCCTCTCTCTCTTTCTCTCTGCGTCTCTCCACACACACACACACACACACACACACACACACACACACACACACACACATATATATATATATATATATATATATATATATATATATATATATGGCCATAGATAAATAGATAGGTTTATTTTAAGTTTTGGGATTGCCATGGCTAGGTACGTAGAAATAACATACCAATAAAAAATGTTGGTCCCGTTACCTAATGATTGCATGCGACGGCGGACATGAAACTTGAAGTCGTGACCGGTCATAAGAAACACCTAAGGCATAACATTTTTCCTCTGGTACTAAATATGGAGCATTGTATTTTATGTCGGTGTCGCCGCATACTTGAAGAATCAAATATTAAAGTGCTCGCGCATACACGCACATACACGCACATCTGCACACACACTTACAGACACAAACACTCACATACACACGCACTCACGTGTGTGTGTTTGTGTGTGCGTAATAGACATAGTGGGAAATGCAAGGTATTCGGCAGTCAGTGGAAAAGTTTACAGCAGATCAAATTATGTCTCTTCATCTTTATTTTCCCAATGCTCTTGAGAAAGGAATAAATCTATTTTATGCGCCGTGTCCCTTCAGGACGTAGGCTAGCATAGCCCTTCATCTCCTACTGTCTTTTGTAGCTCTTAATACGTTTTGTCTTTTTGTTATGTCTTTTTGTTATTTCTGCCAGACCTTGTTCTGCCACACACTTGCCCATTAAGTATGTGACACGTTACTTTCCTCTGGTCATTTTTCCTCTATCTCATCCTGTGAGTATCAGATTTTCCAAGCCTTCCTTCCTTATTACATGTCCCAGAAATTTCAGATGCCAGTTCCTGGTGTTAATTATAAGTTTTCTCTTTGGTAAAATCTCTCCAAAACCTCACCGTTGCTCATCCTTAGTATCCTTCTGTAGAACCACGTTTCTGTTACTTCGTGTTTCTTTTTCATCTTTGAGGGGATTGTCCAGCATTCGCTGCCATACAGGAGGACAGACATCACGTAAAAGGTCAGTAATCTTTTCTTCGTTTTCAACGAAACTTTCCTGTCTCGTCATAATATGCTCAGCTTTTGGAACGCGTCTTTGGCCATCCCAATACTTCGGATCTCAGTGTCACATTTTCCATTTTCTTCCAAGATATTTAATTTTCTGTATCTGCTTGATTTTACTCTCAACCTGTTAATTGCATTTTGGGGTTATCTTTTTTGCTGATGACCATGCATTCTGTGTTCTTGTAGTTTATGCTTAGACTTTTCTTTTTGTTCTCGTTCGTTACCTTCTGTAGGAGGTGCTGTTGTTTCCTTTTTGTGTCACCCGTATTTTGTAAGCTGCTAAGATTGTGGCCGCCAATGATGAATCCTGGTATGATTTCCAGTTTTCATCAGAATTGTCTGGTTGTATAGGTTGAATAAGTCCGGTGAGACGACACATCCTTGTCTTACACCCCTTACTATTTTATAAATAATGCAGGCGGTTTCTGCCAGAGATTTTTTATTATTCTAATATCTTTCCCGAATTTGTCAAGGCTTCTGAGCAACCCCAACAGATTTTTGTGCGTACTTTTGCGTAGTCTATAAAACACCGGCACACGTCCTTCTGCATTTTTATTGTTTTTTTATGATAACATTCTGAGCATAAATATCACTGTTTTTTGTTCGGGTGTTTTTAACGAACACGCGCTGTTCTTATCCTATCTCTGGCCTGATTCAGCTACGCGTTTTAGTCATCAGAATTAGTATAGTGAGTTTTGTTATGTGGCTCTTTAGGCTGATTATTCGGTAGAGTTCAGATACGTTTGCGCCTGGATTCTTAGGCTGTTCTATGAAAAATCATTTGCTTTAATTTTCCACTATATCACCAGTGTTGTCGATTTCAGATATAATTTCTGTAACCTTGTTGATGATAAAATCATCTAAGGCTGCCAGCATCTCTATTTACAATTCCATATTGTCCTGTAGCATTGTTTAAATTGAACTTTCATCAGACAAACTGAACAAAAACAAACGAATAAATACATGGTATATGGAGAAAATCCACGTAAGTCTGGTAAGACTAACATAGAGAATTGTGGATATCTAATTCTTTTGGAAAATCACTCCCCATTAAATATCGCCCAGGCGGTAAAAACGAAAACCTGTTGCACCCTATGTCAGCCTTCAATATTTTACTTAGTAAGTAAAATTTTAAATTATAAAGTTCTCGTTTATCATATTAGATACTGAGCTTCATGAAGATGCGTTATTTGTTTAGGTTTTTGGAAGGGAGAGGAACATGAACACAATTTTTGTAAGTGGATTGTTATCGAAGCAATCTTAATTAACAAACAGTGAACATTCACTAACTACATATCACTTAGCAAATAATGGCATCCAGGCGATAAAGTACCCAGGGTATAATCAACCAATCCAATCTCTTTTATCTTACCCTCTCAAGATTTGACGCCTACTTGGGCCTCCTCAAAGGGATTCAGTAGAGCCAAGTTAGATGTATACGGCGAATAGACGTAGTCGGGAGATTCCATCTTAAAAATGAGCACATATCTTAACTCGACTGTCAGAAATAACGGCGGGAAATGAAGGAACGGGCCAGATAACATACAGTATCAGTCTACACGGCATGTGCTCACTCCCCCCCCCTATATCTTGACTGATTGTGCTTCCATTCCATTAAAACTTTTGTGCTTATTATGATATAAAATGTTCCCTTCTTATATATATATATATATATATATATATATATATATATATATATATAAAAGTGTGTGTGAGTGTGTGTGTGCGCGCGCACGCATGTATGTATGTATATGATGGATACTCATATTCGAGTAGAAACTCTGTTTTTTTGTTTTTTTTAATTACACAGTATATTTCTCATCCAACTACATTTACCGGCATTAATATTCGAGAAATATTGACAGAAATTATGCCTCCTCAACCTGTATCCGACATGGGGAGGCGTCAATGGATTTGATGTGCCTGACCGCTCGGACACTTAGGGATTCCGGTGACACAATACTTGAAGTTTTCTGAGAAGTTTCCTCGAATATTCAGACTGGATAAAAAGTACTGCTTAGTTATAAAACAGAGCTTCTCTTCGAATATGGGGAGCCATCAAAAATAACATTTAAACATATATATATATATATATATATATATATATATATATATATATATATAAATATAAATATAATTATTATTATTATTATTATTATTATTATTATTATTATTATTATTATTATTATTATTATACGAGTAAAAATCCTAAAATAATATTATTATACTAGTAAAAATCGGATAGCACAACTTGTAAGTCTATCAAAACAAATTGGTACCCAAGAAAAAAAAAAGAAAAAAAAAAGAAAGAACTAGAAACATTCGAACAGAGGAAACAAATCAGTCAAGGCCTTCAGATTTTACTCCAAAGAAAAAACCCAAGCGAGTAATAAACCTAAAAAGTAGAGTGCTCAATACGTCAAATAGAGCAGAGCTAAATGAAATAAATCCTAAAGAACTAGGTAGATTGGCCCTGGATCCTTATGATTTATTTCATATATATATATATATATATATATATATATATATATTTCATTGAATACGACAGACAAGGTGCTTTTATTTATCTTTTTATACAATTTCTCTTCCGATCTAACAATTATTTTTTTTCAGATGACAAATTATATGAAAACTGCCCGCATGTTCTTTTCATCCGAGCGCTTTCGGCTATACATTTTGCCATTTTCAAGGATTAAATATTTTCATTGTTACATAAGAAATAGTTTGTTGTATGTATGTTTTATAAAATGTTTTAACATGGTCAAGATACTGTGTGCGTATTCAAAGTTAATATTAGTAAGAGTTGGTTTCTTTGTATTAATAAGCCTTCCATTATTTTAGCCATCTGTTTTGGCATGTAGATGATACTATTATATCAGTGTTGCCAACAAGTATGTGCATGAAAGAAGGATTGCTGCCTAAGTTCACAGACAGACACACACACAATAATATATATATATATATATATATATATATATATATATAATTATTTATTAAAAAAAAATTATAACATAAATATGTAATAAAATCACTACAAAAGTAGCCATTTTGTTTCAACACCCTCGGTGTCTTATCAACGTCATCACTTGATAGGACAACGATGGTGTTGAAACAAAATGGCTATTTTTGTATTGATTTTATAACATATTTATGTTATAAATTTTTTTAAAATAAATAATTATATCTGCTCTACTTTGTATTGAGCACTCTTTTAAGAATAGTAATTTTTGGTTATTGGAATTCCTTTCATATACACCAATCATATACTTGAGTATATATATATATATATATATATATATATATATATATATATATATATATAACCAGGCACGTTTCATCAAGAGGTTGGACAAGGTCTCCTTGCTTAAATTTTATTGTATTTTCCAATTTTTGCATAATGACTTGCTTTTGTTCAAAGATGTGTATAAACTGTTCAGAGTTCAGGTAAAAGTTCGAGCACAATATTCAAGACCTTATACGAAAATAGGAAAAATGCAATCAAAATTAAGCCGACAGATGTTCCGAGTTCTTTTTAACTAAACTTGATTGGATGAATATTGGCTGCGTAAATATACCTTATTTTCACAGACACACTTGCGTGCACACACACACACACACACACACACATATATATATATATATATATATATATATATTTAGTTTAAGAAAAACTAGGTAATCCGTATGGGTAAACCTGAGGAGGATAAAATCAAGAGAGCTCAATGTAAATTCAGAGCAAATAATTTAAATAAAAAAAGACCACTTTAAAGTTCCATGTAATAAATGATTTCACCACAGCCCTTTTAAAAGACTGCCGATCATCAGACTTTACTTCCAAACAAAAAATGAAAAGAAAATTTGCACATTTTTGACGGGCCGTATTAAACATATATAAATTAACAAAGTGAGGAAGTGAGGGGGGAGAGAGAAGACATGAGTGAGTTATCAGATATTGACACATTTAAACGGTTAACTTAACGGAAGTTATATATTGATTTCGAAGGGTTAGAGAAGAAAAAACCCACAGAGAGAAAAAGAGAGAAGGAAGTTATGGAGAAGTTGGCACAAATTTTCATTGTAAAAAAGCTTAAAAACGGACGCTGTTATTTTGTTTTACTTTGAAAGTGTTATTTTGGTTGTTCATAAAGATTATAATGTTTGATATGAATTTGAATGTCTCTAAACTGTCTACTTTATTTAATTTGGTGCTTGTTAGTGAATTAATTATTTTTTTTTAATTTTGGGGATTTTACATATATATATATATATATATATATATATATATATATATATATATATATGTATATATATATATATATATTGTGGGTAAATGTGTTTGCGTTGATATCGCTATTTTTTGCTATTCAGTGAAATTTATGACAACTGACTTAGTTTTACTAGAAGATATTAATTTAAATTTTCTAAGAAAAAAAAAAAACAAAACAGCCATACCATCTCAGAGACCTGTAATTATTAAGAATAACATTTATATTAATAATAAATTATTTCGAATTAAACATTCAAAATAAATGCATGTGTGTACGCGTGGGTGAGGTGTAGCAAGAATTTAAATTTTATAAGCAACTTAACTAACCCAGGCGGAGATTCACAGATAATTTATCAGCACTTCAGAACATTTTGGCAGTAAAAATGAATTTATTTTCAGAATTTTTATATTTCTTAAAATACTTTACTTATTTTACTTTAAAATTAAAATAAAAAAACATGCAAAAAATCAAAATAAAAGACAAAATATATTAAAAGCAGAAGCATATTTCATTTATTTTCCACTAATAATATAATCTCTTAAATTTATTTATATCGAACCATTGTTTTAAATACTGAGATAAATCGAATAAATTTCTTCACAATTATTTAGAGAAATCTAATATATCTAATGTAATATCCAGTAAAATCTAAAGAGTTATAAAACTTCATCTTCCTAACAGTTCTTTTAATTTTCATAACTAGATTCTCATCAATAACGAAAAATGTGATTATATAATTATCTAATACAATTAAACGAACAATTTCAAATTAAAATGATGTCTTAAAGAAAGAACAAATTTACACTAATATGACGCCAAAAATTAACAACATTTATCGATAAGTATATAGTGTCATTTAAAAACTATATTGTTTGTGTAAATAAATTCAATTTAACTATCGGGCCAGTTGATGAGCGAATGCCATATCTATGAAACTCCAAGTCGGATAGATAAAATGATTAATTTTATTTCTTATTAACTGTCTATATATTTCCCTCTCAGTTTCTCTCTGTCTCCTCTCTCTCTCTCTCTCTGTGTCTCTGTGTCTCCCTGTCTCTGTCTCTCTCTCTCTCTCTTTATATATATATATATATATATATATTAGGTTGGTGCAAAAATAATGTCGTTTTCTCCCATAGTAACATATGTGAGAAAACGACATTATTTTGCACCAACCTAATATATGTGTGTGTATGTGTGTGAGCGTGGGTAAGTCAGTTTGTGCAAAATTTCAGATAGAGTAAATCATTAAAATGACAATACGCATAGCGACAAAAGGGAGACTTTTCATAGCCAACATGTTCCTTACTCTGAGGGATTTGGTTCTTATCAACTCTCTGTTACTGTTTCTTTTTTTTCTTTTTTTTTCAAGTATTTGAATATTTATAAACGTGCCTTGCAGACTATCTTCCCCTCTGCCGAAAAGTTTCCATCATTCACATGCATGACCTTGATGTTTACATCCGGGATAACCTTCCGTTGGACAAGGAATTGTCTCTCCAAGCCCATATGCTTCCTTCTTTAGCAACTAAAATCTGTCCGCTAACTCTTTCTTTTTCTTTATCGCTCCACATCTTCCCAAGAATTCAGTACATTAGACACAATAGCCGACATTATAGACACTCTCTCTTCATTCATCTACGAACAACTTTGTCTTCGGTGACTTTAATACTCGCCATGACATGTGACTGAAACATCCAAAGACACTAATGTTGCTACTATGCAGACATTAAATACTTCTATTGCCCAATCGCTTACTCGAATCATGGACTTCCCTACTCGTTTCCCTAGCCAAACCAAGCGACAGATTTCTCTGCTGAATCTGTTTCGTACCTCCTCTCATCGCTCTTGTCTATATTTCTGTTACTTCCATCTTGCTAACGGGGACTACTCTGTGATAGCTATTGATATCTCCTTCCAAGCATCCATTAAACAGGAGCGCCATTATCCATAAGACCTCTTTACATTACTAGCATACTGATTAGGACTCATTTCGAGATTTTCTTCGTGACGTCTCTTGGACTGATCTCTTCAACCTCTCAATTATAAATTGCACCACTGAGGTTTTTTTCTTGTGCCAAAGCCAGCACGGACGCATTCAACCCTTCTCAAAAATACCAAGTGAAACCGCAGTTCTCTTCATGGTTCACACCAGAATACCCGGCCGTCATAGCCAAAAACAAAAAACAAAAAAAAAAAATTCCTACTTCCGGCTATCGCAGCGTGATATCTCTCGTCATAACAGGTGCCTATTTGCCACCGCTCTTAATAAATGTAAGCGAATCATCGAAGGAGCTAAATCTTGTTTGCTGAGAGAATGAGCCACCGTATAGCATCTAAAAAAATTGGCTCTAGTGATTATTAACTTTTTTGTATTGGGGTACTAAATAAATGTAAGCTCTCTTTTCCCACCAATCTTCAATCGATTCGGAGTGTTGTCATCTTCTGCTGAAAAAACCGAATGCTTTCCCGTAAATTCTCCTGAAACTTTATTCTTGACTTGTCTGGAGTATCCCTGCCTATCTTGCTACTTAGAACTGATTCTCTGTTGAGTGACATTCATATAACCCCTTTCAATCTTTTCTATCATCTCTAACCTTGATCCCCACAAAGCATGTGGACCCTATCGTATCCCTCATTGTATCCCTCATAATCCCTGTATAGTCTTTATGGTGTGCTACCGAACTGGCTCTTGTTCTCTAACTGTATAATAGATGTCTCGTTGCCTAGTGTTTTCCAGCCTCCTGCAAGTCATCGTCTGTTTTTTCCAGTTTTTACGAACTATGATGAACCGTCCGACCCATCCAACTATCGGCCTATTAGTCTTCTTTCTCTTTATTCAAAAACTCCTAGAGGCCCTAATCAATTCAGAATTGGTTCACATCTCTCATCCCATGACCTTTTCTCAGACAAGCAATACGGCTTTCGTTCCTCACGTCAATTTCTGATGTACTAACGATAATTGCGGAAAGAGTCTATCTTACTCTAGTTAAAAACGGCCAAGGCCTGGGTGTAGAACTGGACATCTCAAAAACCTTTGACTGGTCTGGCATTCAGGTCTTATCTACAGGATGAAAGATTACAGTATATCCGGGAACATTTTTGAGCTGATCCTGTCATTCATATCAAATGGTGAAATGAAAGTTTCCTGAACATTCACACTTCTACATCCTTTCGGACTAAGGCGGGTGTCCCCCAAGTCTCTATCTTTGGTCCTACGCTTCTTCTTTTTTATCTTCCTGCTGACATCAGCTCTCAATATGGCATCTACACAACCAGTTACTCTTGCCATACGGCTGATCAGTCAGACAAGGTTAAAATGGGAGCTGATGTACAAAACAATTTCAAGACCTTCGGTATCTAGGACAAAGGGTGACTTGTCAATGCTACAAAACGCCTCCAAAAGAAAATCTCTCCGTTAATCATTTGAGAGTTCGCTCTCTGCATTCAATCAGCATGGCTGATGTTAACCTCTCAAAAGTGACTCATTACGCTTTCTGGGGCTAACATTCTCAGCTGAATCCATTGCTAGGTCAGCTGTTAAGAAATTCGGTTTACTGTGTCCCGTAAGACAATTTTTCTCTACAGAATGTATGTTGCATATCTATAAGTCTACATTCGTCCATGCTTAGAATATTACTGACATATAGGTATCCCTGCTATGTTCTTGGGGTTCCTTGATATGATCCAAAGAAGCATCAGCAATAGCATTGATCTTGATCTGGCGGTACAAATTCAGTCACTTGCTTATCGCCGTAAGGTTACTTCTCTCTGACCTTTTTAGAAATACTTTCATAGTAATTGTTCAGATGAGCTCCTTACTATGGTACTTAGGCTGTATCAATTTAAGCGCTATATTAGACTGGCGTCAAGATCACATCAATTTATAGTTGAGCTAGCTAAATGTAATCGTAACTTCTATGCTAACAGCTTATTTTCTCGCACATATTGCCTGTGAAACTCCCTTCCGGATCTATGCTTTCCAACCAACATTAATCTGAAAAAGTTAAAACGCAGTGTCAGTCGATACCTACTGTCTTCCTGTTTTTTTTTCTCTTTTTACTCATTACTAATGCTCTGTTCCTAATTCTGCCACACCCTCTAACCCTTTACGTGTTAGTGACTGTACTGCCTTGCTTGGAAAGATAACAATTAAAAAAAAAATTGCTTTTGTATATAAAGACTTGTTACAAAAAAATCTTCGTATTTTACATGATAAAATCCCTCAGAGGTCGAAACACGTCAGCTATTATAAATTTTCTGTTTGCGTTTATTCATATATGCGTGTGCGTATATGTGTGTATGCGTGCACGCGCGCTTTTGTGTGCGTGTGTGTGATTGTGTTTATGTATGAATTTAGAAAATAAAGTCACGCTGATATAGTATAACTATTTTATTATGCGTTGAAGAAAAATATTTATGAAAAAAAGAAATGCATTCTACTTTGTTTCATTCAACTGCATATAAATTTTTATTTTAAAATCGTGTCGAGTTGCATGGTTACGCACACTGAAGAATGGAAAACAAATTTGATAATGCAATTTTAAGGCGCGGAGTTGCATATTTCTTTTTATTAAATAAAAATGTATCACGCTTTCTTTTATTGAGAATATGACTGTTTTAAAGTTAATCGAACTTCAACAGATTTCTTTATCCAAACTTATAACTATGCGCGGGCGTTTCTAATTTCAAGGTTGAGATAAGTTTTGTATTTCAATTATCATAATTTATTCAACAAACGACATGATAGAAAAACAACAATAAATCTTTTTTTTTTATTCAATTTTCGTTGACATAATAGATTTTTCTTGAAAATGAAGTTTAAAAGAGCTATAATATAAACGTGCGCGTAAATTTTACACACAATGGAATGAAACAAGAGTTATCTTAAACGAAAACAAAAGGAAATCAGTAAATATTACCTAAACCAATCAATTCTGTAGATGATAATATATGAAAAAAAAACAGGAAAGAAAAAAGTTCTCAGCCTGTTGAAAAATCTGAAGGTGTTTGGTCCGTACAAATATAAATATCATCTGATATTTTTTCAGATTTTGGCAGCTGGGAGAATGAGAATATTCCAGAACCAACCTTGCATATATATATATATATATATATATATATATATATATATATATATATATATATATATATATATATATATATTAATAAAAATACATATTATGTTTCACCCGAGGAACGACACGTAGTTTCATGTACAACCCAGTCTTCAGCTGCTGGTTAGAGACTATGTGCGATAACTTTTATATATATATATATATATATATATATGTATGTATGTATGTATGTATATTTCTCCTCTCCAGCAAAACACTGCACCTGACGATTGCATAGAAATCAGAGTTGTACCAGAAGCGATGAATATATATATATATATATATATATATATATATATATATATATATATATATATATATATATATATATATATATATATATATATTAAAACAGATGTTCATTATGAAAAAAGGGTAAAAGTCTCATGTTTATGGCTAACTTTTCTTTTTTTTTTATTAATAATGGTTACTTATTTTTTTACCTACAGATGAGACTTATTTATATTTACAGCGAGAATGCTCCGGATATAGTTTGATAGTGTTCCTGTGTATTTTAAATGAGGCTAAATTGAGCTATGAAGTAAATTATAAGAATACAAGAAAAAAATAAATAAACAACTGAAACGTTGTACCTTTTCGGAATTATTCAATGAAACTTGTATAAAAGAAGTATTGCTGCCTAAATACAATATATATATATATATATATATATATATATATATATATATATATATATATATATATATATATATGTATGTATGTATGTATGTATGTATGTATGTATGTATGTATATATGTATGTAAATATGCATAAGTAAATATATATACGTGATATCTGTATTTGTGTGGAAATATTTTTGCAGTTTACTTAGCTTACCAATGTCGGCGGCAAATGATTCCTGTTGTCTAATTCTAGCGTCATGTGAAAAGGTTATCTCTGCTTTGATGATAAATTTTAGAATGCTTCTTTCTCATTGGTTTAGAAAAGCGATTTTCAGATATAAAGTCTAACTACATGCGAAATAGTACTATTTTCTCATCTACTCTCTTATATTTTATGTATGAAACATTTTCCGAGGCCCACTTCTTGAAAAGCGATGCTTTAATCTTTGGCCTGTATCTAATGTTTTCGAATTTCCATCACGTGCCCGATTATTCATCTTTTTTTCTATATGCCATGACTCTTCTGAATATTGCCTATCATGTCTCTCCACAATTTCATTTCCCTTTGTAATTCTTAGTAATTTTTTTTTTTTTTTTTGCTCTCTCTTCTAATCCCTGCTCTGCCAACCATTTACACAAGCTCGTTAGGTAGGTAATGCTCTGTTTTCCTTTATCTCTCTTGAATTCACTATATCTCGTGAGTGTCTAATTTTCTAAGCTTTCTTTCCTCATTAGAAATTTTACTGTTTCTTTCTGATGGTGTATAAGTGCTCGTCTGTTTAGATTTTCTCTAATATTTATCGTTACTTACATGTTACTTACATGGTATTCTCGGCATCCTAATATAGAACCACCTTTCTGTTGCTTCATGTATTCATCTCTGAGGAGATTATCCCTCATACACTGACATATAGAAGGACCGATATTATATAACAGATCAATATCTTTTATTTTTTTCTATTAAATTTCCCTTTTTCTTAATAATTTGCTTAGCATTTGGAAGACATTTTTTGCTATCCCATTCGCCCTCAATTTTCGATGTCGTATTTTCCGTAGTCACTTGTTTGATTTTGGTATCTCCTATTTGTAATTCAGACGTTGGTCTCTTCTTTGTCGCTGACGACCATTTATTCTGTCTTCTTACAATTAATCTTTAGCCTTTCCCTAAATAATTTCTATGGGGGAGCCTAATCTTCATACGTCACTTCATTGAAACTTTATACAAACATCTTTTATATAAGCAAATTATTTGGAAATAAAATAGTTCGCTTTTGTATAGGAAGTTAACTTGAATAAAT
>OZ010579.1:98428502-98511002 GCA_963932145.1 Acanthosepion lycidas
ATAATAAAAAAAAAACCCAGCGCTGATTCAAAAAGACAAAATAGCCAAAAAAGAAAACAAAAAAAGGAATAAATAAATGATAATAATAAAAAGCGAGGAAAATTGAATATCTACATTATTATTTTTTTTCCCTTCCAGTTGATTACTAAGGCAATTTCACGGGCGGTTGATCTAGGATCAACTGACGACGACGATGAATCACTTTACTATGATTAGATGAAGAAAAATAAAGAAGAGTAAACTGAATGGCAAGTGTTGGAAGCAGGAAAAGATGAGTTAATTTCGATTAACATGGACTGAATGAAATGCCCACTCATTAATTACCCAGGCCGGAACACATGCACACGCAAACGCACATGCAAACGCACATGCACGCGCTAACAATACACTCACACACACAATACGCGCACACACATAATACACACATAAAAATGCACATGCACGCGCAAACAATCCACACACAAGCACACACGTACACAGATATTTTTTATTAATTCATGCGTTATTATAGTGGGGAACTTCGTATTTCAAATAGATGACCAGCAGATATATATATATATATATATATATATATATATATATATATATATATATATATATATATATATATATATGCATATATATATATATATATATATATATATATATATATATATATATATATATATATATATACGCATACATATATATATACATATATATATATACATATATATATATATATATATATATATAGGCAGCATATCTTCATTCAAGAATGTTTGATTATATATATATATATATATATATATTTTGATTTATATATGTATATCTATATATATATATATCTATATATATTTATATATATATATATATATATATATATATATATATATATATATATATATATATATATATAGGCAGCATATCTTCATTCAAGAATGTTTGATTATATATATATATATATATATATATATATATATATATATATATTGATTTATATATGTATATCTATATATATATATATCTATATATATTTATATATATATATATATATATATATATATATATATATATATATATATATATATATATAGGCAGCATATCTTCATTCAAGAATGTTTGATTAAATAATGTAGATCTGTTATGTCTGTTTATTTTTGTAATAATCATTTCTGGTTCTCTTATTATTTCCTTAATTTTATGTGGAAAGTCATCAAGGAAAGCCGTAGTCTTTTGGGATTTTTTTCCTACACAATTTGTTTTCCATGATCATTCCCGGAGGCGATCGAAAGTACTTTGTTTACCATAATTAAGACGTCTTCCTTTATGAATTTCAACTGAACATCAAGATGCTAATTAGAGTATTAGAAAAGATTACAATAAAAATAAATAGGCAGAATATATCTATATCATTTAATGAAACATGCTTGAAGAAAGTGGATGTCTAGCCACACAGATGAGCAGTGATACAGCGAAACAATCAGCCTGTTGATGACTATTTATGCTCTCGAAATAATTGGATTGAGCTTTGAGAGAGGAATAGGTGATTTTAACAACACTGACTACTGCTAATGCAATACTCTTCTACACGAATCGAGCTGTACTGTCTTCTGAAATCTTTCGAATAGTAAAAAAAAGTTAAAATTTCACTTCCACTCTGCCGTGCGATAATATCTTGTTTTTCTGTGGATGAATATATATACATATATATATATATATATATATATATATATATATATATATATATATATATATATACATATAGGAGAGAGAGAGAGAGAGACAAAGGGAGGGTTAAGTAAGATTATATGCACTGCTTATTTTCCGATACGGAGTTTCACATATATGCTATCATCTCTTTAGCTACGTTGGAATTAAAATCGAATATGTTTACATAAATGATAAATTCCTTTAAAGACGTTACTTTAATTTTATCTAAATAATTATTTACCTGCGGATTATTGTATTCATCTATATTGTTGTTATAACGTTTCGGCAGTGTGTATATATATATATATATATATATATATATATATATATATATATATATATATATATATATATATATATATATATATATAATATTTTAGTATATTACATCGAAAAAACATGGGGAAATCGTTGCACAATTGCAATCGTGTTTCGATGCGTATCACCGGATCCCATGGCGATGACAAGCGTTGATACGCATCGAAATGCGACTGCATTTCTGTAGTGATTTTTACATGTTTTTCGATGTTATATCCTGAAATAAAGTATGTTGTTGTACTTTACATTGAGCCATCTTTTAAATTAAATATTATGAACGTTGGAATTGTACTCTCATCGTTCTCTTTCACCTGTATATATATATATATATATATATATATATATATATATATATATATGCGTGTGTGCGGATGTCTGTGTGTTGTTTGTGTGAGAGAGAGAGAAAGAACAGGTGGAGTAAAATTACACTGTTACGTAGCATATAAATTAGAAATAATAATAAAAAATTATTATATATATATATATATATATATATATATATATATATATATATATATATATATATGCGTATGAAAAAATATAATCTTATAGTATGTTATATTTATTGGTAAAAGGACAGAATGTCAATAATATAGATTGTGTGTAAATATATAGTTGTTGACTCTGATGTCAGAACTAAGCGACGATATTCTGTTTCATGCTTCACCGCAATATATATATATATATATATATATATATATATATATATATATATATATATATATATATATATATATATTATATATATATATGTGTGTGTGTGTGCGTGTGTGTGTTCGAGAAAGAGATATGTGTTTATAGCAACGCGAGATTTTCTAATGTTTTTAAAACGTTTTTCTATTCTCAGTAGAACTGTTTCCGTGTACAAGTACAATTGCTTTTCTCAGTTAAATTACAGACATTTTCCTTCGCTGAACTTATTCCAGGAACGAGTCGCGTTAGGAAGACACGTTTTCTTCTTGCCATTTATCTTCATTTATAGTCATCGTTACAGATATATTCATTTATATCTTATTTTCACACATATATATCTGGAGAGGACTTTTTGTACGTTGGCATATAATGAAGACATTTCTTTTTAATTATAGATATACAGTATGAAACATTTGACAGACGAAAAATCTATAAAAACAGATCCAAAGAAAAATATGAATATATAAAAATAAGAAATTATACAGCATTTTAATCTGGAAACGTGGAAACAATTTCCATATCTCCGGTGGTATGAATCCCAGAAACATCACTGATTAAAATTTCCTGGTGTGTACCACTCTACAAATTTATGTGGGTTCTTTGCAGAGATGCTTTTTCCAGCCTGTTCGATTAGCGTCCATCACGAAGATGATCTGAAGACATTCAACATTCAGTGTTGATTTCTATTAGTTTTTGGGGGTGTTTTTAAATAAGGTTCAGCTCATCCAATGTTCATAAGCCAAGCTTGGCAGAGGATTTCTGATTGACAAACGAATTAAAAGGTAATTATGATTTTCAGGAAAGGAGGATATATCTTAAGTTAAAGGAAGGTGTATATTTAAAGAATAATTTGGACTTTGCTAACCAGACGCTTCTATATAGCTAAATGGTTAACAGCACATCAGATCAAATAATGATTCCCATTCGGTTTAAACGTTAAATTTATGTCGGAGAATCATATACTTTCTAAGAAATTTCTCGAACATTCAGGCCGGTAAATGTAATTATTAATTTTTATTAAAAAAAAAAAACATAAAAAAAACAGAGAATTTACTTAAATAAATAAATTATATCTATAAAAATAACGTTTAAACGGAAAATATATTAAAATATTTCTACTGTGCAATAGTTTTTGGTTTTATTCTCTCCTCACTCATAACTCTTGCTGAAAACATTTAATAATTAGGTGTGAAAATGACTATATTATGACCAAATTTTCATTGTAGACAGAATAATAAAAACGATTCTCTTATAAGTTGCAATTATCAGAAATTTACAATAGTTCAAAATGGTCGATGATTTTTGTCCGATAGTGTGTATATAATATATAACTCTGAATACATAATGAAAATCAAAAATGTAGACCTTTACATTCACGTACTACGATGTTTGTGTCTTTGTATAAGTGTATACAGTCAGAGACAGACACAGTGAAGTGTTGAAGTAGAAAGAAAAGAGAGTGGATCTGAAACTAAAAGAATGCATGAAAACAATAGAGATATTTTTTGATTCATTCTTTATAGATGTATATGTAATCTCTTGTCATTTAAATAAATGGAATAGATAACAATAAAACTTCTACTTTTTCGTTGAAGATTTTATCTCTCACTTGTGAAATATGAGGAATTCTAAAAACAAGAAAAATTCTAAAGCTGTTTTATCTTGAATCGGCAAGTCTCTTCTTTTTTTTTTACCATTTCCGATTTGTTACAAAACACACCACTGATTTATGCTTAAATATTTTACTAAACTTCGAAAGTGAGATTTGAACTCGGTCTACAACGGAATCTTGTGACACTTGCTTGCTAGTCACCGCCCAAAGTTGGTCCCTTTATTATTCACTCTTTACGTAATAGATGTCTTTTGAATTGGGAATATTGCAAAACTTGAATATTCATATGAATTTAAAACATGACGTAATTATTTTTTGAAACTAACAGAATGATTTTTTTTTAAACTTTCGTTTATAACTCCATAATTATTTATCCTATACATACAATAATACAAATTCAGAAAGATGTATATATATGATAGAAATATTGCGTGCTGACATGTAATAATTGTAAGACACAAATATATATTTCAACTGCTAGGAAAACCTTATTTATATGGAATGGACATTATAGTGATCTAGAAAATTTACTGAGAACAATCGTCGCCATACGGATAGATATTGAATTGATCAATTAGACAAAAGTAGAAAGGGAAGTAAGAAAGGGGCCGATTTATTCAACCTGTACGTTCAGTCAGTTACGCGCCATGCGTGATACACGCTTAGGTGATCATGTAACTTTCGATACATGACTGACGTGGCAGATTTTTTTTCCCGTAGTATCTTGCCATTTCATCGTGTATACCATTTGCCATCCTAGTTCATAGAATCTGGTGAGTTATGCTATTTATCTATACCTGGGGGGAGAAGAAGAGGATTCATACCTTTCCCAAGGGTATTAGCCCGTAACTGAATGTAATGGATTCGAATGGAATTCTATCTCGGCTCACCTCAATCCCAGCCGCTATCCATTTTCTCCAACGTGCCATCTTGTACATCGAGGTCATATTAAGAAAACTAAACGTCTTGCCAGGATTTATTTGATCGACGCCCAGTTAGCAAAATCTAAATTTGTAAATTATTTTATTCTATACTTGCATTGTAGCGCACACACACATACACACAGCCAACACATTAACGAAATTAAAAATTCGCCTGTTTGAATACGGAAGAGACCTTTGTAAATTTAAACCACTACATTACTTAGTATTTTTTTAGTAAGAATATAGGCCATAATTTTGATATAAAAATGCTATCTTGTTAATCAAATATAAAACATAATTTATTACGAAGTAAATACATATGAGAAATATTAAATAATCAGCATACACTAAATAACCACCAAAAATAATTCTTTATACTACTATTTTTTGCAAAGGCTATACTGAAAGAATGTTTTGTGATGTCAAGGATCAGTCGTTGAGTCTTCGTTAATACCAACGAATACTCGTTGTCACTTTTTGTGACGCTCGTTGTAGTAGAGACTTTGTAATCGCAGATACAGCTATATTAACGTCGTTGAACAATACTGGTGTCAGACGCCTTCGCATAATCTTGCACTAATAGTAATCGCTCGATAATACGAGTTAGAATAGTAATATGTATCGTGATCCGAAGAGAGAGATAGTATAGAGTATAACGGTCCGTATAGTAATAGAGCATAGAATAGAAATGAGATCATTAGACGTCAAGCTGCTATCGATTTACGTGTTTACTCTATGGTCACGTGGTCTACTTAATTCAATAATGAGATCGCCTGTGTTTGCTCACTGGCGATCTATGTTCAAAATCAAGTGTCGGCAGCAACAATTTCTTCCTATATAACAGAATGTATGATCCAAATATTCACAGAATTGTGCAATTTTCTATTACGCATTCACTTTCTAAATTCGTCATATTTATCACACAATTAAAATAAACTAATAAACATATTTTTCAAAGTAAACTTAGAATACGTTAGCATTTCAATAATTATACAGATACATAGTAGACATGAGATATACACGTGACATTCACGCAGTCAATGATGATGAAACAACTTAAGAATACATTTGTAGCGTTATATGCGCGTATATGCGAAGAATTAAGTCAATCTTCAAACACAGCTCTATAAATTTCAATATTCTTTTATTATTTGAGTGCTATATTTCTTTCAAACTGAAATAAATGAATTACAAACATTATTTCCCAACACCTTCACACAAAGTATTTTGTGTATCTTTTATTTTACTGTACAACCGAATGAATTGTGTTAGTGTAACGAAAACAGAAAATGCGTCTTACATGTGTATAAACTGTAGTTGTCGGCCGCGTGAAAAATGCAGAGGAAGCTAGCTGCCACTGTTGTCAGTTATAAACAAACAATCTGCATCTACTGAAAGGAAATATGGGTCACTGTGTCGTGCCAGAAGTTTTTTTCTCGGCACAGATTATCTTGTGCATTTAAAAATCTATCATGCGACTGTGTATTGAATAGTGTTGCCTTGTCTGGTCTGATCTGGTGCTCCTGCTACTCATTTCGATGTTCTTGACAAAATCCTGACTTGATATCTTGAATTCAGTCACTTCTCACCGACGTGACGTGGTTCCCTCTGTTATTTTCACACAAATTTTCATGGCTACTATCCAGACTAGTTTTATTCCCTGGTGTCCGGACTACTTGTGTTTAAGCGTGGCGCTAGATTTGGATCTAGGTCACACTCTTTTACTGGTGAATTAGGTAAATGTTATATACCATGTTCTAATTCTCGTAAATGCGTTGGGCACTATTGTCAGTGGGGTAAATATGCTGTCTAAATAGTCCACCTCTAGCAGTGGTTTACCTACTTCATGCCGCTGGCGAGTATTGTATTTTGTTGATGTTGTAAAGATTATCATTTCATTTCCAACCTCAGTTTTGCTTATTCTTCATCCACATTTAGCATTTCCTAGGTTACAACAGTAAGTGTAACCGACGCTTCTAATCGCCTGTAGAACTCGCTTCCGGTTACTTGCTTCTCTGATACTACAATTCTTAAAATCTAAATTAAATGTCAATCGTCATTTTCTATCTTCTTGAACCTCGTTCAGTCATTATCCTATCCGTGGTCTCCCCTATACCCAGTCATTTCTCTCGCCTTCACTCTCTGTAACCGTTTACGTACTAGTGGCATGCCCGTCTTGCTTGAGGTGAAATGATTAAAAAAAATAAAAATAAAAAAGATAAAATAAACCATAGATGGTGATAATTTCTAAAAAAATTAAAATATTTGATGGAGATAACTTTCTCTAAATAAATAAAAAAAAACTTTGATTGTGTCATCTTTCTTTTTAACAAAAAATAAATAAAACTAAACTAGATTTAAGAATTAATAGAAAACGTCTGCACCTAAAATAATAACCTACACAGTTTTTATACAAAATGCACCAACGGTTAAAATACTTAACGAAACTTTGAAACTATTTTTTTTTTAGAGAAAGTTATGACCATCAATGTCTTCTTTGTTGTGGAAGTAATCACCTACAAGTATTTTTTAGAGAATTTTATTTATATTTATTTATTTATTTTGCAGCGACGGAAACAAGAAGCAACAAGCCATTCCCTAATAATATTGTAATTTAATTCAGTAATTCTATGAAGGACAATATAGACATTGTTTGCGACCCGACAGAATAAATAATAATTGATAAATTAATATGGATTTTCTAAATTGCCTCTTTAATTCTATCAAATTAAATTCATACTTTAAGCTCGTATTTTACAAGGAGTTGTGCGTATGCATGTGTGTGTGTGTGTGTGTGTACAAGTTTGTGCACTCAGTGTAGCGGGCCATAATACTCATTACATGATTCTGAAGAATGGACTGTCTATCAATGTCATGCAACAAAACTGAACCATTTCCATAGCACCTGCCTAAGAGTAAATCTTGGCATTAAGTGGCAAGAAAACATTCCTGACACAGATGCACTCTTTTATGTTGAACTTTCCAGCATTCGCCCGATAAAAATCACAGGTGCTCTGGAAAGGTCACGAAGTTCGCATACCAGAGAACCGATTCCCGGCGGTACTATTCTAAAGCTAGCTCCGGCACGGTAAATGCTCTCTTGAAGGCAGACTAAGAAAAACAAAATAATAATAATAAAAAAACATTTTACAAAGACGCATTGAAAGGTTCTTTGAAGATTTTCAACCTTAACCATAAAGAGTCGGTTCGAGACATTTCAGTCCAAAAGAGTGCAGATGAGCAATGTAGACGCAGTCAAAAAAGAAACGAACAATGCTATCCTTTTGTCGTCTCAATATCCTGTCCATCTTTTATGTGTGCGGATTGGACGAACTATCCATTCGTGCCATTGGATAGAACACATATCAAATATATATCTATCTCACAGACATTTTTAATAAAAGTTGCATTGTAGTTTCATATATAAAACCTGATTATCTACACCAGGAAAAGCGAAAACAACCATCATATTTTATTTAGCAGATTGTTTCGGTTACATATTTGATGGGTAAGTTGTCGCACATTTACATATTTAATTCTGCGCGTGCGCGATGTTTTTTTTTATAATTATTTTGACTGTTGCACATTATAGTATGGTCAGTTGGGCAACGTCTGCGAGAAAAAGAGCACCATGACATAATTCTCTCCGCCAGAAATTTAGAAACTTTATGCTTTACAGCTTGGTTTTCGAACCGGAAGCTCTAATCCGAACATTTCAGAGTATCGGTGTGTCAATCTGAGGACAGTTCAGAGGATTCGAAAAGAGTTGGATGAGTCTAATGGTGATTAAGAAGATACGGCATCTTGGAAAACTCACTCTTCTCGTTCTGATAAGAAACGAACTCCCGAATTTGTTGGTATGGGCCTCAGACTAAACAAAGAATCAAGTGCCTTCAGCAGGTAGTGCTGCATGGGTTCAAGAGAGTGGCTGCTTCAAGAACCTATGTCTGTCAACAGGACTTTGTATCATGCCTCATAAGCATGAGAACCCACTAATGGCTGTCAGATAATTTATGCGACCGCATCACCCCTTACATCTATCCACTTAACGCGCCTGACTGCAACCAGTTGAGCGAAGATCAACCAAACTCCTTGTAACACCAAAGATGAACTGAAAGCAAGGGTTATAACAGCTTTCACCAACTTAAACAAGGAGACCGCCCAGAAGAGTTGCAGGAGATTCTAAAATCGATTGATGGCGGTTTTATTGAATAAAATTACTATTTATTATTTCAAGACAGTTTTGTGTAATTTTGATGAATAAAATATTAAAATAAGTTGTCAGTATTATTTTAACTTGTTAATGTAAGTTATACAGAAATTTATCAGTCACTCTCTATATATAGGGATGTTGGAACACTGAACGTCTTACTAAATGAAATTCTATTTAATTGCTCAAAGAAAGCGATTTTGTAAGTGATCATTATTTAAATTATCCGTTTATTCTGATAATTTTTTTTGTTTATTGTATTATATTTTTTATTATATTATTATGGATTTAATATCTTTAATTATCAAAATACATATTTAATTATTAAGATAAATCGATTGGATTCTTTAATTTAAAGTAAGTGTTATTTAGCAAGTTTACTTTAATAGGAATATCTGTTATCATTAAGAATTCTTATATTATAGAGTAAAATGCATTGTATTACTTAGACATTTGTATAATTCTATTCTTTTTTTATTTTTATACGTAACATTTTTTAAAGGGGACATAAGTTTCGAAATTGGAAGAAAAGCGTTACGTTTTGCAACGTATTCGTTTTGTTTATCTTTCAGTATAGTTGATTACTTTCTCTATCATTTATCATTCAAATCGTTTTTAACATTTGCCAATAATGTTTCTTTTGCCTTATTTCTCTTTATGGATTGAATACTATTATTTATCACTTAAACATGAATTATGATATTGGTAATTTAATAAAAATAAATCGTCTATTTGACGACAAACTGTTTACTCAGACACACCCGGTATAAAATATGTGCGTCGCGATGAGATAGAAATATCTGGGTTTGTGTCCTGAAGCATAGTTAAACCACTGGCTGAGAGACAGAGACAAAGAGAGAGAGAGAGAGAGAGAGACCCTTAGACCTTGTTAAGACATTTCCCTAGGAATAGGAAAATTATGATTTAAAACCTGCGATCCCTTCAGTCCCTGACATGTAGCAAACTGTGCACCAGTAGGGACTATCTTGTTTTGATGCAGAGAATGTGCACTGTGCTGCACAAGCAATGTGCAGGTTATTTAACACTTTTTACATTTGAAATTTGTAGCGTTGAAGGGATAGTAACGGGAAAATGATGTTGCTGGAGGTTACCAGCTTGGAAATTGTACATTGTTGGGAAAGTGTAGATAGCCGTTTTGCATATCTACGAGTAATTGTGTAACTGATATTCCCCTTTCACAAAAAAGCATCACTTTTTTAGGATAGCACTGCTTAAAAGATGAGTAAACGTTTTTTCCCTGTCATTTAGGTGCAAAGGCCTGGTCATCCAAAACTGCACCAGAACAATAAAAAAAGTCAAACCTTAAAGATGTTTTCATTTATTTTTGGAATGTGAGAACTCGCCCGGGGAGTAAGAAAAAACTGCTTGAACGTAGAACTGCTGTGGTTGCCCTCGTACTAAAAATTAAAAAAATTAAAAAAAAAAAAAATCTGTATAGCCGCTCTCGGAAAATAGACTGGCTGATTTTGGTTAGTTACAAGTAGATGATGGTGGATTCACATTTTTCTGGATTGGTAGGCCTGAAACAGTGTAAAGTAAAAGCAGGAGTAGGGTCTGCTATTCAGAAAAAACTGGCGAAATATCTCTACATAGTGACATCATTGAGAGACTTAGGTCCATGCGTATTTGCATAGGAAAAAATAAGTATGCAAACATCTTTAATTGCTATGCTCCAAGCATGAATTCTAGTGAGGAAATTAAGGCGAATTTCTACTTTGAACTACGAAACCAGTTGAGTACTTCCATTCATGACAAACTTGTCCAGGGTGATTTCAATGCACGTGTAGCTAGGATACATCAGTATAGAATAATGTAATCAGTAAGAATGGTGTTAGCAAGGCAAGATCAGGTGGTCATCTAATGCTCCCCTTTCGTGGTGAGCATAGACTTTTAAACACCTACACTATCTTCCAATTTTCTAAGAAACACAAGACTAGTTAGTGACATCCCCGTTCCAATCGGTGGTTTCAGCGGGATTTCATCTTAATATTTAAATGATGATTTAAAATTGGTAAGGCTTCTCTCGGAGCACCTGTGCTAATATATATATATATATATATATATATATATATATATATATATATATATATATATATATATATATATTTATTTATTTATATATTTATTTATTTATTTATTTAAAAAAATTCTTTACATGATGATTAGACTTCGGATGGATATATAACTGCTCATCTAGAAAAGTTTGAATAAAATACACACCCTAACCACTAACCTATATTTTTTCCCTTTTCTGCTTTAGATTTAACCTGTCATTTCAATCGTCAAAGAAAACACACCCAGGAAAAATTTGAAATCTTGTTCCTCCCTTTTTTCTGACTCTTAAATAAAATTCTGTTCTGTTTTCGAAAATATGTCATTTTCATCAAAAGTTACCCAATATTTAACAGCATAATTATCCATCCCACAAAAGGTTTAATATCTAAAAATACACTAAAGTAAGTGAGTTTCTTTTTCTAGGTTTTCAAATAAGACGTTTAGCACTCTTGACACCATTTGGCGTAAGAATCACTTAAAAAACCTTTGACTTATTCAGCTAGAAAGAGAGCAGGTTAAAATAGATTTGTGTCAGGCCGAATGTTTTCTCAGCTGAACCATAGTGAGCGGAAAAGATCAGTAAGGACTTCAGGAATGGTACCAACATTCATACTCAGACTACCACCTTCAAATTCCATTCAAGAACCATCAAGAGAACGGTAAGTTTAAAAAGTAATTTTGATAAGTTTAAAAAAGAGGGAACAGTAGAGACGAAAAGTGGATAAAGAGGGCACAAAAGGGTATCATCATTTCAATTTAGAACTAAAGTGATCAATTAGAAAAAAATCTAACTCAATTCATAAGATGTTTGGCACGTGAGAGAGGAGTTTCGGCAATGACAGTCAACAAAGTAGTGAACAAAGACTTGAAAATGAAATCGTACGTGTTACCACAGCAGAGAAAGTTAGAGAGAGCGAGGATCATCTTGAATACGTTGTAAAATGAACCTGGAGTAATATATATATATATATATATATATATATATATATATATATATATATATATGAACTTTATTTCAATCCTTCATGAGCTTCTAATCCTCAGCTAAGATTAATTAATGAGGAACCATGTTATTTTCGTTTATGATTAGTTTCATTCCGATTATTCTATTAACCCTGGAGCGTAATTAAGCGTTCTTATTGCGCAAACTTGAGTTCAGTAGTGTTTTAAAAAACCTCGAAGATGCCTTTAATCATTCATTTTATTCTTTCATCATTTATAACATACAACTCAATCTAATAATTGGACAGTTTTGGTGTTCCACGATTTGGACAATTTTGACGTTACAGTTGGTATATATATATATATATATATATATATATATATATATATATATATATATATATATATATATATATATATATATAAAGCAAATAAAGATAATCAATCCAAAGAAATACATGAAGTAATAAACAAATTAACAACTGTTCCCGTCAAAATAATAGTTAGAATAAACTACAACAATCAACCCCAAAATTGAATAAATAGCTTTAATTATCTTCCCAAACCAAAACAAGACCATTAAATAAGCCATATAAAAAAAATTTTACTAAAAACTAATTTTTAATAAAAAACACCGATTAAAAATTAAAAATAAATAAATAAATATATATATAAGATAAGAAATAAAAATAAGAAAATAAAAAATAAAAATAAATAAAAACAAGCAAAATAAAAATAAATAAAAACAAGCAAAATTATTTAATCCAAAAAAAAATGAATCAACAAATAAACGACTTCCGGTAAAATAACCGCCAAAATAGACTCTCCACAATGCACCACTGACCCGCATATATATAAATAGCCGAGAAAAATAGCAGAACTCGTGGCCTGAGGATTTCATCAAGCATGAACCAGACTGCCGCCTCTAAGTGTTGACTTCTATGTTCACTTTTATATTTAGACACGCTCTATTTCTTATATTGATCACTTTATTCCATAAATATAGCATATCTTAAGACTATATTTCTTCATATATATATATATATATATATGTGTGTGTGTGTGTGTGTGTGTGTGTGTGTGTGTTTAATTTAAGGAAATGTCTTTCATTAAGGAACTGAGTTTCTGATCAAACCGAATTCATAAATAATTAATTCGGCCACACGACTAAATGACTATCCAGCCGATTTACTTTACACCAATCTGACCATAGCTCGATTAGAATCCATTTAAACATACACAAACTTACTAGACTCCATCCGAAACATACTACTAGAAAGCACAAACATAATAACCCCTTTCTATCTGTAAAAAAAGATTAAAAATAATGGAAACCCTAATAATAAAAAAGAAAAAGCCAACACTTAAAATTATTAACTACGAACCCGGCCATAATATGCTGTTTTCTACAAATAAAACATTTTTATAACACTACAAACATACACACAACACACACACACAAAATTAAACAGAAAAAAATAAAATCATCTTTGATAATAGCTAAAAGTATTGACGATAGGGCTCGGAATTTCAGAACATTAGGACAGTTACTACACACCCTGTGTCCCAAAAAGAAAACACTTGTTCGAACACAAGAAATATTAAATAAAAAGCTTAATGGTAGTAGCTTGTCTGTCGTTTTTCATGAAACATGCATAAATCAATGATTACAACCTAAATACACAATTATATATAAATATATATATATATATATATATATATATATATATATATATATATATATATATATGTATGTATGTATGTATGTATGTATTTGGTCCCTTTGAACGAGTTGTTAGAACGATCGTTTTATGGTCGATTTCTTATCGGTCTAGAGAGGGGACGATCCTTGCATGCTGCACCTTTGAAAAGTATCTGAAAAGCATATCACGTGTTGACCCAAGCTTTGTAAGTGAAATTGAGTAAACGGAACACATGGTGCCGTCGATAAATGTTCTATCACGCTGTCTCAAGTCATCGTTACCGAGGTTTTGAGTGTGCTGGTTTTGTCTGCTCAGCATAGATGCAGGATAAACCACAGGTTGGCTCTATGGGTGACGAACAAACAAAATATGCCTGAGCGAGAGTTTGTAATATGGATTGGCTAGCCGCCCTAGTAGACGAGTATCCTCGAATACAAGTGGCCGGCTATATTATATATATATATATATATATATATACATTAAAATTAAAAGAGAAGGATACAACATACACCCCACAAAACACAGACATTACTACACAGACATTTGAAATAGCCGTAGCAAATGACATGAAGAATACAATAGCACGTAAGCTGCCACATAACAATATTACTGAAGGGAAACGTATAGTCCTTGACACGCTGATACATAGAGATGACCGAATCAAAACACAGGCTGAAAAAGCGGGAACCACAGTGATCTGGGGACTCAAAGATTACATTAAAGAGGCCAACAATCAGCTAACCGACAAAGAAACCTATAAATGCTTGCCTACAGGTCCTCTTCCCGAATAACAAAAAAGAATTAACTAGCTCACAAAACATAATGCTTCGCAACAATATAATCGACAAGAAAGATGCACAACATTTACACCCAAAAACATCACAGCTGCTCGCTTCTATCTGATTCTTAAAATACACAAAAGCAACAACCCAGGAAGGACGGTCATTTCATCAGTCAACTGCCACACGACCCAAATTTTCAAATACGTAGTAAATAATTCGTCACCCACAAGGACGCGGGAGCGATTTTGGATTTTACCGAGACAGGAAAATGAAGGCCGGGCAACTCGTGCCGTTATATGTCAATAGTACTCTATTTTCGGCCTGATCTGTCTCTTGTTATCTTAGCGGATACCAGGAGGAGCCAGGCAGATACTGACGCAGTACAGGGAACCGACCATTTTCCAAAGATCTTTAACAATGTATTGTGTATACAAGTTCCCCTTGAGCTCTAGGTTCAGTTTAAATGTCTGAAGGCACTCCTTCATGCAGGAACATGCGTTTATCATGATTGATGAAAATTCTTGGTTCAATCTGTGATGGTGGAAGTTATATAAACGATATTATAAATTCCCAAAATTTATCTAGTCGTTAAGTTTTTCAGTGTCTTAAAATTTCTGCGTTAGCGTTATATGAATAAGTATATCTATACATATATACATATATGTGTGTGTTTTTGTGCGTATATAGTGGGTGCATATTCCAAAATATTTGTTATTCAATACGAGCATATAGTTATATTTTTTATTTGAAATTATTTTCCAAGAAAAACATTCCTGAAAACCATAAGAAATATATATTATATGGTGAGTTAAAATTAACTTAACAGTAGTATGAGAGATCAAGGTGTCAAATCAGGGGTGTGTGGTAGCCATGCCAACGCTCCACTGCGACCTAGCCAAAAATTTGGGAAACTTTGATCAAGACAATCGCGAACATTACGAGCAAAATGAGGCAGTGCACCATCCTGTTGGAGATACCCTGCTCGTCTGATTTAGGGGTATGTTATCAATGGCAAAATCTTGCAGCATTTTTAAGTAAGCATTTGCAGTCGCCTTTGGAGTTGTAAAGAAATATGGACCAATTACACTCTATGACTTCTGTTTATGGGTTATGATAAAGGATCGTGTGTATAGCAAAAAAGTTATATACATGTCAACTCAAGGACAAAATAAAAGGTGTAATATCAGATATTCCCTGTGAAATGTGTGTCAATTCACTAAATTGTATTGTTGAACGCTGGGTTTTGTGCATCAATCGTGCTGGTGGACAGGTAAAGACTGTTCACTAAACTCTGAATAAATGATTTCTTTCATACTAGTGTTAACATAATTTTGACTCATCATCTCAGACTCAACATAATTTCGACTCACCGTTTATTTCGAGAATATTTTGAAAATGTCCTCGGCATTCACCACATAATTATCATTGATAAGATTTAATGTTTACAAGTTCATTAGGGTGTGTTTATAAAGACAAACACACAAAAACGCACAGACACACAAACACACAAAAACGCACAGACACACAAACACAAATACACACAATGGCACACACCAAAAACGCATGCACATAAACGGACACATATACCTTTTCTAGGCAACTCGTGTTTGGTCAGCAGAATCACATGACGGACACTGGGATGACTTACAGATATTTCCTCATCCGTTGTTGCATCACCTAACGCCCTTCGATAACAAAAGCTCCTGACAAGAAATAAATCTCCCGAAAATAAAACTGCAGAGCAAGAACTGAAAGGCGATACGGGTCCGCTAAGCTGATGCGGTTTCTTGAGCTATATTTTCTACGGCAGCCAGATTATCCAATGCGAGTTTCGTTACCACTGACAGGATAAGCTCACTTCCTTCGAAAAATGAATGATTATATAACATATTATATCATTCACACACACACACACACACACACACACATATATATATATATATATATATATATATATATAAATATACACACAAGCACACACACACACACACACACATATATATATATATATATATATATATATATATATATATATATATATATATATTTATATATATATATATATATATATATATACCCACACAAGCAAACACACACACACACACATACATATACATATATATATATATATATATATATATATATATATATATATATATATACGTGTGTGTGTCTGTGTGGTCTGTAGATTCAGTATATAGAGTTGATACCAATATTAGAGACTTCTCTGTAAACATACTATTTCTAATTTTGTGCACCCTCCCTGAAGATACTTCATATTGTAAACAATGTGTGTGTATGTGTGTGTGTGTGTGCGTGTATGTGAGTGTTAGCGCAGGGTGCTTTGGGTAAGTTGTCACCATATTATAATTTCAATTTCGTGCATGCCCCTTATTTGGTTTTATTGTGTCGATTGCCTAATATAGTAGGCTCAGTTGCGCACAGTCTGCGATTAAAAGAGCATAGTGCGATTCCCTTAGCCGCTCTCTAAGGACCACTATAGTCATTAATATATCCGGGATATACTATCAATTAGAAAGGACCATAATAAATCAAATAAATGAATTCCCAACTTGACTTATACCTGAACGACTTTGATTTACAAGGTTGGTGCAAAAATAATCACGTAATAATGTCGTTTTTTGACGTTAATATGTCAAAAAACGACATTATTACGTCATTATTTTTGCACCAACATAATACTCCATTGATGTTTGCAAATATAATCATATGCGAGTAGCTGTATTTTTTAAGATTTCACGCATACACACACGCACACGCCCGCACACACACACACACAGACACACACACATATATATATATATATATATATATATATGAGTAAGCCATTGTGCATGGAGACTCGAACACACAAACACACATAAGCAGATATAGTGACATTCACAGACAGTATTCTTTGGAGGGATTATACATTATATTAGAAATTCCGAGACTAAAATAAAGTCAATAAGAATTGTCTTTCTTCCTCCTCGCTACTATCAAATTGTTATCTACATTTTTCTCTGTGCAGAAAGTAAAATAATAAGAACAACTATGGATGAAAAATGATTTTTCAAAATGGCGTGGTAAGAATAGAAATTAGTCATTTGCGCCTGCGCATAATTTTTTTTTTAATATTTTTGTTCATTTTTACTTATGTAAATTATTTTTACAATATTTTTTCGGATATCTTTAGTTTTCACTGGCAATTGTTTTCGGTTTGCTTTTTTTTTATTGCTACCTGAGTGGGTCGAATGAAAAATGGTAGGTGAAAAGGATGTAGATGAGTAAGAGATAATAAGAAAATGGCGAAGAGAAAGATGATTCGAACATGAGAAACACAGAGGAATAAAGAAAAGTAAATAATTAGCGTGAGTAAAAATTGTCGGCGAACAAAACGGTTCAGCACCGTCTATTCAATCCATTGTTTTGACAAAAAAGTATTGGGAACATTCGAAAAGACCAAATAAATGAAGTAGGATAATATAAATAAGAAAGCAGTTAAGTCTTAAAATTGGTCGAAGAAGAAAAAGCAGGAGGAGAGGCAAATAATAATATAATGTATTAATTTGAGGATAGAGTCATTAAAATGACGTACTTTCTCGAAACAGAAATGTCACTTCGAAATTTAATGGATATAGCCTGTTTATGAAAATGAAGAAATATCAGCTTATTTTGTAAGTCAGGATTGATCGAGGATTTTGTCAAGTCTCTCTACGTGTGCTACTAGTAAGAATACTACCGGTTACATGACCTAGATAGTCAACAGGATGGAAAATAAAACCGTCAAACGGTGGATGGATCTGGGGTCTACTGCCATCTCGCAAAATCAGACAGACCGGGCTCTATGCATGAAGCCAGTATGCTTAAGGCAGAGAACATCCTGGACAGAAGTCGACGGGCAGGCTGAAGGGTTGCCAGATATATGACGACCCTACG
Source organism: Acanthosepion lycidas (assembly GCA_963932145.1). Lineage (NCBI taxonomy): Eukaryota > Metazoa > Mollusca > Cephalopoda > Sepiida > Sepiidae > Acanthosepion > Acanthosepion lycidas. Next base: position 98,447,393 of record OZ010579.1, read on the forward strand.
ACGACACATGGTCATGTTTGCTCTGATGATGAGGAGGATGATCTGGAAATTTTTTATTGTTGCAAAAGCAAATCATTCGTTTTCAAAATCGGCTTCCCTAGAAGAATCCTTAAAAGGAGATTTGAATTAACTTGGTTTTCTCAACTCTCGAACGTCCATTATAGTCATTAATATACCCACAACAGAATAATGAAAAGGAGGAAACATACTAACTCAAAAAAATGAATTCCGAAAAGGAATAATAATTAAATATATATTATATATTTCACTGAAGTACGCACATTTAATCATATTCAATCAGTTATGTGCCATGCGTGATACATGCGTAGGCGATCATGTATCTTTCGATACATGACTGACGAGGCAGATTTGTTTTTCCCGCAGTAGGTTGCAATTACTTTCTGCGGTATCCCAGTTGCCATTCAAGGCTATAAAACCCGGTCTGTCCTTCTATTTACCCGTAACTGCTTGGGAGGGGAGAAGATGAGGAATCGTACCTTTCCCAAGGTTATTAGCATATAAGTGAATGTAATGGATTCAAGTGGAATTCGAACTCGGCTCTCTGATTCCTCATTCCGGGCCGCTATAAGACGTAATAAATTATGTATACTTCGCAAATTGTCCCATACAGCAAAATTAAAGCGCATATCAAAAGGCAACCAGTAAATATAGGGTATGAATAGAACGAAGGTCTCACTTCTAACGTCCCCAGATACATCGTCCTCCATGGTTAGCCACACCACAACTCACTATGGTTTCAGTTACTGTGTCGAGCTAAACAAAGATGACTATTTTCAACAAAGGGACTGCCACGTGTCTCAAGAGTCTCTTAAGATATCAGTAACTTATTCTTGTCAAAAGAAAAGGATTATTGTATTCTACAACCGTGATTTTGACAATTTATTCAGCTTGATGTCAGAAATGACAGTGGTAGCATTCATCATGAACTCCAGCAGTATGACTTTCTTTTGGTCCCAAACCGCCGTGTCCTTCAATCTCGCCTCATAAGATTACCATTAAATCGATTTCCATATCGTTACTACTGCAAGTCCAAACTTTAAATAAATATACATGAACAACTTTTTGAATGTGTGTTGCACTTCCTCTTTGAAAATATAGAAACTGATTTTAGTGTACTCAGAGAAATGTCATATGGAAAGAGGTGGACTAAATGCATGAGCTCGAAATGCGATTTGCAAGTCGGGAACACTAGAATTAAGCAGATGCAGAAGTGTAAATATCTGGTAAACGTTCTGACAGAGGACGGTAATTGCGATACTGAGATCCGTGAGCGTATTGGGATGACCAAGGACGCATTCCAAAAGGCTGGACATAGTATTGCGAGAGAGGAAGATTTATTTGGTAAAAAAGAAATGAATACTGATGTGTTACATGATGTCTGTCTTTCTTTACGGCAGCGAATGTTGGACGGTGTCCTCAAAGATGAAGAAGATACTCGAGGCGACGGACTCTGCAGCAGGGTGCTAAGGATATCGTGAACCGAACGTGTGAGTAACTATGAAGTCTTAGAAAGGATACAGACAAGGGGAAGCCTCATACTTAACACCAGGAAGCGGAAGCTGAAGTTTCTGGGACATATAATGAGAAAGGAAGTCCTGGAGAATCTGATGCTCAGAGGTGGAATAGAAGGAAAGTGAGACAAAGCAAAACAATGCTAGACATACCTAGCGAGCGTAAGCAAGTCGATGACAGAAGGTGGTCTGGGAAAGAGGCAGAGAGAAGGAGCTTGGTGAGAGCTGCAAGGGATAGAGGGAGGTGGTGAATCATGATCGCCTACGTTCTGAAAGGACATGACACATAAAAAGAAAGAAAGAATTAGGGACAACTGCACAAAATTCTCCTCATGATTTCAGACATTTTATATTTTATTAATAAGAAAAAATAAATCGTAATTCTGACTCTTACTGTTAAAATTAAATCAAGTAGGAATTAAATTTTACCTCATAATAATTTTAATTCATGACCAGCAAAATCATTTTTTTATTTTAATTTATATTTATTTTTATTTATTATATTTAAGGGCGTATTTGTTAATTATTATATTAATTAATGTTTAGGCTACACCGTAATATCTAGTGAATTAAATATGCACCCCCCAAAAAAAAGCAAAAACAATTACAAACAATTAAATAAATGGGAAGTGTTTTGAGAGAGAAAAGAGAATGTAAAATCCGATTCCGCAACAATATAGCAAAATATACCTTCAAATATTAAACCTCTTATTAAGAAACAGCAAAAGAAGTATTGTTAGAAACAAAGACAAGTATGCTGAATAGTTATATAATATAATTCCTTTTCTATTGTAGCAACTGCTGGACAATCTCATCACAGAGAAGAGTAGACTTAAAACAGCAACAATGTTGTTCTAAAAAGGTTATTAATAATGCTATCGATTGACCATGTTCGCAACTAGGATGAATTAGGGAAAAATGCCAATAAAAAAGCCGCTAGTAATCGCAAAGAGAATGTTCAGATTTCTAGGGCACAAAATGAGGAAAGAAGTCAAGATTAAAACGGCACTCAAAAAACATGAAAGACAAATCAAGCAGAAGGAAATAGTGAGTAACCTACGTGACGAGTTTGTGTAAATGGATGATATATTAAGAGCTTGGAGGGTTGATGACAAGACATATTTTGATACGATCTATAAACGACAGGATGTCGTGTAGTGTCATAATCGCGCACTTCCTAAAACTATACACATAGAAATAAAATAATATCTAATGAAGTATACAAAAAATGAGGCATCAAAATATTTTTATATTTTGTTTTCACAGAAAAAGAGCAGAAACTCCTTAAAATGGAGATGGCAATATTTAATGTCAATAAGAAAACGGAAGCAACTACCAGAATAAGCGAATAAGAAAGGAAAATGAAATAGCTAACTATTAACTATAAAAAGACAGAATGTGTATTTTCCAACAAGAAATTACATAGTTTAAGCAATATGATGGGACTTAAAAATGAAGCCGATACAGGAATTCAAATATATCTGTAGGGTAGTAAAAAAAACAGAAAATTTAACACAGAAATCTGTTATCGCCTAAGAATAGAGAAATAAACAAATTATTAAGCGGGAATAATTCCCATAGAAACATAGGCTCTAATCTTATATGGTAGTAAATAGTGGGTATTCTTCTCACAGATGAAGACACTTTATGTGACAAAGTCGTGTTCTACTGAATAATATTAAGAATAACATGGACAGAATGTGTGAGCAACAAGGAAGTTTAAAGGTAAATAAAACACACAAGAAAGTCGATATTTACCATCAGAAAGAGACAGTTGAAATTTCTTGGAAGCATAATGAAAAAAAAAAGATGGTCTAGTGATTTTACAGGCAGGGCTGGATTAAGGCATTAAAAGAAGCCTGGGCTAATAAAATTTGGAAGGATCATTCATTATCTATTTTCACCCCCACTCCGAGTAAAATAAAAGATATATTTTTGAATTATGCTTTTTTTTTTGGCGCGGGGTGGGGAAAATATGAAGCACCACAAATGAAAGTTTTAATGATTTAGGAAACCATCCAACTGAGTTAATTTGCAATGATATTTTTATTCGAGTTTTACATCCAACAGAAATGTATCTAGAACGAAGGGCCCGTATCAAAACATAAGTGGTGTCCCTTAAAGGAATTTAAAATCCCCACTACGACAAAAGGGTCCCACATTTTTTAAATTGTTTCAAATTAGTTCAAAGGAATCCCATTAAATCTGAAAGTAAACAAATCTACCCAGTTCTTATATATGAGAGTCAGTAATGATATTCTAATTTAATACTTCAAATATGAGTGACCAACGTTTACATGATGTAAGCTGTCAAAATGAAGTATTGAAACGTTATAGGAGCAATAATGAAGTAAAAAGAAGCATAATTTTCATAACTGCAAAAAAGAAAACGAATTCTCATGAAAAGTGAGATTAATATTGCGTCTTCCGTTCTCAATAACATGACGGATGATGTAATGATTTTAATATCATCAGAAAAAATATTTCATATCCTTTAGCAAAAAGAAAATCGAAAGTACAAAATTCGAATATAAAATCAAGAGTCAATAAAAAAAAGATTGTCGTTACATTTTAGATATTTAATCATATTAGCAATATATGATGGAAGAAAATGAGCCTCAAGCCTTGTTCTGAAAGAACTTTGAAAATATAGATCAGATTGTTTGAAACATGTACATTTTTTAGGTAGTTATTAAAAAATAGTTAATATTTTTTTTTATAGTAGACAGTCTAAAATGCTAGGAGCTAATTTCATAGTTTCTTATAAAATAAGAAATATGGCAGAAAAAATATGAAATCATATAGAGGAAAAATATAATTTAAAAATAACGCTATGTAAGGAGAGTTTAACAGACGAAAAAGAAAAAAACAAGAATCTAAAACATGAAACTGAAAGATGAAAGAATAAAGAATTGAAGACAGATTTAATTATTAGTAAAGATTTAGGAATGAGAAAAATAAATGCAAGTTGGATAGAGAAATAACACATAGTATAAATAAAAGATAAATTATCGCTAAAAAAAATGAAACAATGGAAAAACAGAATGAAAGACTGAAAGAAAGAATCAAAAGATTGAACAAATAAAAGGTTATCTGCACAATGCTGGCGAAAGAAGAAAGAAGTAAAACTATAGATATGGATCGTAGAATGACGATCTGAATGTTGCGGTACGGAGCTGCGCATATATAAGAAATGCGACGTGATGCCATGGTTAACAATCTTGTCTCGCTAAATGAATACTACTCGTTAGTGAGTTCGAGCCATCCTGCATCTCCAAGTAGGGCGGGAATGCCACTAGTGCGCAGGGGGTTACAGAGAGTGAAAGGACAAAAGATGATTCAATAAGATAGAAGATGGCGATTGACGTTACATATAAATTTTTGAAGATTGTAGTTATCAGGGAAGCAATTAAACGGGAGGGGAGTTGCACAGGCGGGAAGTTCGTGAAAAGACAATGTCGAAGTAGAAGTGTCAGTAAGCTAAGCTTCGTAAATCACTATATGAAATTTCACTGAAAATAAAATAATTAGGAAATGCATTGTATCTCAGAATAACAGTACGCATAATGATCGTAAAAGACAGCGGCTCCCTGTACCACTCAAGTAAGTACCTGAATCCTATCTTCATACTCTTCGTTACCTTTACAAAAGCCAGATAAGCACAAAAATGGAGTATTTTCTCATATACGGGCGGGAGCTGACCAATCCACACTTTTAGGTCTCGGCACAGTTCAAAAGCGTGTACGAGTCATTATTGGTGAGAAATTATTTTCCACCCTCCTACGTCCCTTTGACAGGCACAATGTGGCAAGTCTCCGGCTGCTCGATAGCTACTACCATGGAAATTCTTCGAACGAACTACGTTACTTTGTTCGGCCGGATCAAGCCTTTATGGTTAGAACCAGCCATGCAACTTATCTTGTAGCAAACCGCCCATATCCCCTCTGTATTCAATCGATAAGAAGCCAGTTTTAATGGAACAGCTTTTTCCCGAGAACCACTGCTTTGTGGAACCGACTCCAAAGAGGATGTTTCTGCAATTTCTACCATCTTAACCTGTTCAAGTCTTGGCTTAACCGTTATTTCTCGCCTCTCCATATACACTGCTTTCTAACTTAACCCTCTACTCGGTGTGGCCCCGGGGTAAATCATTCTGTACAAATATGGCAGTATACTGACTTTAGAACACGCAAACATTATAGCTATATTTATAGGACTATTGCAAGCTGAGTGTTGCATTTAAGTCACGAGAGCCAAAAGTAAAGTGTACCAAGTAAAGAAAGAAATTTAAAATTAAAGGCTGAAGATTTTTATGTCTGATGCGACTTGCGTACTTTACGATCGTAGAATTTCGATTCTGGATCTGAAATAAGAACGAAGAACATGTTAGTCAAAATAAAAAAAAAACATGATAAAAACATAAAGAATTAAATAAAAACGTTTGACGTTAAAGCAGAATATTTTAGATTAAGTTTCACTCGTAAAAGTTAATTAAAAATTAGGATGAAAAGTGTTTTTTAGAGATATAAAATAAGTATTTTAGTCAAGAAAGGTTGAAACCTTATTCAAGGCTAGTTTTAATTTTATCAGAATTATTTATAAACATTATTTTTTGTTTCTAGTAATCAATGGTACAGATAAATATTCTCTATTTCGATTTCATTTTAAACTAAGCAAAAGTTAATTCACATTTCACAGTTGTTGATCTGTGTAAAAAAACCATGACAGAATACTAAGTCCTGATACTGTTTCAGTCAAATATATTTATTCTCAATATGAATATCTATAATGCAAAAACTACATACCTATGTTTCATCAATGACAAAGGCACCTTCTATAGTTTCTGGGATAAAGAACGATTTGAAATGCTAAAAAAAAAAAAAAAAAAGAAACTTTATTAACAGGGAAAAGATATTTGAGTAATCTCTAACTTTTACTGGGAAAAACGACTGGTATGCGGAAAGAGAACAAGTTGATGATAAGTGAGTATGGGTTTTCGCGGCAGAATTATGTTACCTACGTAGCAGGTCAGCCAGGATTTATTATTGACTGACGTAATGTTAACAACATAAGTTAATCAGATGAATCACTGTTGATTTTCGACTCAAGAAGGATACTGTAAAAATCATCTATTACACAAGACTGTATATATATATATATATATATATATATATATATATATATATATATATATATATATCAGTGTGTGTGTGTGTAAATATATAGGAAAATAGGAAAGAACACGTTAGGTTATTAATCCGAAGTTCTTTATTATTTTTTTTTTTAAACAGTGCTCAATATATAAATAGAGACTAAGTTATAATTACTTTTTAAAAATATGATTCCATCGCTACATAAGTGTCCTCATGTTTCAAAAACAGGAGCTAAAAATTTCAATTTAATTATAAAAATTTAATTGAATTAAAGTATCAAGCTCTCTTTCATCTTCAAGCGAAACTTTTGGTATCAAAAACATTTGGAATAAAAAAATTCGCTCATTAGACAAACTGTTTTATTTTTTTTAAATTGGAAGATTGGACCAAGCAAAAAGTAAAGTGAGGAAGACATCAGAAGAGAGTAAAACCTGAACAACTTATTTACATATGCATAAGAGATTTGAGGAAAGAACATGGCCAGATTATGTGAGGGCGCTTTCCTTCCGGATTATTCCAGGAGGATTAGCAGATGAGTTTTCTCCCCGGAGTAGATGCTGCCGTTATAATATGTTCCGTGCCGGATGCCTTATCTCCTCCCTTGTGCGTAATATCAAATGTGTTGACTAGCTTAGAAAAGTTATGACTAGCTTTGACAAGCTATGACCAGCTTAGACCAAATATGACCAGCTTAGACCAGCTTCCCGCGTGGAAAGACTCGGGTCTCCACGTTAAAACCGACCTTGTGTCACAACCTAACTCAGTTTAAAGTAACTATCAGTCAGAATATGTGAGTAACGAGGGTATATTTTAGGAAAATAGGAACTACGCGGAAACCGAAAATTACAATAAAAAAGAAACTGATGAAAATTCGAGAACACCTGGTGAGGAAAGAACTCTTAGAGTATTTAACCTTCACGGGAAGTACTGGAGGCTCAGCAAACACTGGAAATCATTAAATAAACTAACTATAGACCTTTACGAACAGGTCGAAGAAAAAAGCACAGAAGGGATGTTATGTGTTTAAAATAACTTAGAACAAAATAATTGATCGTGATTCCTGATTGCCCACCTTCTAAAAGGACATACCATATAAAAGACAATGATGTGAATAATTAGTGGATGAGATTATTTTACTGAGATAAACTGCGTAATCTAAATCCTAAACTCTGAAAGATCTATAAGATCTAATAATGGATAATCCGACCTCTAATCATGGAAGCCGGTCAATGGCGCTGTCACGTGTCTTTCATAAAATTTCTGATTAGAATAATGAGTGAAGTTGCAAGTTAACACATATTAGAATAATTCGTTCTTTAGAAAAAGCAGAAGTAATTTCTTCGAAATATCCACTCGCTAAACAAAAAAATTAAAAAAATTAAAAAAAGAGTTAATTTGGAAAGTCCGTTAAAAATACGATGTTTGTGGCATTTGGGAATGGTTAGAGAACTGATGACACTTCTGGGGCTTCTTTGATTGGCAAACACTGTCTAATTAAAATAATTAATGAAAACGAAATCCTAGAAATAAGAAAACAGTGGCCTGAATTATTGTTTGTTAATTGTCGAATCTAACTCCGCTTAATTAATGTAAAATATAGCGAAAGAGAATAAAAAGAAGGAAATTGAAGAAAAGAAAGAAGAGTGAATAATGAAAGAAAAAAGGCGAAAAAAGAAAAAAAGAATGAAATCGAAATAAAGAATCAAGAATGGTAAGCTAAAAGAGAATACGGAAAAATGAAATCAAAAATGGTGAAATGAAAAGAAGAGAAAACGAGAGAAAAATGAGTGAAAGAATGAATTGAAGAAATATATAAGGAAGGAAGAAAAGACAAAAGAAGGGAGCAAATGAAGAGTTAACCAATGTTAAAATGATAGAACAAGTGATCAAATAAATGAATGAAAAATGATGAATAATAACTTTAGTATGAGGAAGAACGGACTAAAGAAAGACAGAAACAAAAACGAAAAGAAGAAAATAATGGAAAAAAAAACGAAAACATCACAAAAGAAAGATAGAAAGAAAGAAAGAAATTGAAACAGATAGATAGATAGATAGATAGATAGATAGATAGATAGATATTAGGTTTGTGCAACAATTATTGCTGTAATAATGTCGTTTTTTTGACGTTAAAAAATACGTCAAAAACGACATTATTACGTCATTATTTTTGCACCAACCTGATAGATAGATAGATAGATAGATAGATAGATAGATAGATAGGAATAAGCTGAGATAGATAAATATGAAAAGGCTAAGAAAGAAAGAAAGAAAGAAAGAAAGAACAAAGAAAGAAAGAAAGAAAGAACAAAGAAAGAAAGAAAGAAAGAAAGAAAGAAAGAAAGAAAGAAAGAAATTCGGTATAAGCTAAGGAACGGAGAAAGGTTAACTAACGGAAAATCAAATAAACAAAGAAGGATCGAATTTATGAAAGAAATCATGGAAAAAAAGAAATGAAACGAAAGAAAGGAAGAATAAAGCGGAGTAAATGATTGAATGAAAGTCGATCATTACATCAAATTAGGAAAATAATAATCCGAAAAACAAAAATAAAAGAGAGTCGAATTTTTGTATGATTTTGAAATAAGAAGGTCACGGGAATATATAGTGTAAAAGGTAATATTTATTTATTGGGCTGATAAATAATTTAAAGAAACAAAAAAAACATGTTGATAACGAAGAGATGCATGTGATAAAAGAAAACAATGTAAAATTGAAACTGAGAAATCAGCCTAACACATTGAAAAGAAATATAAGAAAATAATCAAACGGTAGAATGTTCTAGAATGTGAGATGGACAGAGAAAAATTCAACGTAGAAAGCTCGAAGCAAATCTATTGTGGAAAGTCGATAAATTTCTACAGAAAAAGGAAACAATAAATAAAAATAAATTGAAATGAGAAAAAGTAAAAACCTGTAATAGAGACAAATTTTAGGATGTAATATTGAAATAAAAATATATTTTAGACATGAATTAAAAAAATTACAATTAAAACATAAACCAATATACGATGGATGATGAAATTATAGCAGCCTAAAAAGAGATTTAAAAGTCTGTTATTTGGTCCTAAAAAGAAGCCGAACTGAGAAGTTTTCACAAGGGTCTCTTTTTTATACACCCCCTACACATATACACAAAAGGATTAATTAAGGATTAATGTAATTTTATTTATTAATCCCACATATTTTATCATTTAATACAGGATTTATTTAGAGGATACATATACTTGAGTAGATGTCTCTTTCATTTACTAAACAGTATATGTATTTTCATCTCTCGGGATGAATATTCGGGAAATTTAAGAATAATCTGTTCGGCTTGACATTGGTCAAATTCTAATTTAAATCTAATAGTGTTATTATAAATGCCATATATATATATATATATATATATATATATATATATATATATATATATATATATATATATATATATATAACAGGCAGGATGTGTGTGTGTAACGAATGCATGGCCGCAATTTTCGATAGATTTGCACCAAAATTTACATGCACATGCTCCATGTTAGCAGGAAGGCCAAGACCGACATTGCATTTCCCAACTCCCATCAATAGTGAAAATAATCGATTTTTTCATGCTTCTACGGCAGTTTTCATGTAGTTTGCAGCCATTTTATACTTGCCAGAGTGAGAGCCTATAGCTAGCTGCCACGAATAGGCAGGGAGATTGTATTGGCTAGCGTGAGAACCAACAGCTGACTGCCACGAATATTAACTAGCATGCTAGCATGCAAAAAATTCGATAGCTGCATTCGTCACAAGTGGGACAAATTTAAATCTGCATGGCACTTTACTCCAATTGGCTCATTCGCTTGCTTAAACTCAGCGGTGATTCTGATTCCGCAGAACTGGGTTGGGTATGAAAAAGTATTTGTTAACATTCTTTTTTCATTCGGTTTTTCCAGTTACGAGCCCTTTTTTAAAGCTGATCGTTTTCTTAGTATAGAACTTAGAAAAAATTCGCAGTGTGATATATATATATATATATATATATATATATGTATATATATATATATATATATATATATGTTAAAGAAAAACAAACCAATTTAAGGTTTCATTATAATAATCTATTTCACCAGAGCCCTTTTAAACGACACCGGATCATCAGATAGCACTATCAAAAATTATTTTGGAGTGGTATCTGATGATCCCGCCCCCTTTAAAAGGACTCTGGTGAAATAAATTATTATAATGAAACCTTAAAGTGGTCTATTTTCATCCTCCTTGTGACTACCCATACGGATTACCAAGTTTTTCATAATATATATATATATATATATATATATATATATATATATATATATATATATATATATATATATACTGACCTCCTCAACTTTTAAGTTAAAAACTCTCCATCATGTTATTTTTACTTTTAATTTATTTTTTGACACGTGTATTGAAAAATTTTTATACTACTGTTTCTCGTTTGATTCAACTATATATATATATATATATATATATATATATATATATATATATATATATATATATATATAGTATGGATATGATCTTGTAACCCTTGTTTTCACGCTTTTGCAATCATCAGACAAACTTATTTTTTTTAAATTGGGTCTATTTATGCTTATTTGATTATGTTTGGTGGTGGGAGGGCGAATTTCCCTCCGTGTCTGTTCGCGATGACACACACACATGTAGACACACAAACATACACAAACTTACAGGTGTAACCTTTTTAGTCCAGAAAAACGCTCCCATGAAGACATTACAAGGCCAGGAGCAGACATCCATCCATGCTCTCAGACATATATATATATTTACGAGTAAATATCCTTTGGAAAAGTATAAATTCATTTTTTACTTACCCCCGCTATGCATTAAATAGTAGATCAGACTAAGCTCCCTAGCTGAGGCTGGTAACCATTCCAGAAGAAGAACTCTGCGATTAAAACAATACTAACTGTCCATAAACCCAATGAGGATGGGAAGAAGCAAAAAGTAAAAATCTTAAGAGTGATAATTCGACAAACATGGACCTTTGTAGCCGCTAAGGAAATGGAATGTTAAAAGACGGTTTTTTTTCCCATGGCGTCGCTTTTCTTTCCACTTCCTTCTTTCTTCAGCAATGTTTATTGGTTTTAAAAGAGATGATTACATTAGAAATTAATCCTAAACATTGGTGAAATTGAATATATATATATATATATATATATACTCGAATCTCCCGTCGAACTCGACTTATGAGGGTCAAGCAGATCAGTTCCTAGGAAACCGACAGCCCGATAACAGCGCAAGAGATTTGATTATAGTGGTGAAGTTTTCGTGCAGGACCATCCACACTTTTTGAAGTGCCGAATACAGAGAACTGGTGCACTACGTGCCACATGTTTTGAATTCAAATTTGTCCTTCTCCTAGACCAGTTGCCACCCAAGACTATAGAACCCAGTCTGTCCTTCTATTTACCCATAGAGGGTAAGAAGAGGATTCACACCTTTCCCAGGGGTATTAGCACTTAAGTCAATGTAATGGCATTCGAACTCGGCTCTCCTAATCCTCAAACAAAGCCACCATCCATTACCCCACCTTTATTTATATATATATATATATATATATATATATATATATATATATATATATATATATATATATATATATATATATATATATATATATATATATCGGAGTAAAACGGAGCAAAGAAACTAGATAATTTTGCTCTTATAAAGCAACTTTGAAACAATATATAATTATGACAGTCTATATAATCCTCTCCCTCTCTCTGTTTCTTTATTTCTTTATTATATATATATATATATATATATATATATATATATATATGTGTGTATTAGTTCTTGAGAATTTACAAAAAAATATTAGACACTATTTGATCGTTTATTTATTATAATTGTATGTTTAAAGAGACACTGAGAACAGGCCTGGATTGAGGAATCGGGAGCCGAGTTCGAATTCCCGACGAATCCATTACATTCACTTGCGTGCTCATGACCTTGGGAAAGGTATAAATCCTCTTCTTCAAACCCCCCAGCTATGTGTAAGTAGCAGGACAGACCGGGTTCTATAGCGTTGGTTGGTGACTGGTCTATCGCAGAAAGAAATGGCAACCTACTGCGGGAAAAAAATCTGCCTCGTCAGACATGTATAGAAAGATGAATGATCGCTAAAGCGTGTACCATGTATGGCACATAACTGACTGATGTTTAATACATTGTAATGACTTATACAATTGTATTAAGACTAACGCAACGCAATATTTATCATTTACCTGTAAATAAAGAAATAAATATAAAAACATTTTTATTCATAAATTTATAAACATTTACTAAATTATTAAAATGTGTGGACGAACTATATGTAAATCTCTATTATTTACCATTTTAAAAGTTTGAATCAGTTCTCAATTATCAGATGTTTTGCCAACCATTCCAGTAAATAATATAATCAATAAATAGTGTAAATAAACAATTTAATAATTTTTTTTTTCATTTCGTCTTTGTTAGAACGCTTTCCAGAGATATAAATTTTTATACTTGTTTGATTTTGGTATCTCCGTTTTGTAACTTGCATTTTGGGCTCATCCTTTTCTTAAAAGACATATGTTTTCTATTTACATTTTTCGGACTATTATCCTTATGTTTGTCGCCATATTTATAACAACGTTTCGGCTGTTGTACGCTCCGGCCTTCTTCAGGTGTTTGGAATGTCGAACTGAACGCTTTATTTCGTTCACTGGGGTTGACTGTTCTAGTTCCACGTGCCATGTTTAATGGATGTCAGTTATCAGTTATCGCCTGTAGATTTTCCTTCTGAAAGTTCTCCACTACCTTAACCGGGTATGGAACTCACACTCTTTGGGTCCTGTCACTGGGTCTAACCAACGTATTTTCCCACTGTGCCATTCCAACCACCTACAGAAGACCGGAGCGTACAACGGCCGAAACGTTGTAATAAAACTGACGACAAAGATGAGGACAATAGTCCGAATAATGTAAATAGTGTACATAATACCTCATCTCAGTAATATAGATAGATACATATGTCTTCTAGTATTTTATATTTAGTCCTTTCTTTTCTTCACTGACTTTTGTAGGATCTTTTGCAGATTTCTTTTTGTGTCTGCTATCAACACTCTTTTACCTGGATTTCTTATGTTATTAAGATTGTGGCTGCCATTAATTTTATGATTCCTGCTTTGGTTTGTCTGGATAGGTTGAATAAATTCGGTGAGAAGGCACATCCTTTTTTTACAGCCCTTTCTATTTGTGTATACCCGATGAACTCATTCATATCCGTAACACATTCTTAATGTTTGACGTATCCTCTCTGATAATTGTATATCATGGACTTTTAGAATGTAACTTAAAACTTTGTATCCTCCACGTTTTGAACATGAAAAAAAAAAAGAAGCGAAGTGTTTACTTTTTTTCTTTTTTAGATGAGTTTAAGTTTAGTCATAATGCTTCTCTAACTGCTGCTTGACAAATCATTAGATGAAGGATCTGCTTGTGATTGGACAGTACGCACCGGTTCTTGGAGTTCCGCAGTGGGGATACGAATCTTGAGGATCAAGTTCTAGAGAACGTCCATCTACAATTGATAATAAACATCTGAAAACACTAGTCAAGTATCGAGAAATGTTGCAGATAATGGGTGTCAACTTAGAAATAATATCGGACAATCTAAAGAAATTTGGAATGGTGATTGAAACCCGATAAATGGATTCCACATGAACTCACTGAAAAGTGTATTTGCTATTCCATTAGCGAAATTTGAATGATCAATTTCTTTAACCAAAAGTAACTTGAGATGATAAATATATTTGTTATGACAACTTAAAACGATCAACTCAACAGTATAAGGATGCCGAATCACCCCCCAACATTCATCATTGGCATTATCAATTAGAGCTTTCTGGAATCTAACCAGATCATCACTGCCTAAGTTGCCCCTAGCAACTGGATGAAATGCACATTCAATTAAGCAAAATGCAGCCGGCATTTGTTATTCAATGATGTCCAGTACTACTTCATGATAACATTAGTGCACATGTTACCAGGAATGGCAATGACGAATCTCAAGTTCTTGGGATATGAGACTTTGCTACATCCACCATATTGCTGCTATTTCTCCCATTAAATGCCACTTAAGGCAGAAAGACATCTTAAGGCAGAAAGACATTCCTTTGTAAAGAAGATTCAGAAAATGCACTCAAAGATTTCTTGGCGTCCAAGCATTTAGAGTTGCGTCATGAAGGCATAAATAAAATGAGAAACCGATCGCAAAGAGGTAGAGATGTTCAGGATTCCTATTTTGTATTATATAAACACTGCGTGAATATATTAATTCAGTAATAAATGTTGATTCTAAAGTCGGACATCGTTTTCCGAACAACCTTAATAGAATTCATTGCTATACACCATTAAGATTTATGTGCTGTTTAGTTTAAAATAAACAACGTGATATATTTTGATTTAATAGGGAAGACAGAGTTCCGAACAAAATGACGCGAAAACGTACATATTTGAATAGTATAATATTAGTCTGCATGGTGTAAAAAGAAATTGAGAATCAGTGTCGCGTCGACATTTTTTTTTATACATTTACTGACCCAAATATTAATACTCTGCGAATGGAGACACGTCTTTTTTGTTCCCATCACGAACATTTGCCAAAATAGAATCGATATTACACATTAAAAATTCTCTTGTTGCGTTGGCATTTAATATAATCGCCTTAACCTGCGTCTCCACTGCTTGCAAAAAAATTGACTGACGGTTGACCTTTAGCCGACAGTGGTGGTCTTTGTCGTTTGGCGGAAAGAAAGCGGGAATAGAATTTGAAAATAAACAGCAATTTCCAGGGGACAGGTAAATGAAAGAGAAAGAGCGGTTGTCGAAAATGAAGAAGGCTGGATTCACTGAACAGTTTGCTTAGAACTGCTCTGTGTGTGATTGTCTTGTTCATAGGCCGACCAAAAAGAAACGGTTTTATTTTCTTGATTTTCCATGTAGATTAAACATGGTGATATCAGATAGATAGATAGATAGATAGATAGATATCAACAGACTGAGATAGATAGATAGATAGATAGATAGATAGATAGATAGATTGATAGATAGATAGATATCAAAACAATGATAGACAGATGTCAACACACTAATATATAGATAGATAGATAGATAGATAGATATTAAAACAATGATAGACAGATGTCAACACACTAATAGATAGATAGATATCAAAACACTGATAGACAGATGTCAACACACTAATAGATAGATAAATAGATAGATAGATAGATAGATATCAAAACAATGATAGACAGATGTCACTAATAGATAGATAGATAGATATCAAAACACTGATAGACAGATATCAACACACTAATAGATAGATAAATAGATAGACAGATAGATAGATAGATATCAAAACACTGATAGACAGATGTCAACACACTAATAGATAGATAGATAGATAGATAGATATCAAAACAATGATAGACAGATGTCAACACACTAATATATAGATAGATAGATAGATAGATAGATATCAAAACACTGATACACAGATGTCAACACATATAATAGATAGATAGATAGATAGATATCAAAACAATGATAGACAGATGTCAACACACTAATAGATAGATAGATAGATATCAAAACACTGATAGACAGATGTCAACACACTAATAGAAAGATAAATAGATAGATAGATGGATAGATAGATAGATAGATAGATAGATATCAAAACAATGATAGACAGATGTCACTAATAGATAGATAGATAGATATCAAAACACTGATAGACAGATACCAACACACTAATAGATAGATAAATAGATAGACAGATAGATAGATAGATAGATAGATATCAAAACACTGATAGACAGATGTCACCACACTAATAGATAGATAGATAGATAGATAGATATCAAAACACTGATAGACAGATGTCACCACACTAATAGATAGATAGATAGATAGATATCAAAACACTGATAGACAGATGTCACCAAACTAATAGATAGATAGATAGATAGATATCAAAACACTGATAGACAGATGTCACCACACTAATAGATAGATAGATAGATAGATATCAAAACACTGATAGACAGATGTCAACACACTAATAGATAGATAGATAGATATCAAAACACTGATAGACAGATGTCAACACACTAATAGATAGATAGATAGATAGATAGATAGATAGATATCAACAGATTGGAATCGGAAGGAAGAAATGAACGAACGAACGAAGACGAACATGAAGGACAATGTAGTCGTAAACACAAATATATAGATATGTGAGGTGCTATACGACTGTTCTTTCTTATTTAAAGCAATGCCACATCAAGATGGAATTGATAAACGTATCTCTGTTTATCCATTTTCTTTTTTTTTTATATTAGAGTGACAATGAGAAGATATAGACAAGAAGTTATACAAGGATGAAGGCAGTAGAACATAGGAAAAGTTTTAGTCAACGTCGTTGGCATTTGCATTACTATAAACAGTAGTAAGACAGAAAGATAGAAAGAAAGAAAAGAAAAGAAAAAAGAAAGAAAGAAAGAAAGAAAAAAGAAAGAAAGAAAGAAAAAAGAAAGAAATTAGAAAGAAAGAAGAAAGAATAGAAAGAAAGAAAAGAATGAAAAGAAAGAAAAAGGCTGTGATATACGTTAACTGTGTGAAAGTATAATCAGTTTAGTTAGACTGATGTATGTATGAAGAAGATAATGTGTGCATACATACACGTACATGCACACATACTTACATACATGCATACATATATACATATATACAGGCAGGCAGGTATATGCAAATGTAATCGACTAATTTTTCTGATTAATCACTCCTAACTTCAGTTGGTGATATATATCTATTCAATTAGCGTTTATGAATGAAATATAAATTAATAAAAATTATTATTTTATTTCCACAATGAGCAATAATACCATTTTCATAATTAATTGACCACCAATGAAAAAATGAAGTTCAATTGATAGTAAATTAGATTTGAACAAAAGTGGAAATTGAACCAACTGCATACATCAGTCTGTTGTAATGTTAATGGTAATCTTAACCGTTTCCTCATAAAGAAATATTTGGTATTCATTGACAGAGAAGACAGTGCTTCTGTCAGTTGAAATTTATAAGTTCTCTTAAGAATATTTTGCAAGAAAATATGTTTCTCATGTCCAGTAACTGTTATTGTTCTTTACAGTATTGTTTTGGGTTTCTTTCTTAAACTTTTATTTGTAGTTATATGCCTCATGTGTTTGTCATTATAAGTCGGCATCTTGATTATATCATTATTTTTCTTTGAATTACATATGATATCCATTTTAGTTGTTGCTGCTGTTGAAAGGTCTTCGATAATATGGTTTCTGTTTTTTGTGACAATTCCATTTTTCCTGATTTTGTAGCGACAGTTTTTCAAGTTTCAAAAAAGGATGTTCTTCACCAAGATCCTCAGCTTTCACACGCTCAAAATCATTTCAACCATTGATCTTAGAAACAGTCGTATACAGGTGACAGTTTCGATATTTCTGGAGAAGTTTGACGCAATGTATTACATGCATATGAAAGTATCATTTTGACAAGCCTATGTAAGTACATGAGTCGAGTTTTCAGGGTAATGTTTTAGTTTTGTAATAATGTGTCGTGTTGGACGAAACAGCCTATTTTTTGCTTAATTTCTTTATATCTTCTTTTAACGTTATTTAACTGAGTCATACACCGAGATATTTGAAGGGTTTAGTATTTAATTGTTCCTTTTTCTTACTTGGATTTTAGCACTCATGGACGCAATCGTCAGGCCGCCTGATATATATATATATATTTATATTTACATAAGCTCTATTTTTGATATTTAGCACTTTACCCCAAAATATAGCACACGCTAAAACTATATTTCTTCTTTTATATATATATATATATATATATATATATATATATATATATATATATATATATATAAAATAACAGAAAATAAAGATTATCCACGTATCCTTCTTATAATATGCAGATATAATAGGATGGTTAATGGTGGTAGAGAGGTAAAAAAAAATAGCAGGAAATATTATAATATTGATAATAAAACTAATACTATTTATTAAATATTAATAGGTCTTTTGAGCAAATGGAAGCATATATGGGACATATTTTATAGTCAGAATTTTTGTACACACCTGTGTCGTTTCTAAACAAGGCAATAAATAATAAGGAGAAATGAAGTGAAATTTACTTCCGCGAAGAATTATTTTTTTCATATTGCCGAAGACGTCTGATAGTTTTGTGCTAATTGTTTTCCACGATTAATCTTGTATATGGCTTTTTTGTGGAAATTGTATCTTTGAGCAAACCTATAATCCTATTTAATCCTATTTAAACCGAGAATGTGTGAATCTATTTAAAAATGTATTTCAACCCGAACTTTCAGTGTTCTTGTTGGAATTTTCATTATAGATTCTGCTCATGTTCGTATGCAGACATAAACAAAGTAATTATCTAACGAATAATGCGTTATTTATTAATCGACAGATCTTTATCACCTTAAAAATATTTTAGTGGATATTTTTATTTACTTATTAAACTTTATATTAATTTCTTTTGGTCGGCAATATTTGGAAAATCGTATTGAAGAAAAATATGGCCATAATTTTCTTTTATTAGGATTTCTCAAATATTCAGGCAAGTAGATAAAAACAAAAATATATCATGTTATAAGGTTTATTAAATACGCGGAGCCTCTACTCAAATATGAGTATCCACAAAATTTACGTTTAAAATGACGTATATGTAATTAAGTAACTCATCGATTCTAGAAGAATACTCAACAGAATGCAGAGAGCACTGGACGGCCGTTTCGTCCTATTTTGGGGCTCATCAGCAGAGCGTATCCCCTACCAACAAACGACCCCGGACCATTACGATAGGAAGCAAGAGTCATGCCAATTATACCAACGGGCCTCGGTGATGAAGAGGTAACTAATTATACTTGATATAGCGCCGCTCTTACACAACTTCCGTGGTGTACCTCATCCGAGTTTCCCTAAGACAACGGACTGTGCTCCCACGAGCCACGTCTTCTATCCCCAAGCTGCTCCACCCCGAGCATTAGAAACCGGTTCAAGCAAGGATATAAAAGTGATAGAAATTATTAGAAGGATATAAAATCGTTTCGTCCTATATTTGGTACTCATTGGCAGAGCGCATCCACTGCCAACAAACGACCCCGGACCATTACGATAGGAAGCAAGAGTCATACCAACTATACCAACGGGCCTCAGTGATGAAGAGGTAACTAATTACACTTGATAGAACGCCGCTCTTCACAAATTCAGTAATGTCACTCATCTGACTTTCCCTAAACTAGCCGACTGTTTCCCAAGAGTCACGTCTTCTATGCCCAAGCTGCTCTATCCAGAGCATTAGTAGCCGGTTCAAGCAAGAACATAAAAGTAATAGAAAATATTAGGAGGATTTAAAATAATCATAGTTAAGTAATTCATCGAGTCTCGAAGAATTCGCAACAGAATGCCGAAAGAACTAGACGGCCGTTTTGTCCTATATTTGGGACTCATCATCAATGCGCATCGAGTCTAATTACTTGCCTCTTCGTCACCTTGGCCCGTTCATAGAGTTGATATGACTCTTGCGTAATGGGCCCGGTTCGATGGATGCGCACTGCTGATGAGTTCCTAATATTGAGGATTCTTCGAGACTCAATGATTTATTTAATTATGCTTATTTCAAATCCTCCTAATAATTTCTATCATATATATATATATATATATATATATATATATATATATATATATATATATATATATATATGTAAGTATGTATGTGTGTGTGTGTTTGCAAAAAGAGAGTATGAATGTCAAATGCTAGTCAAATCTAGAATACTGTAAAGAAGTGAATGGTATGTAATTCTTGCTGTTTTCAAACATGAACAGAATAACAGTCTTGTTTACAATTAAACATGAAGGAGAACTTTCTTCCAAAATTATGGAAATCACTTCTACTTTTCTTTTGTGTCGCCGTTCAAACGAACAAACAAGGCGGGTTTCAAATTTTTCGACAAGCAATATTTAAACTAGTTTCATTGCATAAGTGATATTTAATACATTTCCCTTTTTGAAACCTTATAAGATTCTGTTTTTTTTTTTTTGTTGTTGTTGTTTTTTTTAATCTTTGTCATGCATCGTAAATATATCCGTTCATAAGACTTCGTGTATAATACAGACAGCAAGCCAGGACATAGATATGACATCTGTCACGATACATTTGTCACGATACATTCATAAGTGATGCATTCGGATGAAGGTAAACGGCCCGGGGGACATCGAGACAAAATAAAGAATGAAGTGACTTTTTTCTTTGTTACATTAATAATAAAGAAATCGGTTGTTGCCCCTATGAAATGGCTACTCTTCAAAATCAATATCCACTCATCATTTAGTACCAATTTTGCCATATTTGTTTGTTCATTTACTTTTGTAATATTTTTTAATATTAATTGTAAAGATACTTTCTGTACAACCTGTATATGCAAGACAGAACTAAATAACAGTAACAAAGCAAAAATCGATATAGTCAATTCATTGTAACGTTCGATTTCATGGCAAGTAAGAACAAAAATATACCGGATGAGATCAAGAAGTGGTTATTTTTTATTGGTTCGGAAGAAAGAGATTAACTCCCTTTAATTAATTTGTCTCTTGTCGGATCGAAATAAATAGCACGCAGCTTTGGGCACTTCGCCGTGGTGTAATGTTTAACAAGCTTGTCTCGCTATAACAATTACTACTGAATAATGAGATCGATCCTAACTGGTTTACTCCTTACTTTCGGCCTTTTTTCCCATCTAAGCTACGCCTACAAAATCTCCATAGCACATAGTTTTGGTCACTTCGAGGATGTGTGATGGTTAGCCTTCCTGACAATACTTAGAAAATCATTTTGGCCACCTCGTTATGGAGTAATGGTTAACTAATATGTCTCGCTAGAACAATTACGACGTCTTGGTGAATTCGATCCAAATGGGGCTCCCGATAATTTCAGCCTTTAGCCACATAATAGTTCTTGTAGCCTAGGGAAGGTTACCCAATAGAATAATCAACCAAAGATTGGTAATGGGCGATAAAACTTAAGATAAGAACAAGACATATAAGATTCGCCAGCAGCGCGTAGTAAAAGTAGTCGACTGTTAGAAGTGAGTCAAGTTAATTGCAAACTGAATCTCCATATGCAGGATATCTACCAACTGCCCACGCGGTCAGATGTAGCCAGAGGCCGAATTTAATGTGTGGTATCAGAGCCCATAATCTCGACGAAAAATTCCCCGTAGATCCAGCAAAAGACGATGTCAGGTAGATGTTTCCCTAGACGAGATTCTGTCCTTTGACATAGTCTCGTCTGGGGATCCTCTCTGTCCGGAGGAAGAGTGTTTGACCAGCACAGCTGGAGCGAATCTCCGAATACAGACCAATCTCCTTTGCAGACCAACATACAGTATTTGCTACTGTATTTATGTAAATGGGGACACACCCATTATCGCCCGCAGATATGCTACAATAATATACTATATCTTGCAAGTAACATTCATATCCCCACTTAAAATATTCACGTATCTGTATTCCCCATACAGAATTTAAAATCACAGTGATTTAGTCATACATGTGACATAAGTTTTTTTACGCTGAATATATTTATATATTTTACTTCCTTAAGACATAGACAATTTTCCAATTTGCCATAATCATCTCAAGTAGATCGAAAATGCAATGTTACAGAGTCTAAACCTTCTGCTGCTTTTTAGTGTTGCGCAATTGAGATAAAATTTAGTGAAAGAATCATTTACTCGGCATCTTGTTTTACGCTTTCTCAAAACTGTTGCTTGTACCGAACACAAGAGAAGCCGCAGTTTATTAAGTACAACTAGAATACTAAAAAGGTAGAACGTTAATACAGTTGCATTTGCCTGAGGAAATTAAGTTGACATTTATGCATCCCCAGCTTTTTATTTTTTTCAGTTTCTCTCTTAGAAGTTTCACTGAAAAGTAAGAAGCAATGTAAAATCTGGCGTAGTATTTACGACACAAGATATATATATATATATATATATATATATATATATATATATATATATATATATATATATATATATATATATATATATATAAAGGTATATATAGGCAGCAAGAATTCTCTCAAACATGTATTGTTAAATAATATGAGCAGGTTCTGTCTATCAGTATATTTTATTATTTTTTTTTAAATTTCCAAATAATTGTTTTGTGTTATAGGTAAATTTGCCAAAATTAATATTACCTTTCATTTGATAATATTTTCCCCATTCCTTTCGAAAGATTGTTCTGTGTGTAGTTACGTAAAATTTATTTGTTAGGATATCATAGAGAATAAAAGTTTGAACAAAGTAAATGTAAACATTTTTTTCTCTCCTCTGCCAGCATCAATGAAGGAGAAAGCATTACCACGCACCATCGCCAGTGAGACACGCTACAAGGGCCACTCGTTTTGCGAGACTCGTCCCTTAATCCTCAGAAGGAACGCCATCGAACGAGGGCCAATAAACCTAGCTGTCTCCACTGCCACAGGAGTAAAAAAAATATATCAACAAGAGAAGAATGAATATTTAACTAATTTTTTTATCTCTACGTTGCGGGCGACACACACTGGCTCAACCGCGGACCTGATCAAATTACCGATCGAAAATGTATCCGCACAAGTCACATCCCAAACTAACTCCTTCCCCTTTTTAAAGGGGAAAATGGTAATGCCATCTGGCCGCTTTCCATCACCACGGTCGAGGACCACGGGTTCGAATTGGGAAGGTTAGCCAGCTGTATCCAGATTTTTTTTAATAATGTCGTTTATTACTTAATGCCATGGAAAGCGGCCGGCACTACGATGACAGGAGAGAGGATGTAAACCGCACTCATCAATGGAAGCTCCACATCTGCATCTGTGTCGCTCACATAATTTGAGCCCAAGACAAATTGCGACTCCGACCCGAGTGCACTCATCTAGAAGAGTACCGGTAGATGAAGAGCGCACTGCGTTGAGTCAGGGGCCACTTCTCGATTGTAAAGCAGATAGTAGACAGGCGAGGCGAGGCGAGGCGAGGCGAGACGAGGCGAGGTGGATCCAGAGCCTCAAATTCGTAAAATTGGCCTCGAATTTTATTTCCTCACAGTTTTTTGTTTTGATGCTTCTAGTGGGATAGAAAATAATTCTTGGGCTCAGACGCTGCAAGCTTGTTTGAAAGAACTACTCGAGAAACACTGAGACGGTCCACCGAGTATCTCATCAATTAATCTCATCAATCATCGACTGGAAGAAGGTGAAGAAAGATATAATAGAAGGGACAAGTCTGCCGCTGATCGAAGGCCAAGGCCTCCAAAACTCAAAGGTAGCTTGGCTGCCTCCAGCCTTTGTCATCGAAATGAAGGTTGCAAATTAACTCCTTGCATCTCTTAATTGTGATATACATCTCGTTTAAGAAATTCTGTTCGAGGTAGCAAGGGGCACTTCGGAGAGTGTAGAGGAATCTCGGTAGCGAAAAACTGTCCTTCAAGAAATAATTTTTAATTCCAGCGTTTTTTATGTTTCATGGAACAAATTTCAAATCACTCAAGCTGACGTCATATAAACGACAAAACTGAAGTTTTTCATGTGTAAGCGCTATTCGGTGTTGTTTTCTACACACACACACACACACGCACACACACACACACACACGCACACACACACACACACACATATATATATATATATATATATATATATATATATATATACATACATACATACATATATATACACACACACACACACAAATATATATATATATATATTACGAAATGGACAAAGTCCGACAATTTATTTATTAAAGACATTTTATAACGTTAAACATAAAAAATGTCTTTAATATATATATATATATATATATATATATATATATATATATATATATATATATATATATATATATATATATATATATATATATAAAACTTCATTATCTTCCTACATAGGGTACCGTATATTGAAGTGCGTTTAATATAAGAAAAAAACAAAACTTTCCATATCATCATCATCATTCCATTGACGGATCCGAATGCAGAAGCCACACTAACTCTTTTCCAAAACGGTCTATCAACGGCAGCCCTCGGCAATTCTGGTACAGTCATACCTGTCCATTTTTTGACATTGTCCAACCAGTTTTTGCGTTGGTTTCCTCTCCTACGTCCACTTTCAACGGTGTCTTGCATGATGATCTTGCACCGGCTATCGTGCCTTGTACTGTTCCCAAACTAGGCCATTTTTCTCCGCTTGGCAGTGGCGAGAAGAGGTTCCTGGCGGCCCACAACATATGCAACCATTTTCCACACAAACTCATTGTTTTTTTGAAAATATATATAAATAGAAAATGCGAAGGATTTTTCTCGTTTGTTCTCAAACACATGTGTCCTACTCTCTGTATCTGCTAACAGTGTTCACGTTACACATGTATATAAGAGAATGGAGACTACCAGAGATTTGTACAGTCTGTACTTTGTTTGAAAGCTGATTTTGCCCCTCCATATTCTTGGCAATTTGGCCATAGCTGCCATGGCTGCGGCCATGCATATATATATATATATATATATATATATATATATATATATATATATATATATATATATATATATATATATATAAGTGGTTATTAACCCCAAGGTAAATTATGTAAATAAATAATGAAAAATTAAAATTATTATAAAATTATTATCATTATTATACACTGGTTATTATCATAATAATTATTAATAATATACACTAATTATAATAATTAACATTGTTATCACAATTAGCAGCATTATACACTGATTATTGTAATAATTATTATATTATACGCTTATTATTATCTTTGATTGCAAAATCTATGTAATATTATCTATTCATAAAGTGTTTGGTTAAATGAATCGAAGAATTTGTAGATAAAAATGTCAGTTTAATGAATAGAAAAATTATTTGATAAAAGTCTTGGTTAAATCCATCGAAGAACTCATCGATAAAAGTCTTGGTCAAATGAATCGAAGAATTCGTAGATAAAACGTCTTGGTTAAATGAATCGAAGAACTCGTCGATAAAAGTCTTGGTTAAATGAATCGAAGAATTCGTAGATAAAAGTGTTGGTTATTTGATTAGAAGAACCTTACAAGCGTGAGATTAGTCCATATTTACCGTATTTAGAAACAGAAAGTTTTCTCTTACATCAAAAGTAGATGTAAAACAAAATCTTGTACAGCCTAAACTTTTCAGTGGTAATTGAAGATATTGAAGGCAAGATTCATATCGTATATCGTTTAACATCTTCTCACAATCGCTACTCGTACAGAACACAACTGAAGCCATCATGCCTTAAATACAATGGGATCACTAAAAAAAAAAAAAAACTGACACGTTGATATGGTTCCACGTGCAAGGGAAATTAGGTTGCAGTTTTTCATCACCTTTTCTCTTGAATTTTGAATTTATTTTTCTATTTCGCTTTTAGGAATTACGCTGAAATGGAGAAGTTGGCATGGTAATTGTCAGGAGTGTTTTCGATTTCGGTCAGCCAACGGAAGAATTTCACGACATTTGATTGAGGATGTGATACCAGAGAAATCCCAGTGGGTATTAGGCTACTACTGTTGTTACTGCTGCTGCTAGTGGTGGTGGTCGCAGTGCTGTTGTCACTGATTTTGTTTTTGTTCTCGCTGTTGTTGGCAGGAAACTAGGCACATTCATAGTAACAATAGCTTTTCAAGTACTAAAATTCGAAATTGTTCCCTTTTGTTTATGTTGGGGAAAATACGATATTGCCATGAATTATGTGCGTGTCTGTATAGTAATATAATTCACCGTACTTAAAGAAATATATTTTCTTTCATTCGAAACTTTTCTTTTAGTTAGGCAAAACGTTACGGGCATTTTCTAACCGGTAACTCATCTAAATATATCCTACATTTAATTTGACTTTATTTCAGAGATCAGTTAAATACTGCATGAATTATCCCCAACTACGTGATTAGTTACTAATCTCTTAGCAGAGCAAAAGGAAACAGCAGCTTCATTGTGGAACCACTCCAAAGAGAATTCCTACTCGATACCTACAATCTGAACGTGTACAAATTTAGGCTAAACATTATGTTTTCCACATATTGCCATAAACTGTACCTTTTTTCTCTTGAGCTTTCTATAGAGTGAACATTATTGGGGGAAAAAGGTTTTTGCTCCTGTGAATTATAAATGCCTCCATCTTTACATTTAACCATCTAGTGGTGGCTTTTGGTCATCGTCATTTTTTTATTGAATATTGGCCATATAAGGGTTTTCTTTGACGTCGTCTTTATTGGGTCATTCTTAGCATGTCTTATCATCATTTCATTGACGGTGATATTGAGTTCGTTTAGGAATTTATTGCTATTAATCGTGTAAATTTTTTTTTTTCACATTTCTTATATAGTTTCTTTTTTCTTCATTTTTTTTCTTCTTCTTTTCATTATTATTATTAGGTTATTCAGAAAATAATGTCCAATTTTCGAATCAACTTTTGTTCCTGAATTAATATGTGTAAACAGTATTTAAATCCATATATGAACACTGAACATCTATTCATTTCTGCCATCGAGTTACGAAGTTATTTATGCTGTTACCATAAAACTATAAAGTTTTAAAAACAAGGAATATTTGAATGCATTTTCTGCATCAACATTCCAAAGGAAAGTTTTTTCTGCTGAAAAAAAAATGACGAGACGCTTCGAAAAGTGGCAGTCAGTGAGCGAAGTAAATGTGATGTATGTGGTAAAGTCTTGTATTCCAAGTCGGTGAGCCTCTGCAATGACTTCCTTGAACCATTTGGTCGTGCATTGTCATGAATCAGAATTGAACTTTGTAGATTAAACAGTGCTGGTGGCATTTTGCTTGAATTAATGTACATTTCATCTCGCTGCTGGCAGTAAACTTCGCTAGTGATGCCCTAGTTCGACGCAAGAAAGCAGTGTCGGATAACGGCAATGGCGGACAACGAGGCAGTCATTATAATCTTCTCTGGGTTAAAAATCAATTAACGTGTAATGTTAAATGTAAAGTGTTGAGGTTCTTCGTCAGGATCAATTCATTGAGCCGATCGTTTTTGATTGATATAGCGGAACATTTTCTCTTTGCGTTCTTTTTCAATTTCGCTGCGTTCATGTGGAACCCATTGATCGGGTTTCTTCACCTTGCCAATTATCTTGAGTTTGCCTGATATTGTTGAATTTCTGATACCCATTATCTATATATATAAAACAGAGGATGTCTGTGTGTCTGTCCATGCGATAATTTTTCATTCGAAATGAATTCAACCGCTTTTGACCAATTTGGCACATATATTGTGCAATGAAAGAGATATTTTCTTAGCGTAAAAAATCGATAATTTAAAAAATAATCCATAATCGATAAAGGCGATCAATAATCGATAAATTCAACATTTTTTTCTACGATTTCGTTCAAACTCGCTATGTAGTTTAGTTACATCATGACGAGCTCAGAGATACTTCATTTTTGTTTCTATGCCACTGCAATTAGCGAAAAACCGCGATAAACGAAAAATCGATTTCAACACAAATCGATTTCAATACAATTTTTAAACGAAAACTCCCTCAAATTTTAATCAGTCTAATACAAACTTGACTCGATTGTAGCCAACAATGTTGATTGTTTAGCAGTGATTTAACTTGATGAGTCCACCCATATAGAGAAAACCCGCGTAAATAGTGAAAAATAGCCATTTTTACTGTTTTTTTTTCTTATTTTTCGTTGATCTTTCAACCAATGTTCATCAAATTAACAACTGCTTTATAAATGTATCCTCTTTTACATCACTGATAGCCGACTGATAAATTGAATTTCAAAGACTCTAAAATAATTCTGGTCTGAAGTGGGTCTTCATTTCGCCTGTTTTATCCTTTCATATCCTCGGCTAAGTTCGATTGAATAAATACAGACTACATTTGTTATATCACTAACTGAATTAATTCAAAATGTTTTTGATGAGAATACTTTAAAGTAATTGAAGAAGATAAACTCTGTTACATCTAAACATGATGCTGTTTTAGCTCCATTCTAATTGAACATTTTTTTTTCTGATCGACAAGCTGGGTATGGCGACGAGACTGAAATAGTTCTTTTACACGTTGACGTGTGCTTTGTTCGATTAGTGTTTTAAAATGATGCTATTGAGTTGCAGATGGGCATCCTTTATCAGCCCGATCTTCAAGACTCTTATCCCCACGGCAGACCTTCTAAAACTAGCAGTATATTGTCAGATCCTATGCGAATCCTTCAATCCATTTTCTGAAAATGCTGGAAACAGTTTGTGAAAAATTATGACGAAACTGGAAATCATGCCAAAAAGTTAAACGTATATCTTCGTTTTCCATGTTAAAAATAGAAGCTATATAAAGTTTTAAGTTAAATTCTGAAAAGGATGGGTATAAAATTAAAGAAGCGGTCAATTTAATCCTTAAGAACGAGTAATATTGTTGTAGTGTCCTCCTTCTAAAGAGTGTATATTGGACTATTTCACCTACTGTAAGATTAGTAGGAGAGTAGGCCTTGGGTGAACCGTCGAATAGATTATTCTTTCGAGGCTGTGACTTTTCGCAGCTATGGTCGAACTCTCTGCCTTTGGACAGAGAGGAACCCGGACGACGCTGTGCCGAAGGGTAGAGTTTCGTCCCGGGAGGTAGACAGACCCGAACCCGTTAATGCGCGTTCTATGGGGATTTTTTTGGTCGAGCCTACGGGCTCGGAGAACCCACGTTAAACTCGGCTTTATGCCACATAATCCCTCGTGGGGATCTGTTAAAGATAAAGATTAGATTTAACTTTGGGTCAAGTTGAGTAATTCTCTTCTCTTGTACTTACTGTTAATATATGATATATCTGCAACACTTGTTTTGTTATTTCTTTAACCATTTACTTGGTCACAACAAATTTTATTTTTGAAAATAGTATATATTAGAAGCCAAATATTCTTATTATCAAGTCGCTACACTACAAACCAACCTCACCCCGGGGTAGTAGCACCTGTTAAAGTCAAAGCTATGGACAAATATCTAACACCCAAAGTGGGGTCAAAATACTATAGAAGTATAAAAATGGATTTTTATAGTAAAAATTCCAGCAATATATCTTTGAAGAAAGAAAATATTACAAGCAATACATTTGACTCTCGACAAAATACACTCTTTCCAAAAATACGTCAGCGAAACCTGATAAACAAACTGATTTCTTGCAAAGAATACATATTATGTCCATACGAAACTATCATAAAAATATTGCCGGCATTAGATAAATGATCGAGGTTGATAAACCGTAAAGGATAATAAGCTAATCCAAGCTACACTGCACGTATCCAGTGTTGCAGACAGAACATTGCGTAAGGTGTCCTTTAGCATGCAGGGATTTTCAAGATCGGGGCGAACAAGATGATGATCCATAGTGTGCCTGAATTGGCAGTTTCCATATCCCCAAAAGATATTTTAAAAGTTTATTCTAAAATCGGACATTATTTTTCCGACATCCTAATAGTATTTTTATCATATGTAGTTGCCCGTTGAGAAAAAAAAAACAACAAAAAAAAACAACAAATGAACTATAAAAAGGGAAGACATATTAAGACTGTTCAAACTATCATTCATGACACTTCTATATTGTTGGCGATTTCCAAGAAGAATTTATTTCCGCAAGAATGAATTTTGATATATTAACCAAACGGAAAATCTCAGAATAAACGCATGATTGCTTCTCTCATTGTCTGGCATTTTATCATTATTTTCTGCTTCATGTATAAAATTAGCTTCGTCGTTTCTTTTGTAACTCTTTATGTCGGCAAGGGATCCACCGTACGAAACATGTTTTCTTTCTTTCTGCGTATGGGCGTTTGATATTGTGTATGAATTTCCCTCTCTCTACCCGTGTGTTTGTGTGTGTGTGTGTGTGTAAGAGAGAAGTTAAGACTAAACCAGTACGCGTGGTATAGTGTCTCTATGCGTTTATATTCCTAACCTCATCTGTATCTTTGGCATTGAATGTATATAATTCTTTCTACTGAATAACATGTCTAAGATATTTATGCATTATACGACAGTCAATTTCTTTAGGGGCAAAACTACTGATATCGGGGAAGGATCTAACGTGCGAAACAGGTTTTCTTTAACTCTTTTTCTTTCTCTGCATATGTGCGTTTGATATTGTGTATGTATTTTTGTACGCTTGTGTGTGTGCATAAGAAAGAAGTTGTGCCTATGCTAGTGTCCGTGTGTGTAGTTTAGTATCTTTGTGTGTTCATATTTGCAACCTCATGTGTGGCTTTGCCATTGAATATGCGTTATTCTTTCTACGGAATACCATGCCTGCCTGACTTCTAAGATATTTATGCATGATACGATAGAACATTTTTTAGTGGGGAAAACAACGCAAGTCTTATTCTGTCTACTCTAACTGTTCAAAATATATCTTTTCATTCTCCCAAACGCTCATAAATGCTAAGTCTGATATATATATATATATATGTATGTATCTATCTATCTATCTATCTATCTATCTATATATATATATATATATATATATATATATATATATATATATATATATATATATATATATACATACATAAATATAGGTATATATTAAATTTATATATATATATATATATATAGAGAGAGAGAGAGAGAAAGAGAGAGAGAAAAAGTTAAAATTATGCTCATAATTATTATAATTATTATTGGCCAGAAGCGCTTCCGTTTCGACTCAAAGAGGATTGAGACAGTCGATATCTGACACACCTTGCTGCCTTGCTATATATATATATATATATATATATATATATATATATATATATATATATGTATGTATAAGAGCGAGAATCGAGTAAAAACAACGAGTTCGATTGCACCAGTGCAAAGTCAAAAGCCCCGGACGTCTTGTTACAGAAGACGTAGGCGAGGGCCAGAATGGACAACGATTGGCCGGACTTCCTCGTGGGCGATGTATTTTTTACAGTGATGGATTGCCATTATTTGTGTTTTTCAATATAAGTCCAAAACGGCGAGGATTCAACAGAGTGTCCCCAGAATTGTGAAGCATCGGTATGCCTCACTCACTTTTGTGACCGGCTAATATCACTCTCGGAGGAACGCTGAGCAAACGTCCCATATACGTTCCTGTGACGTCATTCCTCCTACTGCCTCCTAGAATCCCAGCTAAGAACCTTTTCCTTGATACCTTTTTATGTAATTGCGTGAAGGAACCTGAGACGACACGGAACCCAACACCTATTCCAAACCTCCCCATCCAATATGTCACTTTAGGCCGGTGAATTTAAGTGTGTGTGTGTGTGTGTGAGAGAGAGAGAGGGGGGAGAGAGGGGGAAAGAGACAGAAGTCAGGCCACGGAAGATGATATGTAGCTGACGTTTCCTTCTCGCTTCATCCAATGAAACAACAGTTACAATGATGTCTTTAAATAAAACGAGTAAAAAGAAACCTGAGAGAAGTTTTCTGTAATTGATTCAGTATGTTGATGCATAGTTGTCGTCATTACCGAAGTAATACCGATGGAGCAACAATAAAAACAACACATAAGGCAACATTTGTAAACACATTGAAACAGTTCGGCCAAAAACAAAAAGAAATCCCTTAAGTATTAAAGACAAAACTTCACCAGATTGTGCGGACTAACACTTCTTCGTTTAATTAAATATATGGAGAGGTGGCAGCCATGATCTTCTACATCCTTAAAGGTAATCATGGCTCTACACGTCCCTCTCTCTCTCTTGCATCTCTCAACAAGTTCCTTCCCTATGCTACCTACCCCAGATCACTTTCTGTTATCCACCTGCTCAAGCCCACCAGGAAAGTCACGCGCTGCTTTCCCTTGTCTCAATTTCCCTCTATTTGACCAGTATCATATTCTCCTGGCCCTCCTTCCTGATTTTCTGTCCCAGAGACTTCAGCTGCCTCTTCTCTATGTTAAATATATGCCGCCTTCTTGTTTGCATCCTCCCTAAGATCTCGTCCTTGCTCACACGTTCGGTCAATAATATCCTTAAAATCCTTCTGTAGAACCATATCTTCCGTCGTCTTGGGTCTCTATTTCATCATTGAAGAAATCGTCCATCATTCTCTGCCGTAAAGAATGTCAGATATCACGTAACAGCTCAGTATTCTTTTCTTTGTTACCAAAGAAATCCCCCTGTCTCGCAATATTTTGTCCAACTTTTTAAATACGTCATCCAATACGTCTACAGATCTCAGTGTCCCAATTACCATCCTCTGTTAAAACGCTTCCCAGATATTAAAACTTTCGCGTTTACTTGATTCTAGTGTTCCAGATCTGCAAATCGCATTTCGGGCTCATCCTTTTACTGATGACCATGTATTCGGTCTTCTTGTAGCTTACTCTTAGTCCCTTCTTCTCACTCTCCGTCGCTACCTTCTGTAGGAGATTTTGTAATTTATTTTCCGTGTCCGCTAGAACTTTAAAAAAATA
Source organism: Acanthosepion lycidas (assembly GCA_963932145.1). NCBI lineage: Eukaryota > Metazoa > Mollusca > Cephalopoda > Sepiida > Sepiidae > Acanthosepion > Acanthosepion lycidas. The sequence goes on from OZ010579.1 coordinate 98,480,679, forward strand.
AGAGAAACAAAAATACTTGAACAATTTCTACAGCAGGAAAAGCAAAAATAGTTACTTCTTAATTACTGATGTCCGCAGGTCCACCCTGACCCGGGGTGGTAGCACCTGTTAGGGTCCGGTCTAGGGGTAACCCCCAAACTGGGCTCAAAATAATATGAAAGCGTAAAAATAGATTTTAATACCAGAAATTCTTCGTAAAATATATTACCAGCAATAAAGTTTTCAAGAAAAAGTATTACCAGCAATACACACTATAACTAGCAATACATTTTTGAAAAAATATATTTCCAGCTATGCATGTCTGAAAAATATACTAGCAGTACATTTACAAAAAAATATTATCAGCTATACATTTAAAAAATTTACCAGCTATACATTTAAATAGATACCAGCAAGGCATTTTTTAAAAATTACCAGCAATAAATTACAAGCTATATATTTAAAAAGAATTATCAACTATATATTTAAAAAAATATTACCAACTATACATTAAAAAAATTACGAGCAATACATTTAAAAAAAAATTACCATCTATACATTGTAAAAAATTACCAGCAATACATTTTTTAAAAATTACCAGCAATTCATTTTAAGAAAAAATTACCAGCTATACTTTTAAAACCATTATTACCAGCAATACATTTTTGAAAAAAAAAGGATTTCCAGCAACACATTTTTAAAAAATATTAACAGCTATACATGTTGCAATAAATACCAGCAATACATTTACAAAAAAATATTACCAGCTATGCATTAAAACAAAATTAACGGCAATACAGTTTTTTTTAAAAAAATTATCAACAATACCGTTAAAAAATTACCAGTTATACATTTAATAAAATTATAACCAATACATTTTTAAAAACTACCACCAATACATTTTAAAATAATTACCAGCTATACATTAAAAAGAAATATCAGCTATACATTAGAAAATAACAAAAAAAAATATTAGCAGCAATAAAAATCTTGCCGGCATTAAACAACCCATTGAGGTTGATATGCCGTAAAACAAAACAAAACAAACCAAACCAAACCAGAATGTTTACAGTTAAACACACAGTGATATTAAGAGTGATAGTATCTGATCAAAATTAAGAAACGTGATTTCCCCACAAATTTTATTTAATACAAACATTTTATAAATTTCAATAAGCAGTAGCAATTATTGTCCGATCAATGAATGCTGAATGTTTCATGTATGGTCATCACCTAATTTAAAGAAAATCAGTATCATCGTCAGAAGATAGTGGAGATATCTCGAATACAGTAAATATTAGGTTGGTGCAAAAATAATGACGTAATAATGTCGTCTTTTGACGTATTTTTTTACGTCAAAAAACGACTTTATTACGTCATTATTTTTTGCACCAACCTAACATTATATACAGTTCGGACAGAAAATAACGATCTTTTATATTAATACTACTACAGTATGAATGAGAGTTCGTATCAAAGTTTATATATTTGCTTGTTCAGCGTAGGTCTAATTTAATGGTGCTAAGGTTTAGAATGCCCAGTGTTTATTCTTAAAGCAAGATCTGGCTCACTTACAAGAATAAACATACCTTACTTGTTTGCACTTCTAGTGGATATACACTACAGTTCAAATGCTTGAAGCCACCCTCCAATTATTCATGAGATGAACGTAAGGCGATAAAAATGAAAAAAATGCTCTTAGAGACAATGAAAACAGAATGGAATCAATTATCAAACTTATACTTTGAGAAACTTTACTCCCGAATGCCAAAAATTTGTGCTGCAGTAATCAAAGCTGAAGGAGGATATTTTGACGAGAGCAAAACGTAATAATAAAATGATTCTTTATTTTTAGTGATAATCAATTTCTAATGCAAAAACATGTCTCAATTCTTTTTAACAATTTATAATGATTTTCTCTTATTTAAAGTAAAAACATCTAGTTTTGGGGCCAATTCAAATAATTAGCAGGAGTCCTGAAACTTTTGAACAATACTCTACTGTACATACACACAGGTGCGGATCGAGAATTTTTTTTTTTACCTAAAGGCTACCTGCCAGAAGAGCTCAAATAGTGGTGAGGGACAATAATACCAATATACAAAATAAACAATAAACATCTAACACAAGAAAAAAATTAAAAAAGAAGAAAAGACCAAAAGCGAATTATCTACCGAAGCAGAAAATGGCATTGCTCAATATCTAGACTATCCAGACAGCACAAAACGTTTCACAGCGTCAATCTACAACCGGACACAGCTCGAGTCGCTACTCACATAGATAGATAGATAGATATATAGATAGATAGATAGATAGCGTGTGGTTATAGTTATCAACACTTCATAGTAACTATCAGTTTCAAGGCGATATTCAGAGTAAATGCAATAACTTCTTTAGCGAGCTTTATGAGACAGGGAACCGTTTTTTCTAATTATTTTTTATGGTAAATTCTTAAGGTCAATCAGGATCATAGACTTTGGTTTGCTTATTTTTTTTTACGTCTGTTTATAATTTCTGTAGACTGATTTATTAATTACCATTGTATTATTTTTTACAATTAATTTCCTTCATTATTTTGTCTATTTTCTTTGTTTGTATGTTTTCGTATTAAGAATGGATTTAAACAATTTTGTATTACAGAATTTTATCTATTGCCTTTGGTCATGATTGCGTAGAAGGAATTTCTTTTCGTGTCTGCATTTGGAAATTAGCGTTGATTGTTTGCTACATTGATTTTCGTGTTCTGAAAATATGTTATCTCCACAAGACTAAGGTTTTATGGCTATTTGAGCTCATTGTGAGATTCCATTATTGAGTTTACATATAGGAGGGAGATAGAGAGAGATAATAAGCAGTAAACTGGAAAGCATAATCTTCAAACAGTAATAGAATTTGGCGATTTTAACTTTACTAATATTATGCCATTCCCATCATTACCAGAAGCAACATTGATTTTTCATTTCCTCGGGATGAAAAGACAACCAATGATTGCTTTCGAAAATCTTGCACATAATATTAAATCAGTATGAATAACGCTGCGACGGGAATTGAACAAGACTTGATCAATAAATCTGCAGCCTTTCAGTTTCTTATCATTTATCGGAAAATTTCAATGTCTACGAGGGCATTTTTTAGGCGAACGAAGGTTTCGTGTAGACATTCTAGCGAATAGTATTGAGGGTGCTGCATGCCTACAAACAGACACATAAACACACACAAACACACACAAACGCACACACAAACCCATATATATTTGTGTGTGTGTGTGTATACATTTACTGTGTGTGTAATTGAACCAGCTTAGTCGAGACAATCGAAGAAATATAATATAGCTGAAGAAAAGTATGAAATTCGCTTTTAAAAATCTTAGATTTCGTCGTCACAAAAACACGCATGATTTCCGTCATAAGATATATATATATATATATATATATATATATATATATATATATATATATATATATATATATATATATATATATGTGTATGTATATATCGCACATATTGCACTGGAGTTAATAAAACAGTGCTCAATGTAATTTAACAAAGCAATTAGGAATTTTAAGAAATATATATGTTTGCGTGTGATTAGTGATTGGTTGTGATATACATATATATATATATATGTGTGTGTGTATGTATGTAGATATATGTATGTATAAAAGTGAAATCGAAGTCAAGACTTAGAAGCGACAGGCCGCCCGACGATATTGACTTCAATGTTCACTTTTATATTTATATTTACATACTCTCTATCTCTGATATTGAGCACTTTACCCCATAAATATGGCACACCTTAAAACAATATTTCTTCAACACACACACACACACACACACACACACACACAGATATATATATATATATATATATATATATATATATATATATATATATATATAACACAGCGTGTATCGAAATTATTTTACACACACCGAAACAAGGAGTAATGCCCATATAAACAATGTCCGCAAATCCTTCGTTTTCGTCTTATTAAGTTTAGACTTTACGGCACATTTACAAACCAAGATACAATTCAAAAAATACTTTTACAAACTACTTTGGGGGCGTGTTCCTGGCACCAAAACTAGATACAATCATGTCCATCGCTCTTGTAACGCAATCTGATACATCTGTGCATCCTTGAATTCATTACCATTTGCACGTCCGTATGTAAAAACCATATCTGCCTGTTCAGGATATAAATATCTTGCCATTGTTAAAAGGAACACTTTTCAGTTAACTCACTACTACACACGTTAAACATTGAAGACAGTCTAGCCACAGAAGTACACGAATGACAAATGTAACCTAGTCTCCGTGGCTACACAGCGCATTCTACTTTAATCTTTCTTTAAATTTTAAAAAGAAAGAATTTGGACATATGTTTATGTGGACTGTATTTCCAAGATTTGAACATTTTTTCCTAAAAAATGGAGTACATCGTACGCAATAAATTTTATTTATATGTGTGTGTTAGAGGCCTTTTGTGAAGAAAATATTTTATGATATTCCGTTCATCTAAAGTGAGCGCATCTTTTTACTGTATTTCACATGTGTATGTTAAAATATGAACCTCTCTGAGATGATTCTCTTTCTCTTTTCTTTCTTTCTTTTTTCTGAAAGGATTGCGTTTCTCTTTGTCAAATCATCTTTCTGACTTCAATAGTCCTTTATGTCTATTGACAAGAAACATGTAAGCAAATTTCAAGATTAATCGACTCGTTTTAATATTCTTCCGTCTGCGTTTTCCTCGTTTCTGCAGGTGGTTTAAAGGTTTTGTGCATTATTTAAACTCTAGCAACGCAAGAGGAGGAGAAAGCAGCGCATCTCAGGAAATAAAATCATTCCTAAAGCGGAAATGGAACATGCAGGTGATTTATCAATCTGAAATAAAAGTTCCGCCAGTTTTTTTTTTTTTTTTTAGAGCAACAAAAAGAGACAGCGGCAATCAATATGGCAAAGATTAAATTATGGAATGTATTTATTAAAACATAAAAAGTAAAGAAGAAATAAGTAATAGTAGAATAAATGCGACTAACAAAGAATTTGAAAAAGGCAATATCCTTGAAATAGAAAATATTCCGTTTCTTTTCGTTATGGTATCTCAGTTCTCCCTTCATACGATTTATCCGTAGGAAGGTTGACAATGAGTGTAACAGCAATAAATTTTTACGCCTATCTTCACAATACTGAAGACACGGTGTAGTGTTCACGTTATTGCTCGACTTCTATTTCAGCATACATCTTCTTTGTGCCCTGGCACTTCAACGCGGACGATCATGGCTCTCCACAGGGTCCAGTTTTTTTGTTGCCTTCAGTTTTTTTTTATTACATGTCCTAATCCCAGTGCCACCAAGCATTTATACAAACTCGTTAGGTATCTTATGCGCTGCTTTCCTCTCTCCCTATTGCCTTCAATATGTCCTGTGATTGTACAATTTTCCAATCCGCCTTTCCTCGTTATGTATCAAATTACATTCAGCTGCCTCTTTCTGATACTACGAATAAATGTTTTTTTGCATCCATTTTCTCTAAAAGGTTGCTGTTGCTCACTCGTTCAGTGCATGGTATTCTCGGCAGTTGGCGAGGAGATTTAAAGTGGGATTTCTTTCACTCGTTCAAACATTCACCACTCCTTTGTTTTTTAACCTTTTCTAGACACTTCAAGTAGTGCATAATGACACCACCCCCTTCCGATGGGAAGATGCTGCTTGAAAGGAAGACCTCGGGTGGCTAGTGCTGAAATTAATTTAAACAAGCCCCCGATAACCGTTGCGACACCTGACATCTCCACATAGTTTTTAGAGATTATTTTCAAAGAAAAATAAAAGAATATTTGTTGTTTTTTCTTTTTAAATAATCATCGTCATTAAGACTTTTCTATACTGCGAATTAAACGTTAACAAATTTGCTAGATGAGTGAATGTTGATGGTCACTATTGAACAATTTATTGAATGTTCAAATCTTGGAAATACAGTTTATTGATATACACGGTTTTTAATAAGCAACTACAGATTTTGATAATTATTCTGGTAGATTAATTTTCGCGCATGCATTTTTTTAAGAAGGTTACTTAAATGGTGCCTTCTTTATACTTTGCTCTAATAAATAGAAAAGAAAAACCAGCATTACTATTTTTTTTTACAGTAAGGTCCACCTTGTACAAGTCCCTGAGACAATTCGCAGTATAGGGCCATGCACTTCATACGGATATGAATGGCTGGACCTAGACCTGAAGAAGTTAAGACCGTATTGATCGGGGAGATTCTCCTGGGAGTCGGGTCCACAGAGTATTAATCTGCGGGAGGAATCTGTTCTTATATTTCTTTTCACCAATGGAATATAGAGTGAATGTGAGTGTTTCGCTGCAATATAAGGCAGGTTCTGGCCGTGAAGGTTAGACATGGTGGAACCAATGGATGTCGTTCTTCCGGACACTTTCCATGGAAGTAGCGATAAATCACAGAGAGGCTTGCCACATTCCGCCTGTGTTAGAAAGTTTGCAGGGTGGAAATTAATTCGTTACCCAAAAGACGCTTTTAAACTCTATCAAGATTGGAAAGAGAGGACTGGGCCCAAATTTTATAAAATTACTCCATTTTCCGCCTGGTCTCTCTCTTGTAAAGTTAGAGGATAGTATGAAAAGTCAGGTACTTACTGGAGAGGTACAGGGAGCTGACTATTTTACCTGCATCTTTAAGGATGGATCAGATGTACGAGTTCTACGTGTGGTCAGGTGTGATATTAAGACCCAATAGTCTCTCAAGTCACGATTCCTACTCGAGGGAACATCCGTTCATCATGAAGTGGGGTTGGTGAAAAACTTGAATACAGTATAAAATATTGTATTGAGTAAAGCTTTATTTATTTGTAGGTTTGTAACCCGCACCTATATCAACTCTCACGCTCACTCCTCTACGCAATTCTGTCTTTCTTCTCTTCAATTTCGGCACAGTCATTAGCTCTGCTAGCTCTTTTGAGTAATATCAACCTTACGGGTTATCCGGCTATCTTTTCCCTCCTCTGGCATTGATTTCTAGCACTGGCGTCGATTTCTATCGCTGGCGTCGATTTCCCACCGACCTCTTTGGTGTAATAAAGGATGTGCTGCATTAGGGTTGGAATCTCCGGAACCAGGCACCCCCACTTTTCTTTTTCTTTTTTTTTTGTACTCAAAAAAGTCAAAAGTTGGGAGATAATGAATAGCCTGCCAGCTAGAAAGTTGGTACACTGGTGCCAATATTTATTCAAATTTAAATCCAGCTGCTTCTAATCGAGTTGCGAATAAAAAATAATTTACTAACCCATTAGGATTTCACCATAATTAGTAACCGGTGATCCGAATTAGAATTCCGGTTGAATTTGTTGTATTCCCATTCGTCCAAATAGACTCTTTTTCATTGGAGAATTACAGAGTAGACTGACCATTCTGAAAGAAGGTAAAATTCTAAATTCAAAACTTTATTTAGCCCTGGTGAAGCACAAGCTATTAGGTTGGTGCAAAAATAATATCGTTTTTGACGTTAAAAAATACGTCAAAAAACGATAATATTTTTGCACCAACCTAATATGAAGCCCTTGAAATGGCAATGGAGTTCATAAGGACATTGTGATCCCGATATTCGTCGATGTCTATAGAATAGAATTCTTTAAAATCAATATTTCATTTTCAAAAATGTTTACATTTACGTTTGTTTATAAAATCGTCAAGTCCGAAAAGTTTATCGTTATTTTTTTTTCTTGTCAATTTTCTATTTTTTCTATCTTTAGATTCAGGTCTGCCTTTTCTCCATTCGTCTTGTTCATCGAACATCACACGGTTGATACATGAATTTTCATATTTTCTGATGCTCATCCATTCTACATTCCTCGTGGATATCATTTAAAGGAACTTCTATGTTTTGAAACATATGAGAGTAAAAAGTGTTAAGTCTTAGAATGCCAGAAAACTGATTATTTATTTTACTAAATTTCCATCAAAACATTTAAGTAAACTGTAATAAAAAATTTATCAGGATTTTTTTTTAAGCGCAGTTTTACTTGACTGAAATCCAACCAACGTATTTTTTTAATTTGCATTTCATATGTCATTATACACTCAATCTCGCAATATTAGCCAAGTTTATCGATATATAAAATAAATATGCATTGAAATGTGAACATTTATTTATTGAATGATTTCAATATGAGGATGGAGAAAAATATAATTCTCTACTAATGGAAACGAGTGCCAGACATTTATATCAAATGTCCTTATTAGGTTGAGTTAGAAATAATTTCTGTTTTTCTTTATTGCATTTATTCGTAAAAATAACGTACAATTCCTTTTTATTCAATTATGTATCCACCATTATTTGTAAAGACTATTTTGCCACATCAGACAGCCCTTCGATACATCTTAAGTACAATTCAGTAGGTTTTGATGGAAAAAAAATTGACGTACTCTTACATCTGGTATTCGTTTGAGAAAGTTTTCCCATCAAAACGTTTTACAGGATTCGAAAAACGTCATAATCATTTAGTGGAATTTCATATAAAAATGGTGAGTGGTGACCAACCGATATCCCAAATTGTTTTCTCTGTTATTCTTCTAATACCAGCCTCGCCTTGTCATACAGGAAAATATTTTCTTATCGACGAGAGCAGGGTGCATCTCGTCCAAACATTTATGGACACGTTGTAGCTGCTGGGTGTATAAATGTGTATGTAGGTTTTCACTGCGTTTTCATATTTTAAACGTATGACACGATGAGATTGTTAGATGACACTTTATTAAGAAAATATTTTCTTTTTGTCTAATAAAATTATATCAAGCAAACAAAGAATGATTGGTTATTTTAAATGTCACCGGATTTAATGAGTTTGAGCATGTCAAAATTCAAGACACTTGTTATGTATTTTTTGCTTTCTGAGTCGGTCTCCATATTGAAAGATCACTTCGAGGTAATGAGTTCAAAGACTGTCAAAATTCATAGCATATGTATGAGTTGCATTTGACCTACTTACAGCATCCTGCCTACCTTCAGATTTAAATGTCAAATTCTAGGTGCAAACAAATAGATTTTTTTTTTGTTGTTCAGCCCCCTCAAATATAAATAACGATTGATCAGCCAATAAAAAAACGTAATAAATATAAGCAGTGCATAATAAGGGATTTAAAAGGAGTTTTCCGTATTTCTGTAAATTATAAACCGAATTATGTTTAGTTGACCAATGGGAATATGATATGAAATTGTGTGTAATTGGATCACCAATCAGAAGCCTTTTTGGTTTGAAAATTTCGTCCATAAAGGCTGAATTCTACAAATCAAGAATCATATCTTTCCTCTGAGACCCGATTCTCTTCTTTCCAGTAGAAGACATTGTGAAGACTTAGCTCACTGAAGAAAATCCCAGACTCTCAACCAACAACTCAAATTGCGATAATGATTAACATAAGTCTTTAGTACCAACAAAACTTCTCCCCGTGTCTTTTTTTCTCTCCCACTTAGTGACATTAATGCCTCTTGAAAAGAACTGTCAGCTGTCAGGAATCAACATTTTCTATTCTTTCATTATTGTTTCACAATCGTGTTTAAAGGGGAGTTGCTGGATTCTTGAAGTTGCTGACCCTTCTAGCAACTCATTGTGACTATCTTGACGGTCAGAAGAAGTTCAGACCGAATTGTGTTCTCTCCCTTTTGTGGAGCTTTCAAAAATGGCGTCGACGCAGAAGGAGTTGATAGAACAACTAGATGGACACGCATGTGGTTGTCACGGAATTAAAACCATACCTAGTGCCTTGACTAGCATAGGACCACAAACGAACTATACCTCGAGGATACAAACACAGGTGCCAATGAATGATTCTTCAATGCAAATATTTATCCTTGCCAATCTATTAACTTTTGCTTTAAAAATGGTTGTATGTCAGTGTATGACAAAAATATCAGTAACCGTGATGTACGAATTGCAGTTAGGACGATGATTTCGACAGTACATTTGTGTCTCCAAAACGGAAATAACTTATGACTAATCCTATTAATTTTGTAGATTCACATTAAAATCTACCAAAATTATGAGTAGATTGTCTGATTGTCGTACAGTAAACGACATTTTTCCGATTGATGAGTACAGAGTGCTTTTCGACCAAACGTTTATGGACTTGTTGCAGTTGCCGGGTGAATATAAACCCAACAAATGACTCCAAAACTAAGCTAAATGGAAGAAATTAATGTTGTGTGCAGTGAAATCATCGGGGTATTATTTATTCAGATTTCTTAAAAGGGAATGAAAATTAATGTACATATCAAGTGTCAAAATATATATAAGCGATCAATTGCTCCTCTTTAAATTATATCCACCAGATATGTAGAATGAATGAGCGGCAGAAAATATGAAAATTCATGTATCAAGCGTGTGACGTTCGATGAGCAAGGCAGATGGAAAAAATGCTGTATAGCTACCAGCGGAAAATGAAACCCAACTCAACTGGCTTATGACAGCAATAAGAGTGAGGCATTGTCAGGTTTTCGAAGGAAATAAAAGCCAATAATCTATTGGGTCCATGAGCTTTTCTTGATCGGGTTATGATAACAGTTCAAATATGCATTTATATTTTTGAGGTGCAATCGCTAATCTCTTTTCACGCCTAATGTTTCAAATATTTTGCACAAGTCTTCAATTTTCGTTTATCGCTGCATACAAAATGTCATCATATACAATTAAATTGAAAGAAGCAAATGATGTTAATCTGCTGAAGATATTCATAGTATACACGACCGTACGTAGAAGTTATATCCTGAAATTTCAACAAAAGTTTATAAACGCCCTGTGACAATATTAAAACCATTATTTCGTGTCATTTTTTTTTTTCGTTTTTTCGGAAATTCAGCCGTACGTATAGCAACCATTTTGAGTCTTTATTCAATTTGTCTTATTCGAAGGCATCCTATTCTGAACACGTACAAGATGTCACATGACATTGTGATTACTTTTATTAATTGGCAAATACTTTACTTAAGAGCAGTCTGAAGAAAATAAAAGAATAATTCGGATTTTTTTTTTTTAATTTATTTTTCCAGCAAGTTATTTTCGGGTTAGTTCTCGTACAGGGAATATAGGATGTGGTCAAACATGGCTCATGCTAACACCTTCTGCTCATCTATGTACCTATTTATTGCCATCACAGACACTCAGACACACTTCACAAGCTTGGGAGAAGCAATGAAGGAATAGTGGGAAAGTATAATGAAAAGAAAAAAATAAATTAGAAAATATATTCAATTTAAATTTATTCACGCTTTCCTGTCAAACCCAAGATTGTATTTTTTAAACACAGACAGACTTCACACGAATTCAGAGGCGTGAGGTTAGTCGTTATTATTCAGAAAAATGTGGAAAGAAAAATTGATAAAAAAACGAAAAGATACTTCGTTTCCGTGTGTAGCCGTCTGCTAAGGAGGTTAGACCATCCCCATGTGAAGAGACTTGCTTAGGCAGATTTTGATTTCTTCATCACTCACAGGGCTATGGGCAACTATGCTGAGTGAAATCTTGTTACATTTTCTGTGAGAGAGCACATAAGCTGCCATGATCAGCAGTTTGAACAAGGCCGGTAAGCTCAAAACCTCGGTCACGATGATATTCGAATTCGTACCAGAATAACCACCCAACACACCTGTCTACACAATTTGATACACAAGGCTTAAAAATGGTTTCCAGGAACTTTCTTATGTAACAATCTTTATGGACAAAGCTATATATATATATATATATATATATATATATATATATATATATATATAATATTGATTGATAATTAGTATGGATATTTTCAAAGAGGGTATAAATCCAAAGAGAGCTCAATGTAAGAAGAGAGCAAATAATAATGATGAAAGCGGCTACTTTAGAAATCCTTGGTAATATTTTATTTTGCGAGATCAAATCGAACTCGTCTCATTAGACCAAACAATTTCCCATTAATAAATGAATTTTAAATTTAGCCAGGCACAAGCGAAAAAATACTAAGGAAAAAAAGTCTTTTCAAGAATAAGCTGGTAACGTATATATTTTAAGGTTTTAATATGGGTGGAAGGGCAAGAGAGAGGAAGTGAGAGAAAATATGTCTGGATAGATGGGGGAAGGATAGTAAGATGGTAAAAAATATAGATTTTAAAATATGGTTTTAATATGGGGGAAGGGAAGGGAGAGAAAAGGGGTGAAAGAGATGGAGATATATATGTCTAGAGAGAGAGAGGGGAATAAGAAAGGAATGGAAATAGAATAGAAAATGCCGACAGACTGAACACTTTTCACCGGATGTGACCAGTAAAAATAGAGAATTTGTTCAAAAGGATCCCAAAACGAGAAGAATGAAAGAAAAGGGGTGATTCGGATATGACAAGCAACAGAGACAAAAGATTACAAAAAGGAACAAATTTATGCGTTGTCTATTTAAGCCATGTAGTGTGTTCCGTTCTAATTAAAAAAAAAAAAGATTAGGTGATTATGAAAATAAAGTAATAGTGAAAAATTAAAATTTAAAACAATTATTCTAACAAAGATTATTTCAATAAAAGAACCTTTTTACTAAAAACATCTTCTTGAAAAATATATATATATAAGATATCAAAAAAGATTTGTTTAAAAAAATTAAACATGAGAAAAGGAAGATTTTTAGTGAATAAAAATCTAAAATTATAAAGATACGTATGCATAGACATCCACACCCATGCCCATACATAAAAATATAAAATTATGAAGATGCAATGTTTTCATTTGCGAAACACTGTGAAGATAGTGTATCCATGTTCATAGTTATTATTATTATTATTATTATTATTATTATTATTATTATTATTATTTGCTTTTATTAATAAGGCTGCGAGTATTTTCAGACATTTTTTGCATGTAGATGAGGCTATTATATTTGTGTTGTTAAAAAGTATGTAACGAATAGGGTCCGGTAGGTCTCTGTGAGTATTTAAACGAGACCTGATTGAGCCATGTTCAGAAAAGTGTAATGTCAGTGTTTGTGTCAAGCATATGGTAGTAAGGCCTATATAATTATTTAGGAATTTTGATTGATCAGGAGTACGATTCCTTAATGGGCAATATATATATACATATATATATATATATATATATATATATATATATATATATATATATATATATATATATATATATATATATATATATATATATTACGGCAAAAAAGAAAATTATCTCAGCTTGAGTATAGTAGTCTATTTCGGTCTGGTCTGAACCCAACCGCCTTCAACTTTTTAAGCACAAAATAGACTATACTTATGCTGAGGTAATTTTGCTTTATTTGCTTTGTTATGATAAAGATATTAAGCTCTCTGGAGATCATATTTAATATTCAAGGAAAAACTTAGCGCATCATCGAAAACACGCACATCCTTTCCACTTACGGATTACATATTATATAAATAAATATATATATATATATATATATATATATATGTATATATATATATATATATATATATATATATATATATATATATATACGAATAAGAACAAATTAACCACAATAACTTCATTTACTTCCTTGCGTTTATCAGAAATTAAATTATAACATTTGGCATCTTCTATAGGTTATCTTGACTTTGAGAGTTTTTCTGATGAATAATTATAATCTTTCATAAATTTAAAAGCTGCAATTTAATCCAGTAGTCCCCGGGTCGGTTAAAGTATTGCATGTTGTTCAAAAACTAATATCTACATGCAGACATGCAGGTTAATATCTTCGAACGCGCTTTAAATCTTGCTATACAGTGCCCATATAAATGTATATCTACATACATACATACATATATATATATATATATATATATATATATATATATATATATATATATATATATATATATATATAAGAAATTTATACTATGCAAATTGATCGCTTACGATTGTTTAATGCCAGCATAATACATTACGTAATTACACAATTTCTCTTCCTTCCCTCGAAGTTCCACGAGTCACGATTAAGGTAAATTATATTTTTATTTATTTTTCTTTCGTTGTACATTGCTCTGAGTAATGGCTGGCTGGTTGTATCCAAGGACGTCTGTTTGAGGGCCTAACTGTGGTTTATACTGCATCTATGCTGAGCGGACCTTAGTTACGGATTCTGATAGAGAGACAGAGAAGGGGAGAGAATATTATTTGGCGTGATAACAAGGCTAATACACTCAAGCCCTCAGTCACGACGACTTGTGAACTCCTGTTTGCAGAACTATAGACGGTTCCCACAGATAGCTGCGTCTACCCAAATTCACTTAGAAGCCTTGTGTCAAGCTTTGGTATTGTTTTCAGTCACTTTCCAAAAATCTTCTTCGGAAAGCGAAAATTCTAACCACACCATTTCATTGTTCTCGAATGCTATTTTATTGAACACTTTTTATAGTAATTATTTTAATGCAACACCAAACCCCTAAACACCTCAAGGTAGAGGGCGACTGAATGATGTTGTAGGAGCATTAGAAAAAGCAAGAAATGCAGTTCATGAGGATTTGTAAGAAAAGTTAACCCTAATTTAACCCTAAAACTGCGGTAGTCATGATTGATGTGGAAAACATCTTACCAGAGTTCTTGGAATGTAGCTATCCGATTGGAACTTACTGCTTATTAATGAAATTCGAAGCGTATGGAGATTATTATCCGTGTGCAATTACCATAGCGCGTCCAAAGTTAAGAAAAAAATGGACTGGTGGGACCATATAGCTCGTCATAACATATGCGGTGGAAATAGTGACAGAACATGCTTGGATTTGTTTGTGTCTGAGTTGTGTTTTCCGTAGATTCATTTAGAATTTTACATATATTTATTTCTTATTTATTTAGGTTATATTTAGTGGATATTCGTGTTTGAGTCGATATTCATTTTCTTAGAAGTTTTCAGTCTTTGTCAATCGGCCTTTTGCCTTTCAGAGTATTAATTTCACAATGAAATAATGTTCAATTATCCTATTAAGAAATGCTCATCTCTGATTCGGATCTCACGAAATGATATATATATATATATATATATATATATATATATATATATATATATATATATGGGGTATCCTTAAAGTTTCTTTAAATTTTAAAAAAAATATATCATAAAAGTAACTGATGTGTCACTTGAACTAGATGACCTTGGACCAATCATCATTTTCCAGCAAGGTAGTGCACTACAGCATTCAGGACAGCATTTTCGTGTTTTCTTAAATCAATAAATGTCTCGCCCGGTGGAGTGAAAGAGACGGTCCAACTCCCTGGCCATATGTTCATCAGATATCACTCTTCTGTCTGTCGAGTTATGTTATAGATATCGTGAATCTAATAAAGATACGGGACATCACTGATATAAAGCAAAAGATCACTGATGCCATTCCCACAAGTGATTAGGATATGCTACAGCGAACGTGGAAAGAAATTCGGTACCGTCTTTACGTGCTTAGTTCAAATAATGGTACCAATATGGAGGTTTATTAAATTCATTAAAAACTTCAATATCTACTCATCAATTTGTAAATAATTTCCACATGTACATTTGTGTTTGAAATATTTTTTAACAAATTATAAACAGATTTTATGGAGACGCTATATATATATATATATATATATATATATATATATATATATATATATATATATATAGAGAGAGAGAGAGAGAGAGAGAGAGATAGACATAGACATAGTATAGAGAGAAAGGGTGAGAGAGAAAGAGGTAAAGGGAAAGCAAAATTCAGAAAGAGACGTGAACATTGGCTTGATCGATTGATTTGTTTTTTGTTTTTTTATCTTTTGTTTTGTTTGTTTTTTTTTCTGCTTATCAGTCATTTGTGCATTTAACCCAAAATATATTCTGAATTATGCACACTATTTGCATTCAGACTGTTTTCCTCACATTGCTTGTTGTCTAGAGATATCTCCTCTTTTTTTTTTCTTATTTTTTTAGTACTAACAAAACAAAAGAACTAGACGAGATATCCCTGGACATGGGCAGTGAAATCGAACCCCGATGATTAAAGTCAGGATTCCTTGTAGGTTAGCCAGATGGATATGCAACTGATGAAGTCGAGAGGGCACAACGATCAAAAAGTTGTAATAACAAAATCAAAGATGAGGACTATAGTCCAAATGTAAGCCGTCTAAATAATGATGCTTTCAATCAATAAATTCTGACAGAAAATATTCTGGGTTAGAATACACCACTAATACGCACGCAGCCACACATACACGCACGTTCACGCATAGCAGCCCACACAACCACAAACATGTACGAACATTGTGGGACTGGGTGCACACGCGCATGCATGTGACGGCCCGTCGACAATTTTTTCTCTCCTACCATAAAAACCTTAAATAAATCCAAAATTTAAAAATTAATAAGTTTGTATGACAATCGCAAATAGTCTGAAACCCAGGGTCAAAAACTTACATGAATCCAAATATATATATTAGCTTTATCACTGATATTGAGCCCTTTTTAATAACTAACTCGCGTATATGTTATATGAATAATATATATATATATATATATATATATATATATATATATATATATATATATATATATATATATATATATATATATATATATATATATATATATAATTTGCACCGAACTGTTTTACAGTATATTTTGATCACATTCAAAATCCGGTTGCCGTATGATCTCCAAAGTTAAGCAACATCGAGTCCGATCAATACCTGAATGGTGACCGCTTGGGAATACCAGGTGTTTCGATATGTGGATGTTGTAATGGATAATATCTCGGAATGTCCAATAGGAGAGCTGAGTTCTAATTCTCGTTAGGTTCGTTGTATTCGCTTACGCGCAAAATTGGGAAAGGTATGAATCCACTTCATTACCCAGCTATGGGTTAATTAGTGAGATTTTTTATCACTGAATCATTATTATCGCCAAGTGATTCTTACAAACTAAAAATATTTTCTAGCTTTAAATAATCTGTAAAGGGTTTATAAGCCGTAGAAAATAAAACAATCAATCAATTAATGAATATTTTAACAACATTAATATTACCTAACTACAAATATATTCCAATATATTTGTAGCCTCATGTTAAATCTCCGTCCTGCGTATGACGATAAACTACATGCGCGTCCAGGGTAAGACGATAAACTACATCCAACAGCAAGACCTCTGATCAGGAGGTTTTAAGTAGTGTGGAACCACCTCTTAATTGCTGATGTTCCCGGGTCCACCCTGACCTGAGGTGATAGCACCTGTTAGGATCCCAGCTATGGGCAAATAGTTAACCTCGAATCTGAGGTAAAAAGCATTATGAAAGTGTAAAAATTGGTTTTAATACCAGAAATACTTTGGAAAAAGAATTACCAGAAATAAATGTTAGATAATAAACTATTACCAGCAATACGTTTGTTTTTTTTTAAAAAAAAAAAAAATATTACCAGCAATTCCTTAAAAAAAAACAAAAAAAAACATTGCCAGCAATACATTTTTGAGGAAAAATTTTTTACCAGAAATATTAGGTTGATGCAAAAATAATGTCGTTTTCTCACATAGTAACATATGTGAGAAAACGACATTATTTTTGCACCCACCTAATAGAATTTTGACAAAACAAAATATTACCTGGAAAAAAATTGTCGGCATTAAATAACCCATTGAGGTTGATATGCTGTAAAACACAACAAACCAAACCAATCGTGTTAAATCCGCATCTAGTTTTTAAAGTTATCAAACAGCAACCTCGGGTACTATCACACGCCAATTTTTTTGATTGCCTGGTTGATAATTTTCTGAAAAATTCCGGCTGAAATCGGTCGGCCTTAGAATCTTATTTCCTACGGGGTACGGGTGATAAATAACCACACCAGGTCTTCATCACGAGGTCTGCTTGATAAACACGACCACCTTAATGAAGCTTTCAACCACTGAGTCAATGTAGTAGATGGTTAGTATCGCTTCAACATTGTACCTCTTCCCTTTCCTAAATCAGATTTGAGATGATCATAGTAAAGCTTCAGATATTTGGGAAAATATGAGAAGCATTTAGCGCATACCGCTTATCATTATGTTTAGATTTATATCCACTAAAGTAGTTCTTATTTAGCTGGTTCATCCCGTACATTCATCATATATCAGCATGAAAACAATATAGAAACGCGATTGAGTATTCGGTTCTTAAGATCGATAAATATTTCTATCGATAATCATTTGCCGTCTCTGTTATCAGAAGAGTAAAGTGAGAAAATAAAGAATAATTGTGATGAATACACCATCTTTTGTTGATGTGACCCTTGGTATATGAAAACAATTTCACGAGCATCAATTTTCAAACTGTATTGATCATCTGCCTAATGTTACAAAGGAAATGTGTGAGAACTCAATCGATTTTATACCCTCACGCACTTTTCTATACTTCTCTAGTCGAATATCTCGTTCTGATTACTAATATGCGGAAATGTTTCCGATAAACTTTGTGAATATTTAAGAAGCGGAGACATTTTTTTTGCCCAGACAACCGAAGATAGCAATCATTGTTTTGATAAACATTTTTCCCTTTTCACATCGCTTCACACACACACACACACACCTCCAGGGTGGCTTGGCCTGCTAAATATTTATAAGCGCGGCAATTCGAAAGGAAAATGGCATAAGACGTCTCCGTTTGCTTAAGCAACTTTCGTAAAACGGTGGTCAATCCTGGATCCTGATGTTGGCCTAAGAAATGATTTACAAGAACCGTTCGGACTCTGCTTGACTCAACATAAACCACGTAACTCAAGAATGGTTTTTAGCTTAATATTTTCATGATCATACCACCTGAAAAACATTGTTCTCTTTGCTCTCTTCATTCTAATCCCCTTGAATATTAAGTCAGATATGGAAAGGGCGATAAACCAGCAGCCAAACAATACCTATCTAGAAAGTATCTGACCCATTCCGTCATGGATTTCCTTCACAAGATTCAAACGAGAACATTGCAGTCATATCAGATCATATGCTCACTTTCCCGCTTTGACAGACTTCTAAATCGTTATGTTGTACCCTATAGCTCCTTTCTCACAGACACAATGTTCCATGCCTATTTCTAATCTAAGGTTTAATTCCATGGCAAATGTTCCGACGAGCCCTATTCTTTAGTGCCTTTGTTTCAGAGATTTACATCTAAGACCTGCTTTACTACGACTATATGTTGGAATCACTCTCATTCCCTACGTAATTCATTTGTAAGAAGAATTTCCCCCTCAGACAGATTCTTTCACAGAATCACTACTCTTCAGAACAGACTTCCATGTGGATCTTTCCTCGAACACTACAGTCAAAAAAGGTCAATTGTCATCTATGCTTCATATCTTAATAATATTCAGTACTTCTTTCCTCCTCTTACGGTCATATCATACACAGTTATTTTTAACCAATCGACCCCCACGCCAGGCAATATTGCCACTAGCATGCGAGGGGTTACTATGAGTGAATCAAACAGAGAGTGATATAAAAAAAACAGGGTTCAAGGAGAGAGAAAATGGCCAGTGACATTGCATTTAAATTATGCTTAAATTAGCAATGTCAAAAAGGTTATTATTTCACGGTAATGGATTTAATTGGAATCTTCAAAACTATTTTTTCTTTCGACAGTGCATTAATGCCTTATATATCATAATACTTTAAAATGTACTTTTGATTCCTGACTTCACGCATAAAACAAAGAAACCTACTTTTAAGTTCGGATATAGTTTATGCTATTTTTAAACGTTCAGCTTCAATGTTAGGTGAAGTAATCTCATATGTATATTTTTTGTAGCTTTGACGACGTTCTCGTCACTCGGTTCATTGTTATTTAATTTTGGTGACAAATTTACAATGCTTGGATATATCTACTGCTTTAGTTTCTATTTCCTTTGTTCCTAGCAGATTGATGCCGTCAAGATTGAAATGTGATTAACAGCGATTTTTGAGACCAGAACATTTCTTCTGTTTTGAATCTGATTACATGATGCTATCGTATTTATCCCTTTATTTCTAGCCTTTCTCCATGCAACAGCACATAATATAGGGGCATCTGTGTTTCATTGATTTCGTTTCTAATTTTCAAAAAAAAGATTTTAGTTTCTCGGATTATTTACTCGCTTTTTTCCTTATTTATTCGATGCTTAATTTTTGATTCTATTTACTTTTTGCTGTCAGTCTTTATAAAATCAAAGAAACCAAAAACTACAGGCTAAGCCGGCAATGAGAAAGGAAAACGCAAAATGAACTTTAAGGAGCAGAGCTTAACAAGATAAAGAGTATTCGACAATTTGTGACGGAATATTATTAATAGGTCACCAATTCCGCACCCAAAAGAAAAGAAGAAAAAAAACAGAAAAGAAAGAGTGATGGCTCAATTCAGTACATCCCGAAATACGCAAATTTAGCCGTTGGTCCTAGTTTCGTGTTCGCTTCGATGAAGCATATATATATACCTCATATACTCGTGTATAAGTCGATATGATGTATATTGATTTTTTGCATGAATCTTAACCCCTTCATTAAAACTCTTACATGCATATAGTCCAACGCGTCACCGAAAATGCATGATTTCTAACCTCTTCAAAAAATTATGTGTGTTTAGTGCACTTTTGGCCAAAAAGAACTCATCATAAAAAAAAAATATATATATATATAAATATATATATATAAATTATATATAAATATATAAATATATATATATATAAATTATCGATATAAACTGGAGCACTTACTATACTAGAGTAAATTACATACATATATACATACATATATATATATATATATATATATATATATATATATATATATATATATATATTTATATGTGTGTGTATATATATATATATAAATTATCGATATAAACTTAAACACTTACTATACTAGAGTATATACATACATATATACATACATACATATATATATATATATATATATATATATATATATATATATATATATTTATATGTGTGTATATAAGAGCATATTGAAGCGAACACCCAGAAGGAATTGTTTCTTTCATACTTAACCGCAATCCTCAGGCCGTCAAGCATAGATACATACGCTCAATCACCGATAATGACCACTTTAACCCATAAATATAATAGCCTTAAAATGTTTTATCTTATATATATATATATATATATATATATATATATATATATATATATATATATGCAGTGATCTCTTGGCTTGGTCCCTCTCATACGTCGGTATCATTGGAGGAGCCCTTCATATATAGTGAGGTAGATTTGTTCAGCAAATGATGATATTTATATTTGTAGCTAGAATATTTTGACGAAGAAATGTTTTACTTAAGTTCTATTCGTAAAATCCTGCAACTTTGGAACCTAGATCCATCGGATGGAATAATCTGATTCGAAGAAAGTACATAATTGAAAACATACTCTTATTGATGTGAAATATTGGGATATCCAACAAAAACTAGCTGTTGGAATCGTTCTTTGAAGTTAGTACGATCTTCTGCGAGCATATGTCCAAACCCTCCTACCCAACTTCTAAAACAACGTGGAACTTTATGAATGAGGAGAAATACCACAAATTACATTGGCGTGCGCGGAACGTGCGAACGAACGTTGATTAATGGTGATACAGCTTGCCAAGTTGGATGGCAAACGATGTGTTGTATTTACAAATGCAATCGCTTAAGTGAGCAGCGACCTAATATAACTATCACGTTGATTAATTGAAAAATAAAAATAAAAGTTATCTCCAAATGTAAAATCCAGTGAGTTTAGGAAGGAAAATACAAAAATCTGAAGTCCGAGCGACGATGCGACTGGTAATGTTATATATTTTCTGCAAGCCGCTTTTGTATCATGCTTGAAATGTTTGACATACGAATAAACGTAAAATTAACGATATTAACTGAAACACTTACGATACTAGAGTTTACCGTCTCAAGACTGATTTGATAATTTCTTGTAAATTCCGGACGAGATCGGCCATGATTACGCATTTTGAAAGCTTAGAATGTTATTTCCAATTTGGCACGGATGATAAATCACCCTTAGAGGTCTCCAACGCGTTCTTCTGCTTGAGAAAAACGGCTACCTTAGGAAAGGTGCAATCTCAGTATAGTTGACGGTTAGTGACTGTAGGGCATTTTACATTTTCCCTTTCCTAAGTCAGATGTAAGACTATCGTACTAAAGCTCCAGACGTGTGAAAAAAAGACGAGAATATTAGAATTTAGCGGTTATTATGAATGGTTTGAGTCATAGGAATAAACGGGGGCGAAATAAGTATGAGGATAAGAAAGACATATTACAATTAACCCTTGACATTAAAAGATTATTACTTAGTGTGATGCATATGCTCGAGAAAGTGGTCTACTGTGTATTAGTTTGTAGCAAAGAAATATCTCAGAGTGGGACATTCTGATATATTTGCGGAATATAGAGGAAATAAGGGTGATTCAATTCCGTGGAAGTAGCTTTGTGTATCATAGCTGTAAATGTCTGAACTGGTGCAGATACTAAGAAAATATTTGAGAATTATTATTTTTTCTCATATGTCTGTGGATATTGCCCGTATCGCTTAATGCTAAGAAATGAACTTTTTAAATCAATAATTAATAATAAGTAACGATGCTTTACAGTTGGAATAAAGGCCAGGTACACCTTGTGTTTATTATCTTCTAATTCTCGTAAGTTCATGTGAAAAATAATGAAAAGATTCCCGTTACATTTTACACGGTTATCCTGCTCTCATATTGGCTACCACACACGGCCAGAGTGACCAGTTATCCTTGATCATTAACCCCTTAAATGGAGATAATATCAAATAGATGCATGTCTTATCAAATTGAATTAATTCGCAAGTTAGAAGGATTTTAATCTCGGCTCGCTTATTGAAATTCCTTCGTTTTGAACTCGGTCCCCTCTTTGATCTAGGCTTGATCTTTTATCACGTTTTGCTCATTGAACTCAGCTCACTCATGGAACTCATCTCGCTCACTGACCTTGGTTCGCTTTTTGATCTTGGTTCAGTCTTTATTTGAACTCAGCTAGCTCACTGATCTTGGTTCGCACTTTGAACTTGTTTTGCACTTTGAACACTGTTCGCTCTTTGAATTCAGTTCACTCTTTGATCTTGATTCGGTTTTTGATCTTGGTTCAGTTTTTGCTTTGAACTCAGATCACTCTTCGATCTACGTTTGCTCTTTGATTACGTTTTGCTCATTGAACTCAGCTCACTCATTGAACTTGGTTCGCACTTTAACTTGGTTCAGGCTTTGGTTTGAAATGCGTGCGCTCTTTCATGTTGATTCACTGTGTGAGTTCGGCTGATTGAAATCAGTTCGCACTTTGAACTTGGTTTGCTCTTTGAATTTGATTTGCTCTTTGACCTCAGTTCGTTATTTGAAATCAGTTCGTAATTTGATCTCGGTTTTCTCTTTCATATCGATTTGGTCTTTGATCTTGGTTTAGTCTGCTTTGAACTCGATTTGCTCTTTGATCACGTTTCACTCACTGAACTCAGCTTACTCGTTGAATTCCCTCATTGAACTTTGTTCTCACTTTGATCTCGGGTATGTCTTTGCTTTAATCTCGGTTCAATCTTTGGCTCACTGATTTCGATTCGTAATTTGAACTCGGTTTGCTCTTTGATCTTGGCGAGCAATTTGATCTCGGTTCAGCCTGCAATGTGTTCGCTCTTTGAACTTGACTCTCACATTAATAAATTCCATTGATTTATGATTTGAGAGAAAACAAAGAGTAGATCCATAGGGCAAAAATTGAATGATGAAGCAGAGCTAATTTTGTTCTCTCTGGTTGTTTCTCCTTAGTACTGGTCAATGCTACTTCCCAAAGATTGAGGAAATTATGATCTGGGATATGCGATACACTGCAACGGGAGGTAAGGTGCTACAATTAAAAATATGTGATAGTTAATGAGTATATAACAAAGGATACAAACACGCAATTGAAAAAAGAACAATACTGGTTATATAATTTTATTTTTCTAGTCCTAAATATACTAACAATAGTAAAAATAAAAAATAAAACAAAAAACAAAACATAACGTTACAGCTGTCGTGGCATGGCCGAAAAGTGCACAGTTAAAAGAAAAACAAGCGATGAAATGTCCCAATCAAATACATTTGGATCGTGGATACTTGCTATATCCTATCACATCCTTCGGCTAACGTAACGAGGAAATTCATCTCATGTAATCTTTCAGTGTAATAATAGTTATCCGGCATTACAGACTCCTCTAAGAAATATCACATAGTCTGGGATTGGTACATTCAGTAAGGAACGATCTGTCACTCGACTGATTGTTTAACGCTGAAAACCTTCTGAAAATTAATTTATATGAATTCCTCCGACTTTTCTTCATAGCTTTATTTTCTTTTCTTCTCTATCTTTCCAACTCTATCTATATTCCTTTCTTGCTATCTCTACTTACCCGTTTTTCTCCTTGGTAATGCCTGTCTTTCTCTCACTCCCTGTTTTCCCAGCATAATAGCCTCACCAGGAAAGCCACATCTGTAAAGAAATATAGATATCTAAGATTCGATGACAAGAGATGAATTAAGGAGGACACGACACATCGCCTAATAAGGTGACCAACTATGAACACGTCGGCAGATGAGGATCGGAAAAGGAACGTTTATTTTAAATAGCTACTATATATATATATATATATATATATATATATATATATATATATATATATATATATATATATATATATAGTAAAAGAATTTTCTTCTTTCTTAGATCTCTTTTCAGTTTATTTGTCTTAAACGTATACGACAAAAAAACACCTTTTGTCGGTTAATTTTCATTTTAACACCCGAGAGTCATACTGAACTATATTTAGAAATTAGTACGCGCTTACATAAAGCGATTTTTTTGTACTTAATTTAAGAAGAAAGTTACCTTTCATATATATGTAAATATCGACAAATAAAAGAATAAAAAAAGAAAAAGAACACCTAACCCTAATTTTAAAGTTAACTTTCTTTTCCCAAAAAAAAGAAAAGAATAACCCCCCAAAAAAACTAACCCTAATTTGAAAGTTATTATAACTTTCTTCTTAAAAAAAAATAAAAGAATAAGAAAAAAAAAACAACAAAACACCTAACCCTAATTTGAAAGAGAAACTTCTTCTTAAAAAAATTTACAGTGTTATTCTTTTATTTGTCGATGTTTACATATATTTGAAAGTTAATTTTCTTCTTAAATTAAGTACAAAAAGAAAGAAAAAAAAATCGGTTCGTTAACATCCAAAATGTTAGGTTTCTTCAATATATAATTGTTCATTTGAGTTCAGCATATACATTTGCAAGGAAATAAGACTATTTCGGAAAAATTTGAATGGATATTAGCGCTCGGGTGTTAAAATGAAAATTTATCCTTTTGTGTTTTTTTTATATATGTTTTTAAATCTCTTTTTTCATACAAATAAATCAAGGCGTGCTACCAAGCATATAGCAGTTCTACTCATTGTTTCTACACATTGAAAATGTTGAGTTGCTCCATATTTCAGGTAGAGGAAATATTTATTATTATTATTATTATTATTATTATAAAACTATTCAGAGGATGTCAGGAACAAATATGCCTTCTCTTACTTTCCGTGATCTAACGTTTATTTTACTCCGTCAGAAGTTGTCATAAAACCGGCATTCTTTTTCTCCCACTTACCATCAGTGATGATTGCATTAATTTCTAGACATTTATATTATTTTTATTAGTAATTATAAATGCATCAAACATAATCTAAGTAATAAAATTTACTAATAGAAATTTTAGATCAAAATATATATGATTTTGTTGTTTTAACTCTTAATATTCATCTTCTGCCAAAAAATACAGAAAAAAGATTAAAATACTACATTAAGGCCTTTCAAAATCTAAACAAAGTATTGAGAAACATGTATAAATTAGGAATATTTCTTTAGGGCCAATGAAAAACTACTGAACTGTTTCTGTTAGTCGTCTCACGTGGTAGTAAAGACTGTCCAAATTCACCCCACCTCACAAAAAAAATGAGACTTTAATCGACAATGACTCGGCGCTACATAAAAAAAAAAAAAAACCCACTATGAATACCATCGAGCAACGAGGAAGTTTTTAATGAAAATGTAAAGAGAAAGGACAATTTAAGAATCAGAAAGAGACAGTTGAATATTTTAGGGAAGATAATGAGAAAAGAAATCTTGAAGAATTTGACAATCCCAAGACTGATTGAAATTCAGAGCGAAAACAGAGAGTAACAAACCTAATTGTAAATGGACGACAGAACAGGGAGCAGGAAGGAGAGTAAAAAGCCAAGTATTTCTAACTGCTACAAAGAATAGGAAGTTGGGGAGAGCCATGATTTTCCGCGTTCCCTTAATTTGTAGTGTAATTCGGAAAGGAAGACTTTAATTTACACAGCATTTATTTTCTCAACATCAGTTCTCAACTAATTATTTAGGCTGAGAAGATAACTATCTATTTCTGCTTTATTATTAAATCCAGTAAATCCCCCAATCAATAGTTTACCAGGACAAGCAATGACTTTAAATTTTAAAGCCTAATAAAATGAAACAGCTATCCTTTTATCCTTATAGAGATCAAGTTCTGCCCTCTATCAGCATGAGTGATGCTAACTTCCAAACGTGCAATTCCTTGCGCCTTCTTAGTGACACGTTTTCTTTTGACATAAAGTGAAGTGATTCTATTAAATCAATTGTTAGGTCTGCTGCTATGAATATTTGTTCACTGGGTCGTGCGAGATAATTTGGAATAAGTGGAATCCGACTTGCACATATATGAATCTACCAATTTTCCGTGCATTGATTGAATATTGCTACCATATATATTCTGGTGCTCCGACTATACATCTCGAGATCCTCGTCAAAATTCAATGAAAGGTATGTAATATTATAGACCCTGATCTGGCATCTCGACTTCAGTCAGTTTCTCATCCCTGTGACGTGTCTTCCCTTTGTCTTTACTATAAATACTTTCATGTCAGTGGTTCTAATGAGCTCTCCTGCTCGGTAACTCGTCCGCGTAGAATTACGCGTACTACTAGATTGGAATGAGTACTCACCGTTTTACTGTT
Source organism: Acanthosepion lycidas (assembly GCA_963932145.1). NCBI lineage: Eukaryota > Metazoa > Mollusca > Cephalopoda > Sepiida > Sepiidae > Acanthosepion > Acanthosepion lycidas. Next base: position 98,507,744 of record OZ010579.1, read on the forward strand.
ACGTTTACGTAAGTTCTGTTCTAATAGTTCTTTTACTCCCACTTCTAACCTCTGGAGCTCTCTTTTGGTTCCTTGTCACCTGCAATCTTCAAAATTTACATGGAACTTCAATCGCCATCTTCTGTCTCCTTGAAATCTATTATTGTATTGCCCTTTCTCTTCACTGAAGTCATAACCGTCTCTTCTACTCTCAGTAGCTTCCTTGACTTGTAGTGGCATTAATGCCTTGTTTAAAAAAATCAAAATAAAACCTTCTTCTATGCTAATTAATTTAGTGTTCAAGAATGGCCATTATAGCGAGGAAAAATACAAAAGAAATTTTAGGTCTTCGGAATTAATTACACTCGGATATAGAAATGTAGGCATTGTATCTCTAAGAGGCAAAGCCGAACATATTACACACGTTTAATGGATTCAAATGCAGGTGATGCTAAAATATAAGCGTAATTATTGTTTCATATTTCCTTAACTCGACTGTTTGCTGTCAGTATATATGTAATTATTAGAGTGAATAAAATGTTTCGCGTGCATTTTTAATAAATCCTACCTCCGCTATTATATGTTACACTCCAAATAACGTTTTAATAATAAGAGAAAAAATATTAAAAAAAAGCAAAACGTACAAGTATTTCCACTGTAATTTAAATAACAGATTCTATACAATGAAACCCGAACTGCTAACTAAATTGCAATCACTTCGCGAGTCTGCACCGAATGGAAAGTGAATTAAGAAAATGAAAAAAAAATGTTGCTTCTTTTTTATTTCTCTTTTTTTTATTTTCCTGTTTTTTTAAGTATGTGTGTGTGTTTTGACGCGGAAATGTATGTAGCGTGTTTTGTTTTACAAAAAGTAATTCTTTAAAAAACGTGCAACGAATATGTTCAGCACATATACGAATCGTTTGTCGTCCATATTTATTCCTCCGAATCTGAAATGAGATTTGAGTAGTAGGGAAAAAAAAAGGAATAATGAGAAAAGAAAAAAAGGAAAATGGCAGGTCTTAAAAAGTATAAAGAACATGGAAGAATATAAGAAAGAGTCAAAGCGAGAAAAAAAAAGAGGAAAACTAATAAACTGTTTCAAATTATTAAAAGGCATGAAAGAGAATGAAATACGAATAAGGTCAATGACTGAAAGAGGAATAAAGAAAGAGGATTCATTATTGAATAAAAATAAGATTAGAAAAGAATGAAAAGAACAGTAAAGGTAATGAATAATTAAAAGTGAGAGAAAGAATGAGCTAAAGAAGTAAAAAAGAAAGAATAATTCTATGAAATACAGTGTAACCCGGATATAAGAGAGTTGTCGGGACCGGAGAAGTCTCTTACATCCGGGTTTCTGTTATATACTGGTTTGGTCTATTTTCTTTAGGTAAGTATGGCTCTAATTTGGGACCAGATAAAATCTCTTTTATATCCGGGTTTCTCTTATATCAGGGTCTCTTATATCCGGGTTACACTGTATAAGCGAAGGAATAAGATAGAGAGATGTTAAACAGAAAAAAGAATGAGGTACAGTGTAACACGGATATAAGAGAAACCCGGATATAAGAGATATTTTATATGGTCCCAAATTAGAGCCATACTTACCCCAACAAAATAGACCAAACCTGGATATAAGAGAAACTTGGATATAAGAGATTTATTCTCCGGTCCCGACAACTCTCTTATATCCGGGTTACACTGTATAAAAAGAAAAAGAAGATTAAAGTCAAGAAGATAAAGGACGCAAAATATTAGGTTTGTGCAAAAATAATGTCGTTTTCTCACATAGTAACATATGTGAGAAAACGACATTATTTTTGCACCAACCTAATAAAAATAATGATAAAAAAAACAAAAGGATAAGAATCGAAAAAGAAAGTCAGAGAAAAAGAAATGGAAAACGGAGAATGATAAAAAATAAGGAAGGAAAGAAAGAACATAATAAATAAGATGGTGAAAACAGATGAAAACAATCCAATAAAAAAAAAAAAAGATGAATAAATTAAACGAAGAAAGAAGGAAGTAAATCAGAAGGAAACATGGGAAGGAATAAGTTTTCTTATTCGAGGAAAAAAAGTGCGGAATTCAAGCCGAAAAAAGTAAGCCAAAAAGAAGAAATGAAGCGACAACATTGTAAATATGCAAATTAGACATTTAAAAAAAATCACAACGAATAAAGAGAAGTGATAGAAAAAAAAAAGTAAAAGGCAGTAATAGAAAATATATCTTTAAATAAAAATACAAGCTATCTGAAGAAAATCGTCAAGTTTAAAATAAAGAGAGAAGGCGAAATAGATTTATACGATCTTCAAACGTAAACCTATATCTTTCAAATTAAAAAGAAAAGCAAAAGAGAAATATAATAAAAATAGCAGAATATAAAAAGAAACAGAAAACGGAAGCTAGCTAGCGGACCAACAATTTTCTCCTGATCTACCGTCTTCTTTAAAGCCAAGTTATGCGCCAACAGACGGCACGAATATGACGCGAAGATAATGGCGGCGTCACCACTGACAACGCTCTTTTCATATGCAAATCAGATCTTGACATACCAAGTGAAAAGGCAGTTCACTGTGAGCTTTTCAAATCCGAGCTTTGGACGAATTAGTGATGCCCGTAAACTTGGCCGGAGGAGGAGGAGGGTTGTCATAGCACTGACAACTTCGCCTGAATCTTCATCACATTTCGTTTACCGTATGGTCAAACGGAGAGGTCAAAATGGCCGTTAATGTGAAAATGTGTTTATTTATGTAGAATGCTTATTCCATTAAAAGTCAGGAAGCATATATGTGTTATGCATTGAATAAATACATACGTACGCACAGAAATACACACAGTAATATACACACACACACACACTCATATATATATATATATATATATATATATATATATATATCTTTGTGTGTGTATGCGCGCGTGTGTGTGTGTAAGGTGTGCGTCTAAGTATTTATGTAAACAATTATTTGTACATATGTGTATAAAGTTTTGCTCAAGTATATTGACAAGCGTTCTCTATCTCTCTCTTTCTCTCTCTCCCTCTATATATATATGTGTGTGTGTGTATACAGATAGATATAAATATATAAATATAATATACATATATATATATATTTATATATATATATATACATATATATATACATATATATATGTATGTATATATATATATATGTATACATATATATATATATATATATGTATATATATATATATATATATATATATATATATATATATATATATATATATATATATATATATATTGAGTGTT
>OZ010579.1:98513502-98531002 GCA_963932145.1 Acanthosepion lycidas
AAACTACGCAGAGTAGGTTCACTTGGAACAGATTGACATTCAACTCTCGTGCAAACACACTGATAACATTTCGTATGTTTTGGTTGTTTATAGTAGAGCTTGGAAGTAAAGTGTGTAGAGTGTGGTTCTCTTACCACAAGGAGTCCATCATTGACTATGGCTTGTGAAGCAGTTTTTGGTCAAGTACAACATTCCTCAGCTCCGATAATTACCATATTACCCAGATCTCGCCCTTGTGGTGTTTTCTTGTTCATAAATCCAATCCTGATTGAAAAGAAAAAGACTGTAAGACGTCTAGGAAATTCAAAAACAGTAGTTCCAGGAATACTTCCATCAATGAAATAAATTCTGTGGTTTCAGAAGTAAACTTATTAGAAGCAAAGTAAATGACGAATTGATATGTGTTGTTTTTTTCTTTTCTTTTTATAGCACCAGTTCCGATACTTTTTCATCGAACCAGGTACAAGAATTTTTCCCGGACAAAACCATTGTCAAAACTGCAAAGTCTTTTCTGCAGTTTTTCGAAGGCAGAGATTTCATTATTAATTGTATTCATGATCACCTCCTCCATTTTAGCATCGGATGCAACAACAGAAGCAACATAATGAAAGAATGAAACTGTGTCCAGGTCGGAAATGAAGTTCATATTTCGAATACTAATCGTAAGCTCAAATGGTTTCCAATCATTAAATGCCATCAACGAAAATTTTAATGTCAACAAAGAAATGAGCTCCGATGCCGCAACACCTAATCTAGACAGTATTGTCTCTTTTACTTGTCTCCCAACTTTGATACCATCCGGTTTTTTGAAGGCCACGGTTTGCTAGATAAACAATGTTGATTCGGATAATTAAATGCGAGATCTTTTGCAAATAGAACAAAGGTCAATACACAATTTTTCTTAGTCCCACTTGTGACATTAAACGCTTTATAAAAAAAAAATCCCCACTAGAACGAAAGAGGCATTTCCTAAGGATTATGAAGGGACATTATCACATTATGCATTTTTTAAAATCCATCACTTAAAAATCACTTTCGAAAAACCATCGAAATCCTTAATGTGATCCACAAAGACCGCAAACAAATCCTTGTTTTGTATTTGTTGTTCTTGAAAATAACGAAAATTAAAATGTTAAAAGCGGACTGATTCTCCGCATATAGATTAGCAACAATATACTTATGTATTCAGTTTAAATAACTCACTCTGACTTTACAACGTCCATCAGAAACAATGAGAGACCGTGATGGCTGACAAATGACGCAATTGTTCTGGCTTTAAATTTATACAAGTTGAAGAAAATTCCATTGAATTATTATTATTATTATTATTATTATTATTATTATTATTATTATTATTATTTGTGCATATATATATATATATATATATATATATATATATATATATATATATTGCGTAAATTCGTGGTTTCGTTATATATATATATATATATATATATATATATATATATATATATATATATATAAAGAAATATAGTCTTAAGGTGTGCTATATTTATGGAATAAAGTGCTCAATATCAGAGATAGAGCGTGTGTAAATATAAAAGTAAACATAGAAGTCAACACTTAGAGGCGACAGTCTCTTTCAGTCTATATGCAATCGTTAGGCCACAATCACTTTTATATTTATATATATATATATATATATATATATATATATATATGTATGTGCGTGTGTATGTGTGTGTGTGTGTGTATGTGTGTGTAAAACGAAATTCTCCAAACAATTTATCATCATAATTGAAGTTCTGACTAAATGTTTAATATCTAATAATCTAATTGGGTTTATTTTTTCTCCGGGTTTTTCCGATAAAAAGCTTAGACCTCGTTACACCATATATCGTAGGAATCATTGAAAAACTGTTTGAGTCATTCAGCTAGAAAGATAACAAATTAAAATCCTTTTGTGTCAGCCCCACTATGTCTTCCCAACTGTACAATGGTGAGAGGGAAAAGATCATTCAGGCCTTCAGTAATAGTACCAACATTCATACCATGGTTTTCAACGTCAGAGACCACTCAAGAGCCATCAAAAAAACTGTGAATAAGTTTAGAAAAGAGTTAACTGTAGAGAGGAAAACTGAAACAGTAGGTCAGAACAGGAGAGATCATCATTTCAACTTAGAACTAAAAAGATAAATTAGAAAAGAGCTAACTCAGTCCATAAAACGTCTGGCACATGAGTGTGGAGTTTGAACTATAACAGTTCAAAGAGCATTAAAAAAGACTTACAAATGAAATCGTACTTTTTTTTACTCCAGGACAAGTTAGAAGGTTATTTTTGTAATCCCTCACACGTACATAATACCAGTATTAAGAGAAAGTCTTCGATGCAAAATAATGAAGTATTTATTTACCAAACGCAATTAAAATTCATTAACAACAAAGAATCAAAAGTCAAAGTAGAGATTGTTGATTACTTATCAGTTAATATACGACTTCGTAGAGCTGCTAAGAAAAGTACTAATTCGTCTTGGAATACGTGACACTCGACTTTAACGTCCGCATTAACACAATATTTAAACACGTAATTGCAACCCCTAGTCAGCGGCATGATATCTCTGTTTAAAGTAAATAGCGGTCTACATTTTCGGTGTCTAGAGATTCAAGTTCAAACTCCGGTATCAGCATTGACACTTTTTATTCATATATGGCAGTTATAGATGGCGAATGATCATCTTAAATACGTTTGAAAATTTTCCTGAAATAATATACATATATTTGAAAATTATTTGAATCCTTTATGAACTTTTGATCCGTATCATTTTCATTTATGATCTATTTTATCATGATTCTTCTGTTAAGCTTCGAGAATAATCATCCGTTCTTATTGCTCAAAGCAGAGTCAAACAGAGTCATAAAAACATATTTGTGTTCCATTAAGATATCTTTAATCATTTCTAAGATACAACAGTTCAAAGCTTAATCGAATAAATGGACAATTTGGCTTTAGACGATTTGTACACTTTTGTTATTACACAAGGTATATATATATATATATATATATATATATATATATATATATATATATATATGTGTGTGTGTGTGTGTATGTGTGTGTGAGTGTGTGAGAGAGAGAGAGAGATAGAGAGCATTTACCAAACCACAAGTATACGCAATATGAATACTTAAAATCTAACTTTGAACAAAATTCTATATCAATGTTTTCATATGGATTTAGTTTAACAAAAAAAAATCCCATTCTCCGATGTTTACGTTGAACTTGACGATAATTGTCTTTAATACGCATTAACAAGAATTCCTACCTCCTCAATTAGTGAATGCTCAGAATGAAATAGATAGCAGTGATAAGAAAATGCTATATCGGTCGCACCTTACCTCGTCTTTTTGGGAAAATATTTTTTCAACGAACTTAAATATATAAAACGAACACTTTAAAAAAAAAAAAATCACAACTATATTATCGACAACCAAATAAGATTATTCCATTAGATTTATACAACAGAAATACTAAAAAAAAAACGAAAACAAAATAGCACATTATATTTTCATGCAAAGGAGTGCATAAAAATTTTAAACAAAACGAATTCGCCCTGCAACGCATCATAAAACAGTTTCATCTGTTGACCTCAGAAATGTGTAAAATCTTCTATCCATTATAAAAAAAATAGTAACTCAAACCGTCAAAAGTAAAAATACAAACACGACAATGAACTTATATGATTCTAGTCCTATAGTAAACATCATAATTACATACAATAGTTACATGGCTAGCACTTTAATTAGAGGGCTAACTCCTTGAGTGATTTAGTTCGATAAGTAGGAATTTAAGAATTCACAACCCGTTCTCATGAGAATTACATTGGTAGATCATACTGTGAGTTTAAAGCATTTAATTCTAATTGTCGTTTTAAGATAATGGAAGCACATAGTATTAAAAAAAGCAAAACTTATACAGACCTATACTCGGTATTACTTGTTTAAACTAGTCGTAACATGTTGCTAATGCATTGAAGGCAGACTGAAATATTATTACTAAGACTTACAATTAACAGAGTATAGAATACCAACAGGAAAACTTTAACAATGAATCCCATGACAATGTCTCAAGGATTTACAGAAACAGCATAGGAAAATAATCATAATGGACATTTTTTAAAGAATCTATAGTCGTCAAAATGGAGAAAGTATAAGATCATTAGAAAAAAAAAACATAAAAAGGATTGCTTCGGAAATATATTAACTCTCACCTAGGCGCGGTCGCGCGCGCGCGCGCGCGTGTGTGTGTGTGTGTGTGCGTGCGTGCTCGCGCGTATGGTGTATTCAAGTGAATAAAACGTTTCTTCATGTAACGGAATGAGTATTATAGGAATGGTATCTTCATGTCTTTTAAGTCCATCTTCAGACATTGTCTACTCAAAGATGTTTGTCCATAAAATAACGTTTGGAGTAATATGTGTATGTGTGTGTGCGTGTATTATTGCTGTGGGACAATCATTACAATCTTTATACACGACAACAATTATATAAAAAATGAGGTACTAAACAATGTTTATAAAAATTTCATTTCACAGGATTCACAGTTTCGAAACGGCACAGATATTTCTCTAAAGCCGAATGCTGGGAATGTCATGCATGATACACATGGATATCGAGGAATACAGATAATATGATGTAGCAATACTTACTTAAAATCAGAATAGAGATTTGACAATTATGGAACGGCTTATGAAAAAAGAGGATATGGAAAATTTAAAACTCACTGGGCATATTAAAAGAGGAGAGCTCAAAGTGACACAGTCTGTAAATTACCTAATTAATTTGTGTAAACGTATAGCAGCAGGAGCAATGATGTACGGTAATCGGTGAAATGTTACTAGAGCAACACAAACGTCAAGTTATTAAGAACCATGTTGAAAAGAAATTCATTATATAATTATTGCTATTAATTTTAATATTTTAATATATCTGAATTTTACAATACTGTAATATTAATATTAATGTGCTTTACTTTACATAATTACTCTTTTGTGCGTTTATGATAATGACAATAGTAAGTCGAAATATTTCCTTAGAAGGAAACATTTTGCGTTTATTGACCGAGTAACCAGTGCTATTGTCAGTTAAAATTCATAGAATCTTTCTGCGAAACGAATTTTTCAGAGGACTAGTTTTCTCATATTCAGAAGCAGGTATCATTTTTTCCAAAACTGATGGGTCCTTACCTACCTTCGTAATCTTTTGTTCGAAGTTGTATTAAACGCCAATATCGTGATTATGACATTTTTTGATCTTAAGTTATACGTGTCTTCATCTTTATTAATTGTTGCTTCTGAAAATCATCAGGTGATGTACTTTCTGCCAATTGCTACAGTTATTTGGTTGTAATTCTGTCGCGCCATAACACAAGAGGTTTTGGAGAAAGATAGTTCTCTATAACACCGACAAAGTTCATTCTCCCGAAGCATTTTAATTTTATATAAAAAAAAAAACCGTCGATATTTTAGGGATTTCCAAGCAAGCTTGCCTCTATCGATGACGTTCATATGGAAGTCCAGATCTGACTAGTCTATTCATGAACACATTTTGTGTTCTAGGGTTAATGTTTTCTTACTTTGTGGCGTTGGGCTTAATTACCTCTTCCTCATATTCTACATAAATCTGACTCATACACTAAATTAATGTTTAGCATTTATTAACACCATATTCTGATTTTGAAGATGATTCAGGTTATTTGTCTGCATTCATAACAGTTCAAGATCAGATTATGGTTTGAACAGGTTAAATTTGAGTTATATTTCACAGAACATTTGTTAGATGAGGTCACGTCCATTCTTACCTGAACTATCAATTCATATGTCATCGTCAATGCTTACAGATGCACTACTCATCACCAATACACTGGTACGCTGGAAGGAAAATTTTTTATTTTGGTAAAGTCCTTTCTTATCCCAACTATGAACGCCTATTTTATCATCATTGCTCAGTTCCACCGCACATCATCAGTACAGAGGTACTCTGGAAGGAAAGCGTAATTTTGTTTTTTTGTTTTTTTGGTCAAGTCCTTTCACATCCCAACTATAAATGCCTATGTCATCAGCATTGCTCAGTTCCACCACTCATCATCAGTGCATTGGCACTCTGGAAGGAAAGCGTTAACATTTTTATTTTTGGTCAAGTCCTTTCTTATCCCAACTATGAACGCCTATTTCATCAGCATTGCCCAGCTCCACCACACATCATCAGTACATTGGTACTCTGGAAGAAAAGGGTAATTTTGTTTTTTTTCTTTGGTCAAGTCCTTTCACATCCCAAATATGAATGCCTATGCCATCAGCATTGCTCAGCTCCACCATTCATCATCAGTACACTGGTACACTGGAAGGAAAAAGTTGTTTTTTTTTAGTTTTGGTCCAGTTTTTTCTTAACCCAACTATGAATGCCTATGTCATCAGCATCGCTCAGCTCCACCACTAATCATCAGTACATTGGTACTCTGGAAAGAAAAACGATAACGTTTACATCTTGTAATTTGTATATGTATTGTAACCGCATACAGTTATTTGTTATATAAGCCTTCTTACATAACATCAAACCACCCAATCAGGATCGAAATATTAGTTGTTGGCCACTGTAACTCGCTAGCGATCCAATTATTATAGCGTGACTTTGTATTGGATGATTATTTAAAACGTTTGCTTCAAACGAAATGTTTTTGAAAGGTGCTCATCATTTTTTCGCAACACCTTCCTCCACAGATTAATACAATATCTCCTGGCGAGGAACCTAATTATGGCATCCTGTGAGAATTGCTTATTCTTTTACGGTTTAGAAATGTTAATTCCTGCAACTTCGGTCCTCTCCTTCTCCAAATCGTCTTACACCTTCTTTTCGCCTTCCTCCTACTACACATCCATAAGCTATTTGCTCCCTGACGTTAAGAAACTTAATTCAGGAAAGTGATGCATATTTACGCAATCAAATTTTCAAGAATCTTTCCAAGAATTTTTTCTTCCAACCATTCAAAGCAAAAAAAAATAAATAATAAATAAATACGCAGCACAAAAGGTTTATTTTGAAATATTTTTGCTCTGAGTCCAATCGCTTTCTGCATTCTGCCAATAGTACGTCTTCACAATCCAACAGAAATTAGCTACGGTCGAGGTACCGCCACAAAAACGTGATACCTAACATTTAAAATGAAGCTTTTATTTTAGTCTTAATTTCAAGCTGAGACATTAAATTTAATATATCTAATAAGCAAAATGCTATATAGAATATATTTCTCTATTTTCTTTCTTATTTATTTGAATGGTAGTAGTTTGCTGTTTCCATGGTTTAAAATTAAGCGTTATATTTCCCTTCTACTGGTTGGAGCCTAAAGCTAGTGGGCCCAGTCTTCCTTGCAATTTAATCTATAGCTTTGGGCATAACATACAAATCAGGACCTTTTCCAAGGGCATTTACTCGAAAGTTTACGCAATAGATTAACCGCAAATATGAAATTAGCGAAGTGGTTCTAATTTCTTGCTGACATCCATTGCTCTAAAATGCAACTCTCCATCACTTGCTATATGAACAGTGAAACATACAAGTTCAGTCTAAATACGAACTTATAATGTTTCTTCGCTTCCACCAGTGAAATATGTTTAGACGGAATGAAAGCAAATTGCTCTACTTTCCTCACAAAAGCAAATTTAGAAACTTTTATCTAATAGACTACATTTGAAATTCGATTATTTAAAACTTTTTTTTTCATTGGGGAGGGCACTTCATTGCGCATGAATATATATATAAATGTTCGATTGATAATGTTAATTATATTTTATGAATATGTCCTGAAGATGGTTTATTAAACAGAAACACCCGACGTTGACATATTAACATTAAAACAGCATTATTGCATATAAGGATTTTTGTTTGCTTTTTCCGTATATTTTTCTTCATATATATATATATATATATATATATATATATATATATATATATATATATATATATCGCAGTAAGAAAAACGAACACGGTGCGACAATAAGATAAAGAATAAATGTAAAATATTACTCAAGCACTCTCTGCTCTTATTGTAAAAGCTCAAACGATTTTAAATGTAAATAAAAGCGGTATACAGGAGAACCATGAGGAAAAAAGGACACAATGAAATCACTCTACAGATCTTCACAAAACGCTCAGATATAATGAAAGATATGCCGAAATTATGCTGCATATATATATATATATATATATATATATAAAGACATTTTTATGTTTAACATTCTTTTTATAGATACAAATATTTAAGTAAATGCTCTGTGTATAATAAACAGTATTAAACAACATTTACCGGCTGAATGTCCGAGAAATTTTCACAGAAAATATTCGTCCTCCGACAGCATTCGAACCTGTATCCTATACGGAACCGACATTTAGCTTGACGTGCCTTTACCAACTTGGCCACGACTATAAAGAGAGCCTTTACTTAAACGTTTGTATCTATAAAAAGAATGTTAAACATTAAAATGTCTTAAAATAATTGTCGGACTTTTTCCATTTCATATATATATATATATATATATATATATATATATATATATATATATATATATATATATATATATATATATATATATATATATATAAGGAGAGAGAGAGAGAGAGATGTGTATGTGTGTTTATTTGAATATGTATTAGGATCAAATAGTGATCAAATATGAATCGATATCCGACAGAATGATAGAATAAAGAACAAACTGGAAACGTTCTCTTTTATTAATGCTTCTTCAGAGAATGAGATATAGAAAAAAAGAATATGTAAGTTATAGATTTTTGTTTTCCTGTTGTTTGATTTTAATTGGTTAATCACTGTCACGCGCATTTGACATGTTAAGCCACGATAGTATAATTTATGGCGCTCCGATTTCAAGGAGAGACAACTCGTTTTTCGAAGCTCCAAAAAAATTAACGTATTCCAAGCTTAAAAAAAAAACAAAAAAACAACAGAACAAATAATTTACTTTTTATATGTAAGTGTGTGTGTGCGTTTGTGTGTGTGCGTTTGTGTGTGTGTGTGTTCTTTATGTTTGATCGTTATCTGTACGTTGATTTGGGGACATTTTTACGTAAGCACCGCTTGTCGTAGTTAGGCAAACATTAACAACAGCATATTGCACCACCAACATTATATTGGAAAATTTAACATATGTTTATCTACACCAACCGGTGTTTATGTAAAAACGTCCCCGAAATAAAAAAGCACCAACAAAACTTAAATAATGTCAACTATACATACATATATACACAGACACACATATTTAAGAATATACATTATCATCTGAAACTCACACAGACAAACTAGAATTAAGATACACGTACATACATATCGCAATATTTACGTTTTTTCAGTTAAGTGTGGAATCCGTTAACTCTCTCCCTCTCTCTCTCGCTCGCTCTCTCTCTCTCACACTCACTCTCTCTCTCTCTCTCTCTCTCTCTCTCTCTCTTGTTATAACAGAGTATATGTTGTGGGGAGCTCCCTTTTTTACATTAGATGGACTCGTCCAAAGTATACTTATACTGACAGTGAGAATACCTGCTGTTGAGAAATGTCGAGATACAGTCTCGACGTCTATCGAACTTTCTGCTTTAGAAAGAGAGGGACCCGAACGAAGCTTTGCCGAAGGGCAAGGTTTCGTCCGGGGAGGTAGACAGGGCCTGAACCCGTCTAGGCGGGTTAAAAGGGTATTGTTTTGGCCGAGCCTACGAGCTCGGAACAAACAACTTTAAAATCGGCCTTGTACCACATATATTCCTCGTGGGTGGAATATTAAATACTGAGATACGTCGACATACAGTCTCTGATTGTGTTCCACGTCTGTCGAACTCTCTACTTTGCCAGAGAGGAACCCACGTTAAACTCGGCCTTGTGCCACATACATTCATCGTGGGTGGACTGTTAAATATCGAGATACGTTGAGATACGTTTGAGATACGTGGAGATACGTTGAGACAGGTTGAGACATACGGAGACAGACACAGGGTGTTCCCAGATAGTTATACAAGAGTCCAGAGAGAGAAATGATTACGGCTTTACTTACAGAGACTTGTACATATACTTGCTACTAACCCGCATTCCTTGACTACTAATCTTCACTTCAAGTCTGTATTCTTACAGTTAATATACTTATTTTTTCTGTCTCAATTACTGGCGTTGTTTATTTATTTGTGCAGGATTCCATTCACGGAATCCACAACAATAAATAAATTATATAACAGACAAATCCAAAATTACCTCATCAATATAGACTATTTAAACTAACGTCGAAAGCATTAGCCTTATAAAACTCAAATAATGGACTGTATTTAATGACTGAACTAGAGATTTAAAATTCAATATTTAAAAGGTTATTTTGGATTTCTCTGTTATGTAAAAAAAGGGAAGATTCATACAAAAGATTCCTATATTTTATTTAAGTACCACAAACCTAACTTCACTAATAATATACAGTCTAGATTAATTAATCCTACTAAAACTGAACTAGGTCTAATCTTAACAATTTATAATTAAATATATAACTGATAAACTATTACTTACAACCTGTGCTAATCATTGGAAGGATTTGTCAGATACTATGAAATGGTTCCCCAATATGAATGATAAAAAAATTATTAAGTTTGATATAATAGACTTTTATTTCTTTATCTCCAGAAGCCTCTTAGTTGATTGTATCAACTTTGCGAAAAAGAAACAACGGAAATAACAGATTATGAGACTAATATCATCTTAACTACTAAGAAATCACTGTTATCACTTAATGATTCTACGTGAATTAAGTTTCGTAATGACGATTTTGATGTCCCTATGGGAACATATGATTCAGCCCTGGTTGATGATCTAGTTTATTTCTATATTATAGATACACTTAGTAGAATTGAAGATCCAAAACTAGTAGGTCTATATAGATATGATGGAACCATTTTCGCTCACAGCAGCTATGGTCCACTTACTGGGAAGTCACATAAGAAAATAATTAGCGCCTTAAAGTTACTGGAGTTTATGATTCAGATTTCTTCTAACTTCAAGGTTGTAGATTATTTAGATATCACCCTGAACCATAATAATAATGCATTTAAACTTTACAATAAAGATCATGAAATCCCTACCTATATTAATGTTGATTCTAACAACTCCTATGCCATTGTGAAACAAATACCTATTAATGTCGGCACTAGAATTAGTAAACGTTCGTCTAACATAAATATCTTTAATAAAAATAAAGAATTGTATGAAAACAAAAGTGGCTTTACAAATCAACTATCTTACCTAACACCAATAAGTAACACTGAAATATCTAAAATGAGTTTCAGGCATAAAAATAAAAGAAGTTATATAGTTCAACCCCCATTCTGTAAATTATCCAATACTAATATCGAAAGTTCTGAAGTTAGTAAATAAACATTATTACAAAAACAAACCTCTAAGATCTTCAATAGGAAAACGATCAAAATAAGCTATTCCTGCACAAATAACCTGTAAAAAATTATCAAAATTATCATAATAACTACATGTTAAGAAAATTCCATCGGACTAACAATAAACCTGGTATGGAACCACGCTGTAATTGTAGAAATAGTTAAAATGTCCAGTTGAAGGAAATTGTAGATCTACTAAGCAACCATTTACCCCAAAGAAAAAAGTTAAATCACAATGTTTACATTGAAATATCTGCGGGGGAATGTAAACAAAGACTTTATCCACCCCCCATAGGCACTTTTTTGCGAACCTAAAATTTGAAATATTAGACAGATCTTTCCCCTAAAAATTAGGAATTTAGGTTGAAAGGTCTGAAACCTTAGATTGATTGGAAAATTATAGGTTTCACTAATACTCATTGTAGTCTTAGTAATAGTTGTGACCTATGTTTAGAAGAAGAAATTAAAATAACAAAATTCAATAATGAAAGCAACTTATTAAATCAAAGGAATCATTAGTTTCAAAATGTGGTTACAAGAGCAGGTCTAAACTTATATAATATTTTTTATCTTACTTTTTTTTAATTATCTAATTTAATACGTATTGCTAAAGTTAATTCTATATTTTGACTTCACTATATCAATACTGTCTTATAACCTTCCACTACTTCTGTTGTAGCCTGTTTAGGGGCCAGAAAAAAAGACACTGAAGACGAAGTTAGGTTGAAAGGGTATATTGAAGATATATACAAAACAATAGTGTTAGTAATAAGTAGATTAGCACTGCGTCTACAACTCGACTCTGCTCTCCGTCCGATTCTCGCAGTTTGTATTGATGAGAGAAGGAAGAGTTCATTATACTGAAAGAGGGTTTACCACAACAACTTCATGAACTCCCTTTTCTTTGTTTATTTTATTCTTTATCCTTTTCCTTTTTATTTTTATTTTTATTTTTTTAATATGTTCTGGGTATATTTTATATTCGTAATTTAACTTATCGTTAAAATTTTAAATGTTTAATATAATTATTTTTATTTTTAATCATCTTTTTAATAATCTTTTTAATATGTTTTCTTAATTTAAACTATCTAAAAAGGATTTGTCGTTAATCTAATTATATGTTATTTGTAAGCATATTTTGGTAATTGTGAGTGGTAATTTTTTTCTCATATTATTAATAATTTCGTTTAATAAAACTTTTTTTGGGCTTTCCTATAGTTTCACATCATCATTTTTATAAGCCCAATTTTGGGATTTAAGGTTAATATCTGGGTTGAATTGTTGTGGCTTCTTTCCATTTAAGCCAGACAGCATACTCTCTCCCCTATACCATCATTCAGGCAGTTTTTGTTGCCTTTTTATCATTTTTTCAATAGCTGTCTTTTTAAATATTAAATTTAGAATCTCTCGTTAAAACACTGAATAAAGTCCATTATTTGAGGTGAATAAGGCTAACACATTCGACGTTAACTGAAATAGTCTATACTCATGAAGTAATTTTGTATTTCTCTGGCATGTAATTATATATATATATATATATATATATATATATATATATATATATATATATATACCGGGTGTAACAGGAAAATTGTCCAAATCTTGTAAGATCATAATTGACAATCCCACAAAATGTTTAATATCTAAAAAAAAACAATGAACTAATTGAAAGTCTTTTATGCAGGTTAGCCATCTTGACAATATATGTCATAAGAATCACTGTAAAAATTTTTGGTTTATTCAACTAGAAGGAGAACAGGTTAAAATCATTCTGTGTCAGCACCAATACGTCTTCTCAACTGAGTAATGGTTAGATCAAAATGAATATTCCGGCCTTCCACAATTGTGCCAACATTCATACTCTGACTTCCATTTTCAAATTCCATTCAAGAAGCATCACGAGAACGTTGAACATCTGGATCAAC
This sequence comes from Acanthosepion lycidas, assembly GCA_963932145.1. Taxonomy (NCBI): domain Eukaryota; kingdom Metazoa; phylum Mollusca; class Cephalopoda; order Sepiida; family Sepiidae; genus Acanthosepion; species Acanthosepion lycidas. Next base: position 98,526,873 of record OZ010579.1, read on the forward strand.
AGGCAAAGGGCTCATCATTTCAACTTAGAGCTAAATAGATTCTTATTGTCCAAAGCAGAGTTCAATAATGGTTTAAAAACTTAGGAGAATTCCAGTAAGATATCTTCAATCATTTCTAAGATACAAGGGTTCAACTCTTGACCTAACAATTGGTCAATTTTACTGTTACACCCATTATATATATATATATATATATATATATATATATATATATATATATATATATATATATATATATATCTGTGTGTGTGTCTGTGTGCGTGTGTGTCTGTCTGTGTGTGTATTTACCTTATAAAATACACTGAGGAGAATAGGAGCACAAACAACTTCCTTTGGCATTGCTACTTTCTTCCCGGAAACTATCTCATTTTTACAGGGTGGGGTTGCGAAACTCGCGTTCATCGAGTTTTAAATACAAATTTATATTTCACCTTGACTGCTTGTTAATAAAACCTACAAAGCCCAGTCTAGACTGATATTAACTCACAGCTGGTGAGAAAAGTGATGAATGCATTCGATTTCAAGGTTATTCGTGCGAAACCGAACAGAACTACCTCGACTGAAATTCGAACTTTACATGCCATTCCATAATTTTAACAAAGCAATCAGATGATTTAACCTTTTGAGATAACCATGACATTTTCTATACGTATTTGCTTATCTTTTTGTCTATATATTAGGTTGGTGCAAAAAATAATGACGTATTTCGTCAAAAAAACGACATTATTACGTCATTATTTTTGCACCAACCTAATAGTAAGGGTAAGTCATACATTGCTCTTTGGTGCACACCGCTAGCGGAGAGGACATGTTTACACTGTCACAGCAGCAATGGAAATGGTGCTTCGATTACGGGACCAGAGTTATACCGACTATAAGCTGGCATGAACAGAAGGCAGTGTGACAAAGCTAAAGTTAATTTGTGTTGAAAGTGCGGAGATTTTTTAACTTACACTCGTATTCATAAAATGAAGTGTATCTTAAACATGCTCCTGTAATTACAATATTGCATGCATGGAGCAAAATGCCCCAAACTAAAATTCGACACCTGTTACGGTCTGACCGGCTGACAAGTCCTTTAGATTTTCCCGTTGCAACTCACTTCCGCTTACAGTCGTCACTATAATGCAAGCAAGCATAAATAGGTGACATTAACACTGTCGCATTAACTCAGCCCCACTTTTAAGAGAGGGTGAGCGACCTAGCGCAAAATATCTGAAAGGAGGCGCTGGTGAATAAAATGATAAGTAATACAGTCACAATGCTGAATATGTACGAGTCAGAGTTGAGCACAATTGTGCAATGTCTATAGATAATAGCATATAATGACAATGCATTTCGCAGATAAGAAGTTATGATAAATACAATATTTAAAAAAAAAGGAATGTTTGACATAAAAGTAGCAAGAAAGTAAAATATAAACAAACGTGTTTTCGTATTATATATATATATATATATATATATATATATATATATATACACACACACACACATATATATATATATATATATATATATATATATATATATATATATATATATATGAAACAGGATATCTTTGTGTCTGTATATCTGTCTGTCTGCGTGTGTGTGATACCGTTTCACTCGAGATCCATCCGACAAATGTTGATCAAACTTAGCACATACATTGTGCAATGTAAGAGATAGGTTCTTTGTGTGAAAAATCGATAATTTTAAAAAATTCAATAACCAATAAATTCAAGTCTTTTCCTCCGATTTCGTTCAAACTCGGTATGTCGGTTACTTACATCATTACGAGCTAGACGATAACTCAGTTTTATTTCTATGCCACTGCGTTAAGCGAAAAACTACAAAAAATGAAAAATCAATTTCAACACAAATTTTAAACTAAAATCTCCCTCAATTTTCAAGCAATCTAATACGAACTTCACTGAATTGTAACCAATAAGTTTATTGTTTAACCTTCATTTAAATTGATAATTGAGTCAACCCATATTGTGAAGTCCCGCGTAAATAGCAAAAATAGCGATTTTTACTGGTTTCTTTCTTATTTTGCATTGATCATTCATCCACTTTACATCAAAGTTAAAAATTTCTTTATAATTGTATATCCTCTTTGACATCCCTGGTAGGACACTGACAAATTGAATTTCAAAAACTTGAAAGTAATTTTTGTCTGAAGGGGGTCTTCATGTTGCCTGTTTTACCTCTTCATGTCTTCGGCTAATTTCGACTGAATACAGACTAATTCTGTTTTATCACTAACTCAAAATATTTTAATGAAATTACTTTAAAGTAATTGAAGAAGATAGACTCTGTTACACCTAAACATGATGCTGTTTTTCCTCCATTCTGTTTGAACGTTTTTTCTGAACGACCACCTGGGTATAGCTGCTAGCTTAAAATATTTTCATTCATAAATTGTTTTCGCAATATTATAATTAAAAAATGTAAAAAATTATATAATAATTTTGCATTTAAATTATTTTCTCATGTAAAATATCGAAATATTCTCATTAAGACTATGAGCTTCCTTTTTTTTTCAGGTCGTTGGGGATCATGACTCTCCACAATTTTCCTGTCCGGTGTAACTCTTTATATATTTTGTCTTTTGTTATCTCTCCTAAACCTTGCTCCATTTACTCAAGATCACTGTCATTATGATACGTTATTTTCTTTTCTCCGTTTTGCATTTAGTCAAAACTGCGAGTATCAAATTTTCCAAGTTCTCTTTCCTCATTATGTGCCCTAGACATTTCAACTGTCTCTTTCTAATTTTAGTTATAAGTGCATTTTTCGTTTCCCTTTCCTCTAAAACTTCGTCGTTGCTTACATATTATTCTCATCATACATTTGTTGAATCATATTTCTTTTGCTTCAAATATCTTTATCTGTGAGGATTTTTTCCAACATTCATAGCCATATGGAAGGGTTGATATTACATATCAATTTAATACTCGTCTCTTTGTTTCTAATGAAATATTTCTCTTTCTTAATAATTTAAACTGTTCAGATTAAAGAATAGTATATACTTATCTATGAAATTTGTCAGAGGTTTTGACACACAGTTACAAATAAAGCGAGATTATAATATTGGGAAGGGAGTATCGGATTCAGCTTTAACAAAGTCCAGAATAATGACCATTACACTACACTTTGATTTCATTATTAAAGAGGCTCAGATTGCCGATTCAATCGGAGTGAAAACTTTGATTCAAAGATATATTCATTGATTCGCTCAAAATGTTAAACAAAATCATACGCCGTTATCGGGCCACAAACATGAAACCCTTATCTTCCTTTTAAAATAACCTTCACCTTTTTTTTTATCTTCATCTTCATGCTCTTTGTGTAATCATGGCTCTCATTCTCTGACTGATTGCTCGAACTTTTAATACTTTACCATATTTCGTTATTAATAATCTCCTATCCATTCACAAATATTATTATGTTAATCTCTGTCATCCCACAGCATTTTGTCTTTATTTCATGTAGGAGTTAAATTGTCCAGGTCGTCTTTTCCGGTTATCTTCCAATTTTATATAATTAGTACTAGTCTGCTTGTGAGTTTTATTCTTTTTAAAAGATAATTGTTGCTCTAATATTCTATCCACGACATACAAGATATTCAACGGCACATCCACATATTTTTGTATACGCACTTAATATAACGTTTTATCGAAATTATATATGTGTGTGCGCGCGTGTGTATGTTTCTGTGTATGTGTTTCTGTGTGCGTGTGTGTGTAAGGGATGTAACAATAAAATAGTGCTAATCGTGTAAAAGCAAAATTGTGCATTTCATAGATTAACATTTGAAACGTTGTATCTTAGAAATGATTAAATATATCTTATTGGAATTCTCCGGGGTTTTATAATACTATTATAATCTACATTGAGCAATAACGATTTATAAATACTCTCCAAGCTTACTAAAAGAATCTTGATGAAATCAATCATAAACGAAAATGATTTGTTCATCAGTAATTTTTATACTAAAGATCAGAAACTTATGAAGAATTGAAATTAATTTCATATATATATATATATATATATATATATATATATATATATATATATATTATTATTATTATTATTATTATTACAGTATAATTTCTGACCTATTCAAAATGAACTTCGCTCTCTCT
>OZ010579.1:98533502-98553502 GCA_963932145.1 Acanthosepion lycidas
TAGAGATATTGAACAGAACGAACATTTCAACAATGACCGAAGTCATTAAACTCTGAAAAAAAAAAACTTCCTCGCATGCCAGCGAAATATAATGAAAAATTAGAAACAGAATATTTTCAGACTTTAAAAAAATTATGTATTGCAGATAGATTGCTGCCCAAACACACAGTGTATTATACACACACACACACACACATATGGGTATGTGTATTATGTATGTAAAAATTCAGATACAACTAAAAAATACATCTGTAAAGCGAAAAGTTGTATAAATACAAGAGGAAACTTATTCTAGACGAGGTGTTTCGTCTATTAAACATTAAATTACTTCAGTTAGCATTCTCCCTAATGTACCTTGACATTCAGTCAGCCTAATGTATATTCATGAGCGTTCTTAATTTTAAAAATTCTGAAAAAGCAATGAAATATTTTATTTCTGTGTATAAATAAATCTTAACATTTGCCTTTATAATATACAGTAGTAGACAAAACACACTGGCTAAGATAAGATTTCTTTTCTTTTACTCTCCATACATACACATACGCACACACACACACACATATATATATATATATATATATATATATATATTGTGTTGAATAATCAAGAGTGGTCTCCTCTTGTTTTGATACTCTCCTCTTTGAGAGAGCCATTTCTGTTTACTGGGACTATAAAAGGACACAATACGAGAACCTTTTATTCTCAGTCGAATAAAGAATGATGGATATATATATATATATATATATATATATATATATATATATATATATATATATATATATATATATATATATATATATGGGATAATTAAATATAAATTTTAATATATCAAGAACAGATTTGAAATAAAAAATATGACAAATTGGAAAAAGTAAAATTTAAAAAAAAATACATTTGACGAGTTTAATTCTTTAGCCCTAAAGTGATATTGTTTGATGTGATTACACATGCATTTAAAGGACCGGAAGCTATAAAAAAATTTAAACTTATTTTAAATTGTTCTGTTATATCATGAATTAGATGTTTTCCTATATATATGTATGCATGTATGTATATATTCATTATATATATACACATACATACATACACACGTATATATATATATACAAGTATATTATTGGTATATACGGAATAATTTCCAATAACCAAAAATTACTATTCTTAAAAAGAGTTCTCAATACAGAGAATAAAATTATTTATTAAAAAATTATAACATAAATATTTTATAAAATGACTACAAAAATAGCCATTTTGTTTCAACACCCCTGTTGTCTTATCAAGTGATGATGTTGAATGTACATATTGTAGAATAAAGGTTTTAAAGATTCCAATTAATTAACCAACTCTCGTAAGGGGAAATGCTGTTACATGAGCTGAAATGACAAATAAAAAAATACAAGTATAAGAGAAATCAAAAAACTTGACAACGAAGTAAGGTTATAATAACTAAAATTAAATTAAATCATGCATAGAGGACGTTATCTGATCTTCAAGTTACGCACGCACACACACACACACATATATATATATATATATATATATATATATATATATATATATATATATATATATATATATATATATATATATATATATATATATATATATATAAGACCATTTACTTCCACTCCTTCGGTCATATTTTTCGTTGTCCATTAATGCAGTATATAAGCAGTTAAATTCTCTCTGCCTTCTCGATTTTCACATAAAAAGAAATGTTTTAATTTTTTTTTTTTTTTTTTTTTACTCTCCTAGTCTAATATATATCATTCTCATGTGAGTTTTAATTCCTGCTGTTGGGAGATGGAACTATAAGATTCAATCAGTTCGGTCGATGACCATTTTAATTACGGTTGTTGTGGACGTTGATAAATTTCGATATCTTTGTGCGAGGCGCGTTCTAATTTTCATATCGACTCATTACTGAGAAAATTCCAACCGAGAAAAATAACAACTTTCCTGAATATTTTCAAATGTATACCTTAAATGAAAAACAAATTTATTTAACTCCAGCTCTAATTGATTAAACTCAATTCGGTGGCGCCTCTCTGTTTGTCACTATTTTTTTTTTTATGGAGTAACATTCTTTCTTTTTTACGTTTTTATTTCAATTCCTTCACAAACATTATGAACTTGAAAGTTTTCATGTAAACACTGAGGCTTTACTTACCGATTCGTTAACAAAAGAAAGCAAGAAACAACTCGAAAGATCTAGTCAAGTCACGTATTTGACAAAATTGAATAAAAATGATAATCATTAACCTTCAAAAGTTTTGAGTCTCTCGTTGTGAATTTTATGTATTCAGTCATTGAGTTGCAGGCAAACTTTTTACAATATATTTTTACACAATATAATTTATCTCCCTGTGATAGATATCAATTATTTTTTTCTTCTTTTTACAATAATCTTCACCCTGTACAAGGCCCAAGAGCCACTGAAAGTAGAGGCTTACAGAGTAAGATGCACATTTTATGCAGGTTATGTGGGGGAAGATAACTCTTAACCCTAGATATGAACAGGTTACGATTGTAGTTATCGAGGAAGTATCACGTCAGGAATTGTTTCCCCGACATAGCGTTTAATGGGAAGAAGCTAAAGTTAGCATAAACCTAACCAATAGAATACGAAATGAATGAGAAGGTTTCGTTAAAAAATATGCGTGATATGAAGGGTCTTAACCATAAAGGTTAGAACTGGTGAAATTAATGAATGTAGTTGGTCTGAACACTTTCCATGAAAATAGCGATAGACCAGGGAAATGCTTGCTACGTCTCGTCAATACTCGGATTGTAAGCTTAAAAACTCATCACTCTCTTTTGAACACTATCAAGACTAGAAAGTGAACACTGGGCAGCAGTGATCCATTTTAGGGCCAGACCGCGCTCATGTAAAAGTAGAAGATAGCTGGTAATTACTGGGGCCTTACAGGGAACCAACGATTTTTCCAACATTGTTAGAGGGAGAACATATATGCGAGATTCACTTGAGGTCTGGATTCAGCTTAAGTCCGAGTAGGCGCTCAAGGCATAAGTTCTGCCTGGGAGGACGCACGTTCATCATGATAGGCGGGAATTCTGAGTCCGCTCGCTAATGATGGAACGTCAGTTGTTTGTTTTTCGAACTACTGAATGTGACCAGCCAGTATTTTCCCCCCACCGATCTCGTAAAGCTCGATCAGAGGACAAATCAGATGCTAGGGTCTGGTCATCTAGAGTTTTGAAAGTTCATCCATATATAGTTATATCACCAGCATCGATATTCATAATTGATCGGAGCAATCTCTTAGGCGGATCATTTATATGACATAGAAAGATGATGGACCCCAGAAGGAACTTCTGGAGAAGGCCTAAATTTGATTGCTAGGGCCACGGATGACTGGCCGTTAACAATTACATCCAGTTAGGAAGGACTTTATATTTGAGAATATTCTTTCAATCATTCCTTAAATGTAGAACTTGTTCAGTAATCCTTTAACCTACAATTTCTGAAATACTTTTAAAATAACTAATGCGATAGTACTTAAGATGTATTTTTGTCTAGTTTCTCACGGCTGCCAATCTGTGATTGCTTAGAGATTTGTAGGTGCATCCATACACCGTTGTATCATCAACATATATGGAAAGTGACTAGTTTGTTTTTCGAGTTTTTCGAACTACTGAATGTGACCAGCCAGCTTTTTCCCCACTGATCTCGTAAAGCTCGCTCAGAAGACAGATCAGATCCCAGGGACTGGCAATCTAGTGTTTTTTAAGTTCATCCATATATAGTTATATCACCAGCATCGATATTAATAAATGATCGGAGCAATCTCTTTGGCGGGTCATTTATGCAAAGTAGAAAGCGGATTGGCCTGAGAAGCGAAACTTGATGAACGTCAGCCTTGATGGCTTGGGTCTTGGAGGACTGGTAGTTAACCACTACAGTTTGGCTATCGGAGAACCGGCTTTCTTAGAACAGCAAATGTAAAAATCAAACCGTGCAGAACCGCATTGTAATATCTAAACTATTTTATGGCAGTATATGCAGAACAATCTACTCAGAGTTGTCTTCCATCAGCAGGACTGATACTACCCTCCTAGAGAGTGACTCCTTGCACAATCTCGGGCTAACGTCTAGAAGGCTTATATTGAATCAAGTTCTAGATCTGCTGCTAGAAAATCTGATTTACTCTATTGTGCTAGAAAACGTTTCTCGGCGGAATGTATCTTTTTTTAAACATTTCGCATGACAATAAATCCAGATACAAGAGGTTACTGGATGTAGAAATATTAGATAACGGACATATTATTAAGAAGCAAGAACATAAGAAGTGTAATCAGGGGAACAGTAGATAGCGATCGACATTGCATTTATTTTTTTTAAGATTAAAGTTAACAGGAAAACATGAATTCAGAAGTGAATTCCACAAGCAGAAAGTGCGAGAAAAGTGTTATCCTTACAATACAAAATATTTTCTGTTAGAATTTATGGGTAGAAGTGTTTTATTTTATTTTCACTATTTACATCAGGCTTTTTTTTTTTTTTTAATTGCGATAACCCCAAGAAAGGCAGTAAAGCGACATGGACACACGGGGCTACTGGATGTGAAAGAAATAGAAACTGAAACATTGCTTAGGAGCGAAAAATAATAAGAGTAATCAAGTGAGGCAGTAGATAGCGATTGATATTACATTTACTCTTTGCGGGTCGATGACAAGCAAGGAGCGAGTGGTAAGAAAAAAGAGATTGTTAGCATAGAATTTATGGCGACATCTAGCTAATACGACTTTAAATTGATGAGAATATGTCTCCAGTGTAGTACTGCGCTTAACTTCATAAGTGGGGAAAGAGTTATAGCGTTGAAAATATATTAACTACGTACAAGGCCGTGTAAAGGCTTTTGAAATATAACAAGGCTGGTAATTAAGAAATGGATAACTGTAGCCCTGATAAGGCAGCAACATATCATTTTTAGTCTGATCTGCATATTTTAAAGACAGGGCACGTGAAAGGGAGATAGATTTAATAGTGCTGTATAATGTGCCGATAATTTTTCAGTATCTTTAATGATGAAAAGTATATGCGAGTTCCAGTTGGTCCCTAGAGTGAGATTGGATGTACACATATTCATCACGACAGGATAAGCCTCAGGGTCAGCTATGCGATAATAAAAGATCAAACACTTGACTTTATAGGAGACTGTTATAAGCTAGTTCCTCCTACATTGAACTGTTAGATCTGTTCATTATATCTGCTGCCAGATTGAAGTCTTCTAGATTTTTGGAGGTGAATCCATAAACCATGTGATCGTTTGCATATAGATTTACTAATGATCTGAGAATCTTCTTGGATAGTTCTTTAAAATAAAGGATAGGACCAATAAGTTATTTTTGTCCTTGTTCCAAACCATTCCAATCAGTAGTTAAATAAATTTGCATAGATTAGTCTGTCAAGGTGAGGAAGGGATATTACTGACTAACATTGATCTAATCTTAATGTATTTGCTGTTGAATCTTGTCGACATCAAATGATTTGACGGGAAACTGGTTTCTCTTAGGTGGGTAGTCACAGCGGATGTAGAATCAAAAGATGAAAGAATCAGGCTTTTTAGATTCATTATATTTAAAAACTGAAGACAAGGCTTAGTAAATGATGGCTAATGTCGTTTTCAAATTTCAATTAATAATAGGCCTGGGATAAAATAGTGTCGTAACACATACGAAATAAATGAAAGACCAGGAGAGAATGCCACATTAAATAAACATTAAATAAACATTAAATAAACATTAAATAAACAACAATCTGACAGAAATAATCTTTTCGAGACGCATGAAAGAAAGAATGGAGGAATGAATGAGAGATACAAAGATGAATGGATTACATAAAGAAAGAAAGAAGGAATGAAAATAGAAAGTAATGATGAATGAAAGAAAGACAAAAAGAAAGAAAGAAAGAATAAATCAATGAATTAAACTGCGAAGCGGAAAAAAAAAGACAGAAAAGAAGAAGGATTGGCTAAATGAATGAAGGAATTACATAATGAAATGTAAGAAAGAAAGAAAGAAAGAAAGAAATAAAGAAAGAAATTAAAAAAAGAAAGAAAATGGATTAATGAATATCAGATAAAAAGTGAGACGGAAAATATATTAGGTTGGTGCAAAAATAATGACGTAATAATGTCGTTTTTTGACTTATTTTTAACGTCAAAAAACGACATTATTACGTCATTATTTTTGCAACAACCTAATAGAAAGAAAGAACGATTAACTAAATGAATGAAAGAGTTAAATAACGAAATGTAAGAAGAAAAAGAAAGAAAACAAAACAAAAGAAAGAAATTATACATGAGTTAATGAATATCTGATAAAAAGTGAGATAGAAAGATAGTGAAAAAGAAAGAAAGAAAAAAGAAAGAACGGTTGGCTAATTGAATGAAGGAATTAAATATTGAAACCTAAGAAAGAAAGAAAGAAAGAAACAAACAAATTATATATGGATTAGTAGTCAAGCCACAAGTTCCATCCAATATAGCTCTACATTCCTCTGCAAAAATGGCTTTTGATAAGTATCTTTTGATAAACTTCTTCGGACATTTTACATGTTTCCTTTTATAGCGTTTAGTTAAATGTGATATTCTAGTTGGATTCCTGTTTGAGTAAATGCTTTGTTGATACAGAATTGTTTGAAATCTCTGTTTATATTTGTATCAAACATGTTTTTGCTCAATCCACCTTTCTTGCTTATTAATCATTTTTGTCTCAGTATAAACTTTTTTCTGTGATTCCTAGAAAACTTATTCGTGTACATAGCTTTCCAGTATTGCGAATTTATTTCCTTTTTTTATTATATCTCTTCAAAAACTTTGCAATTTCCAAACTAAGTTTCCCATTTTTCAATAACATCAGACTTTAATCGTTTTTTTAGGTTTTATCTTCTTTAACATCGGCATGTATTTAAGTGATATAAATTGTTACTAAACAACAAATATACTATTATATATATATATATATATATATATATATATATATATATATATATATATATATATATATATATATATAAGAATATTATACTTCAAAAGTTTATGCCGATATTTTCAAATAATGCTCAATATAAAAAATATTAGAATAATATTAATATTCAAATAGATCGATGATAATATTATATACAGAAAGATTACTTAACTGTAAATATAAATTTTGATGTTGTTTCCCCGAGTTCGAATATTCTTGAAATTATCCATTCTTCAAGAGGTCTGTTGTTTGAAGAATGGATAAATTAAACTTCGATATCGAAGAAACAGCATAAAAAATTTATATATGCATTTAAGTAATCTTTCCGCATATATATATATATATATATATATATATATATATATATATATATATATATAATAGTGATAATATAAGAAATTATACTCGTCGGGAAAACCCTGGGTACTTTGATATGTAAATAAACAGACCAATAGCCAAGGGAAAAAGGTACAAAAAAAAAGAAAGAACAAAGAACATGTACGTCAGTCGAAGACAATCGTGTAGCATCCATGATCAGAGTACAAAGAAAAATAAACCTGATACATAACCTAAAATATCTACGTAAAGTGCTCAATACATTAAGCAGAACAAACCTAATTAAACCTAAATAGCCATATTATCTGGCTCATTAGGTTTAATTATATATATATATATATATATATATATATATATATATATATATATATATATATATATATATATATGTATATATAATGTTCGTTCACATGCTTTCTTTTTACAGGTGACTGATATCAATAACACATACATATTCTGAAAATACATTCAAAATGTGTTTGCATACGATTCATGCGTAGTTTAATTGGTACAATAGAGATAAAGAAGATAGTTTTACTTCCTCCATTGTTCTTTTATTTCCGGCAAGTAAAAGTGCTGTCTAAGGATCAAAATTGACATGTGTCGTTTAATGAAATAGTGTCATAGCTGTTTTTCAGTAGTTCTCTGATTTTAGTGCTGGAAATGTTGATATGAATGGCCTGCTGTCGTCGATGATGTCCAATTCAAAATTCTGATTAAGATTAATCCGTGTCTCAACAGAATCAAAAGACATCTCATGTGTCTGCTATAAAACCTTTCAAAACATGTGGATCCGGGAATCGGTACAATATTCAATTGCCACACGATTTCTTAGCGAAAATTAAGAATCGCATTTCCATCTGGTATTCTCTGCTAAAACGTAAAACTAGTGACATTTTTTTTTTAAAGAACAATGACAAGAGATTAAAAATGGATCTATCTGAATGATACAGTGTGACTATTGACTCGTGGAAAATAAAATGATCCATCTTTAAATAATAACATATCGAATCCACATCAGAAGAACGTGATTGTGTAGCTCCGTTGGTAGTGGAAAGTTGTATATTACTAGCATCTTCCTCAAAATTCACTTTACCAAAATGTACATTACCCAAGTGAACACATTGAAAGCAGCAATCGATGAAAAGCGCCTCGAAGTAGCCAATCAGAAAAATGTTGTCAGCCATTAAGAAAATACAACATCACACGTCTCTTTGCAGACCTGCTGGTGTACACCTTGCCCTTGTACTTTCTTATTACCAATTGTTTCAATCCCTACAAAATTCTCTTAATGGGGAGAATTCTAATTCCCTAGAAACCTGTAAAAACAACTTAGAACAGTTCATCACCCAGAAAAATGCCATGTTCTGAAAGGATAGAATGAAGAATATGTCTCAAAGGTGGGAAAAGGGCCCCGGAACAAAATGGGTCATACAGGCTGGGGAAGTAAAATATATTATATTGATTATACAAACATATCGATAATAAACAAACCAATCCATCAAATGTCCATCCGTTTGACCCCGTATTTTAAGAACACTTTTCATTACAAGCAATATATTTATTATTATTATTATTTTTCAAAAATAAAAAATATACTAAATGTATCGTAAGGCAAGTTGGACTAATGGATAGCAGCTCGGATTGAGGAATCGGAGAGCCGAGTTCGAAATCCAGTCGAATTGATTACATTCACTTACGTGCTAATAACGTTGGGAAAGGTGTGAATCCTCCAGGCAGAACAAACCGGATTCTTTATCCTTGGATATCAACTGCGGGAAAAATCTGCCGCGTCAGTCATCTATAGAAAGATGCTGATCGCCTAAGCGATTATCGCACATAACTGACTGATTATAATACAATTCATGAAAATATTAAAAGGATTTTAATCGAGTAAATGTACTCTAATATGAAATGAAACCTAGAATCACTATTATAATATTGGTATAATACTTACTTTTGAAGAATGTTTTGTATATAGTTGAATATTTCTTTTCACCATTTTACCATAAACGAGACAATAAACCCACTAAGATAAAAAGGTTTCCGAGAGTGACATTACATTTAAATTTTTGAAGAACCTAAATGAGCGTAGAGATTTCCACAAGTGAGAAGTGCGGAAGAAGTGATTATTAGAATAGAACTCGTAATTTCAACAGTGAAGTTATGAGACCTAGCTGACAATCAAGTATCGCGCTTGAATTCGTCAATGACTAATGAGAAAAAGTGACAAATATCTAAATGTATGTACTGGAGAGTTACTGCTCGTTTCCATCTACCAGGGCGTCTATCAAATCCCTATTACAGACCCCTGCTCTGACCCATAATGTCCACTTTTGGTTTATACTGCAAATAAACTAACCGGTCATTATTTACAGTCTCGGGGAGAGGGCGCATAATCTACCGTGATTAATTTTTTAAACAAGGTGCGTACGGTCAAAGCCTCGGTCACGATGACTTGCCATTTTGCTAGCACATCAATCGACAGCTTCCGTCTTCACTCACATCGCTTTGGTTGCCCAAATGGTATCGTTTTCCTACACTTTCCAAAAGTCTCCCATGCTTGTATTGTCTTTCCATGTCGATATTTTTAAGAATTCACCTTCATGACAAATCGATTATGATTAAGTAATTGATTGATTCCATTTTTACGGTTTATCAAACCTTTGCATGTTATTTAAAGTGAGAAAATATTTTTAGATTGTCAGAATCTTTGTTTTTTTAGTTAATAATGGTTTAGTGATACAAGTCTTACTAATTAACCCATAGCTGGGGGAGGAAGAGGTGAATTCATATCATTCACAAGGAACTCGTCTCTTAACAATTCCGTGTTATTATTTAATATACCACCCACACACCCAAGCTCACAGAATCTGTCATTCGCAAGCAATCACCCATCTCGATACTGACCAGGCTCGACATTGCTTAACCTCGGTATCTTACGGGAACAAGATGAGGCCGTAAGTCAAATCGATTATGGTAAGATTTGAACCGCGCCCATCCATAAATACTTATAAACGCTTCGAAATTTTGTTCTGACAATATATTTACTTTCGAGTTTGAATGGTTAACCTCACAGCATCAAATAAGTTACTGTAAATATTTTTACTAAAATTAGATATTATAAATTTAAATATACATACTTTTAAATAGTTAAAATTATTCACCAAATACTTTACTAACACAGTTTACGGTTAATTTTATTGTTAAAACATCGACCTGTATAATCTATATCCGATATTCGGTAGGGTGACTTTTACTAGTTTCATGAAATTTAACACATGCATGTCATGATGTTTCTTACTGAAATCTGTGTCAACAATTTATCCTAATTCTAAAACACGCTACATATTTTCTTGTTGTTATTCTTGTTGTATATTTTTTAAATTCTTCATATGAAAAAATTATTCCAAACTCTTTACACGTTGTCTGGCCGTTTTAAGTACTCCAGTAAAAAATAGTCGGAATAACCATAAAATTAAATTATATTATATTACTTAGTTAAAAGATAAAGAAAAGTAAAAATGACTTCTTGAATTTTCCCATAGACACCAAACTACTCATTAGGCTAAGATAAATTTATTGAATTCGTTAGCAGATATTACATTTCGTATTTATTATTCATGTAACATCAAGTTAAAAAAAGACATAAATTGCTGACTCAGATATACATTTAAATATGTTCTATATTAAAACGTTATAACGTGAAAACATTTAATCGATACGAGTCATCTATATGAATGTCTCGATCAGACGAGGCAATTTAAGAATATGGATAGTTCTAATATTGAACATTTAGAAGGACTATAAAAATACAATATCACGTGACTCGGAATTTAATTGTACTTTGGTAAATGACTTCATTCTTATGATACTCTCCATTGATAAATTTAAAATCTAAAAGTATTTTGGAAAGAAAGTGTATGATTCTTTCGAACCTTCAAATTCAAATTTGACAAAAAAATATTCCACAGTTAAAAGAAAACGGTTTACACTTGATCTGGAAAAATAGATATATTCATTATTTATTTAAAAAAAAAAAATGTATAAACAAAAAAAAATAAAATAAAAATGCGGGAAAAAAATACATATTAATAACATTTAAAAAAAAAAGATATCAGTAACAGCAACAACAAATTTAACTCATTTTCCGTTTAATAAACAGAAAGAAAAATAAATAACTTAGCGTTCTCTATAGCTTAGACTATCTTTACACAATAAGTTTGTAAAGTATTTTAGCGCTTACTTCTATTAAACATTTGAAAACATCAGGTTATTTTATTTTTCTCCATGTTACAATTGTGCATAAATGCAAGTTGCGAAATACAATTTCTACACTTGTCTGGGAAAAGTGGCATAAATTCATGAATCATTCATACAAATATAGAGGTTAATGATTTAAATGGCGAGAATACATCGTCGCAAACAATATAAATAGAATACATCAACCCCGAACCTGTATATGAATGATATGATCCCCGTTTATAAATTCCTGTTACATAAAGTCTTTTTTTAATTTTTTACAAGCTTTCGTCTGTTCCTACAGACATCATCAGGTATGGAAGTAGATTTTGTTCTTCTTTTCACTTCTCAGTAATAAGAGGGCAACGAAAATAGATGATGTCTGTAGGAACAGACGAAAGCTTGTAAAAAATTAAAAAGACCTTATGCAACTGGAATTTATAAACGGAGACCATATCATTCATATATATATATATATATATATATATATATATATATATATATATATATATATATATTATATCGCTCAATAAGTGCTGGTGTTAATAAAATCGTAGTAGATGTAATGTAACTAAAGTATAAATTATATATTATTAAATATACATTTTATTTTTGGTCATCGGTAGCAAGACAATGACTTTCATGTATAACGCAATCTTCAGGTGACGAATTGAGACTGACCGTTACATTATTTAATTTTTGATAAATTATTCGGGTTGTCAGAATGATTGGACAGTTAATATTTTATACGGGGATTGTCGTATTTTTTAAAAATTATGTATTTGAAATAAACATAACTGAATTTTTTTTTTTTTAAATATGCACACACGCATCCACACAAATCTTACGTCAAGTTATAGAGGTAAAATTATATATATATATATATATATATATATATATATATATATATATATATGAATGATTGTGGTTAATATTAGCCGTCCATCCTATGTTTCAATCACAGTTATATGTCAGTCGACAGCTGTTCGGTTGCACGTTGAATAGGTAATTCTAAAATTGGTTTATTAGCTTGCAGTCCACGCTGGACAAATCAGCATATTTCTTAACCTGTCTACCAGGTTCAACAGAACTGGAGGGAGTTGATGTGGTCAAGAGGCTTGAGATAATTATGCGCATGCAGGCAATACTTGAGCACGGAGAGCATCTAATCCTAAACGAGATACACGCTACACGATTAACAGCAGTACCACAAATTGAACGAGTGTGAACAGTCATGATCTTAGGCGTCCTGAAGGGACATACTACTTAGAAGAAATGATAGAATAAAGTGACTGAAAGTTTCGCAATATAGCGTTTGTCTATAGTGTTGATCTTGATTTGCTTGTTGCTGTTTATAGTTAGTTCAGTGTTATCCTCCGCGGGGAGACACAGTCGTCTGTCAGCGGCAAGGCCAGTGGTCTGGAGAAGAGGTATCTCATGGGCTTTGAGAGTGTCCCCCATTGAGTCGCTCCAGCGTCTTCTTGGTCTGACTCTCGATCTCCAGCCAGAGTACCTGAGGGTGTATGCCCGTAGAGCTGATTGGTTGAAAGGCATTCTTGTGAGGTGTCCGAACCACTTGATCCTCTGTCGTTCGATGTATTGTATGATTGGTATTGCTCCTACAAAATCTCTTATTGCCTCATTCCTTATCTTGGCTCACCTAGTCTTGTTCACGGCTTTCCTCAGACATTTACTCTCACAAGTGATCTGTTTCCTCACAAGGGTTTTTGCTAGGGAATATGTCTGTCACTGGTATGTCAGAGTTGATAGGAAAATGGCGTTGATGAGATTTGTCTTGGCGTTCATAGAAATGCTAGGATGTTTTAGAAGAGGAGCAAGTTGGTAACTAACTGCGTTGGCCTTCTGACATCTGGTCTCGATTTCTCTGTCTAGTTTGCCGTTTTCAGTAAATATGCTGCCCAGATATTAGAATTCACTGGTTTACTTTAGCTGGGTCCCATTGATGTTAATGTCCACTTTTTCTGATCTCTTGCTGACGGTCATGAAGTCGGTCTTACTGACACTGATCTTCATGTCGTATTTCTCGAAGCTTGTGTTGAGTTGGTCAGTGTGTTCCTGCAGCTGGATCCTGTCGTTGCTCATCATTGCCTGGTCGTTCGTTGAGGTCCTCGGGATCTGGATTGGCATCTTTTGTAATCAGGTCCATGTAAATCACGAACGGTAGAGGAGAGAGACTGCAGCTTTGCCTAACCCCAGATGTTACTGGAAACCAGTGAGACGTTCCACTTGGCGTGCGCATTGCGTTCCTGTTATTAGTTTACATGGCCTGGATATTGTCTAGCAGCTGCCCTTTAACATTGTACTGTCACCATATTCATTACAATGTTTCGGCCCTTGCAGGCTCCGGCCTTCTTCAGGTGGTTGGAATATCAAACTGAACACTTTATTTCGCTCACTGGGATAGACTGTTCTAGTTCCACGTCCCATGTTTAATGGATGTCAGTTATCAGTTATCTCCTGTTAATTTTTCCCTCTGATAGTTCTCCACTGCCTTAAGTGGGTATTTAACTCACACTCTTTGGCTCTTTAAGTGTGAAGTCAATACCCGAAATATTGTATGGCGACAAAGATGAGGATAATAGTCTGAATAGCGTAAATAGTGTATATAATACCTTATCTCAGAAATATAGACGGATACGAAAATTATATTTGGAATCGATAACGGTTGATCCTAGAGATTAAGAAGTTAAAATCGTAGTTACCACGGAAACATTCTCCCGGGATTCTTTTCTACAAAGACGCTTGCTGAGCAAAACTCCCTCCTTAACAATTAAATAGAAAGAGAATGAAGAAGATTCAATTCTGTGTTCGTGACATGGAGCGTACTTGCTGCAAAATACTGAACTGATGTAACGAACGAATATAACGCGTCTGAACATTTGCTGTGGTAACTTTTATTATATAGCGAGAGGTTAGCAACATTTCGTCTGTAGGAAAAAAGATTGTAGGGAGGAAATCATTTAATAAACTAAAATCCGCATGAACTCTTTTGAAACCTGTCATGACTGGAAAGTGAGGTTTGTGTAACTTCAGATATTGTAGCAACCCAAATAAAATATAGTGGCAAAGTTTTGTTAAAATCTTGTCAATATAGAGAATAGTGCGAGTAAGTTATTTTCTGGAACATTGACGCATGGTGTATGTGTGTTCCATTTGAGATCTGCTGTGATCTTTAGATCCAATAGACAGATTTTCACTTAGAGTAAAAACGTTGAATATTACAGTCCAGTTTTTACCCACTGAGCTGTTTGAGCTAGATCAAAGGAGAGATCAGCTGCTAAGCTTAATAATCTAATGTAATAAACTAGATGGTTTATAATGATTAGCATCTCACACAGAGCCATTGGTGCTGCAGTGAGATGATTTTTGATAGAAACCAAGCGTTTGTGAATTGACGAAAATTGACCCAAGCCGAGTTTATGACAATAAGCAATAAAAATCTCTTTTTAGTAAAACCCTTTCATATTTCCTATCGGTTCACATTGGTAATGGCTAACTTCAGATAAAAGTAAACAGTCTGAAAACTGATTTTTAATACAAGTAGGCGTATCCCCTCCATGTCAAAGCCGGTCGTAACAATGTTTTATCATAATTTGTCACTAATATTTTGTCCGGTCGGCTTGTAAATGAAAGTTATGAAAATATCGCCAGCAACAATGTCTATCCAATAATTTATACAATATTTAGTACAAAAAATTTCTATGACAATATAACAAGTGAGTTAATAAAAATTATTGTGTCATCATCATCCTCATCAACCTTCGACCTCCCTATGGTGGGTCGGAACCCCACTGACAATCCCATTCTAAACAAGTTCAGTCTTGCATTGCTGTCCACAGATATTCAATGTTCAACATTGAGTCTCGAGCTATGGAGTCTGAGAAAGTCAATTTTCGTGAGAAAACACTTCCAGATGGATTGCCATAGAAGTAAGGATGAGACAGTTTCACTGTCCGCTCGGTGGCAGTGGCCGTCAAACTGTAATCGTTTTTTTTTAGCTTTAGAGATATTGGTCTTCTCAGTTCTCCGTATATTGTGCAGTACTTGACTAGTTATTTTGTGTTTGCTTTTTTTTTGCTGGGGAGGGGGTCAAAATAAATATTTTGTTTTATTGATTGCTTGAGCTACTGTAAGATTCTAGGGGAGATTCTTGTAGAACGGCAACATTTAATATGAAAGCTGAACGGTAACTGAAGCGAATGTTCTATTTACTGGTTAAGGAGCAAGAAAATAGTACTAAGTTTTACGAAAAGCATTATGTAGCCGCGCTCTTCCTAAACATTTAGTAGAGAAAGAGTACTGTCTTTTAACCACTGCAAATAATTTTATGACTTCTTTTTAAAAGGATGGCTCTTTGCTTGTGTTTTGCCTCTTTCTCTTTAAACGTCTACCTTGTGAGGTTCTCTGACCTTGTAAAATTGATGATTTCATATTAAGTAAAACATGTTTATTAAATTCCAAGAATTTATTTTACCATCAGGTTAGGTGTGATTTTTTTTTCAATAACTTGCTTTCACTACGCAATACAATGTACAAGACTAATTTTAGGTGGCTAAAGTTCATTACAAGACATTTTTATCATACTGGAAGTTTGGCGCAATATTATCTTCTTGACACTGTTTTCCCCGTTGCAGACTAAGCTAAATTTTATTAATATCACTGTACGTGTATTCACAGGCACGTTATTCTATATATGAATGTAAGTTATTTGGCTTATAAAAGTTTTACAAAATCGATAAGAACGCAGAGAGAAAAAAGAAATCATTTCTAAAAATTTAATTTTTAAGTTAAATATTTACAATGAATACTTTGCTTTTCTACTCCATATTATAATAGTTAATCTGCTTTACCTGATATTTTGAAATATACAACTAATGACTGGAATCAGTTTTTTTTTTTTTTTTTTTATCCCTGAGTTGATAGATAAATGTCACCAAACCCGGAATTCTGTCGTTAGTCTTTCTTCGACATTGCCCTTAATTCTGACCATGGAGCTAAACATTTCAACTCCAGTTGACCTTATACTTCGAATGAAAAGCATTTTTGCACATTACACGCAAACAGGAAAATAGTTAACTATCCGAAAAGTTCAGCCTTTACTTAGGTATCGAAGCGGTCTGGGTAATAACATCAATAAGACGTTTCTCCGGCAAAAAAGGTCAGTTACTGCAAATACGTAAACAACTTCATCAAAAAAAAGGTTGTTTTCGTTTTCACAGAATTCCGGTAAAGCTCACAGACTTCTTCCAGAGTTGATATATCTATGATGAGAACATCTGCTTCATACCTTTTCGAAAATGTCAGCAAAACCCATTTAAAGTAAACATTAACACCACTAATATATTCCTGTAGAAGTCAATCTTATTTAATATTGTTCGGGATAAATCTAGTCAATAAGTGTTAGCGATAATATCGAAGAACATAATGCAAACTATTGCCGACATCAATCAGAACTGATTGATTTTCTACGTGTTATCAAACTTTTTACATTGTAAGAATTTATTTTCGCGGTTTTACTGATACAAGTCCTGCAAATTAACCCATAGCCGATGGAGAAAGAAATAGATTAATACTTTTCCCAATGATATTTGCGTGTAATATAAAATACCTGAATGGAATTAAAAATTGGCTCTTTGATTTTCAAGCCACAAGAACATTCCTACTTGCAGTACATCATATTCTCAAGCGACAAAAATATCTCGGTGCTGGCCAAGTTTGACATTGTTTAACTTCAGTAACTGTACGACCCCTCGTAAGATCCCCACCCCAGGAATAAAGAAAGAAAAATTAAATAAATAAGGTGATTTTATTTCCTTATGGAATGATGACTTAACGTTAGGATTGGAGAAACGTTGGATATTTGATCTTATCATCAAATTGATGAATGTTCTTGTTGAATATTAGCTAGTTTGCCAGTGGTTTAGCACACAAGTAGGCAAATGTAGCCAAAGCCAAAACTGACTTGAGTCATTTATGGAGAAATATATAGCTGAATAAAGACCCCTCATGCAAATGTATTGGGAAGGTCCATTCTAGAAAAATGGACCAACCCAACTGGTGTATTAGGCGCTCTCCTAAAATAAGGTAAAATCAGCTGGCTTGCCTTTACAAGGAAATAGAAGGAGGCAGCCATGTTGGCAGGTAAGTCACTTGACTTCTACATCTCCCTCCTCTCCCCATTGCGGAAGCATATTGGCCGTTGGGGAGGAATTAATTCCCTATTGCCTGGCTGATTGTACGGGAGTAGTCGGGATAGCGCCCTCGGAATCCTCGTTCTTGATGGCTGTGATTGAGTAGGGCCCTGGGACGCTGGTTTATTTTGTAATGTAATGTCACCATTTTCCGAATCTTTGGCAGATTGATGTGGTCTGCATGTATCCGTAATTGTCGGCTCAAGTGACACAGGCATGGCGCTTGGTATGGGGGTCTTGATTATGGGTGCTTCAAGTTTCCTTAGAAACCTACGGTTCCGCAGGGTTATTCTGCCTGATCCTGCAACTCTAATTCTATATTGACGGTTGGGAAGCGTCTCTACTATTCGCCCAGCTATGTCCCATCGACGGCTATTTGGGTTTTGAATGGAGACTGTGTCACCCTTATAAAGTGGGGATAGTGCATGTGCAGTACGGTTGTACTTCTCGATGAGGTCTGCATTGCGTTTGGATAATCTCTGTTCTCGTTTTTGCGCTGCGGCTATCCATTCAGGGTGTGGTTTATATAACTGTGGGTGCGATGGGATAAAATCTCGAAGACGTCTATGAAGCAGGAGTTGCGCTGGTGATAAGCCAATTCCTTGGATAGGGGTGTTTCTATATTGCAAGATTGCTTGTGCTGCCATGTTATTGTCCAAGGAACCCTGGTGTCCTGTGCAGTCTTTTATGAGTCTTTTTGCAGTCTTGACTTCCAATTCTGCACGTCCGTTAGACTGGGGATAGGCCACTGATGAAATTCTTTGCTTAACAGCCCAGGTTTTTAGGAATTGTTGGAATGAGTAAGCTGAGAATGGCGGTCCACCATCTGTACTAAGTTACTCAGGTGCACCATATGTTTGGAATATTTCTCTGCAGATGGAAATCAACCTAGAAGCAACCGCTTGCCCTGGCTTGATGCGGTACAGAATGAGCCATCCAGTGAGCCTGTCTGCACAAGCAAGATATGTGAAGGATTTAACATAGAACAAATCCATTACAATCTGTTGAAATGGCCTAATACACCAGTTGGGTTGGTCCATTTTGCTAGAATGGACCTTCCCAATACATTTGCATGAGGGATCTTTATTCAGCTATATATTTCTCCATAAATGACTCAAGTCAGTTTTGGCTTTGGCTACATTTGCCTACTTGTGTGCTAAACCACTGGCAAACTAGCTAATATTCAACATGGCGCTGCGAATGACTGGCAAGAGCTACTTATCAAAATTGGCATTCCTACCGACTCTGCCAAAACCTATGCTGAATCGTTTGTGAAAGAGAATATTACTAAGGATAGCCTCTCTATGATAGACCGGGAAATCCTTAAAGAACTAGGTGTCACAACCATGGGACATGCCCTAGCTATCCTTAAGCTATCAAAGGAGCAACCTTTGACATCAGACAGCTACACGAAGGCCCCTGCAGCCAAACTCCCCCAGCTCCATTCAGAGATGACATCACAGCAATTCCGAAAGTTCAGAATTGATTGGGAGGTATTTGTGCAAATGACAAACATGCCCCCTACACAGACCAACATCCATTTATACAACTGTGCTGATGAGACTGTGCAAACGTCGATCATCAATACATACCCCAAATTTTTCTCGGAAAAACCAAACAGACTCCTGAACATGTTGGAGGCATTAGTTACCCAAAAATCGAACCCTATGGTTCATAGATTGTCTTTTGCTTCGATTTCCCAGGGACCAGGCGAATCAATCCAGCAATTTGTTGTCCGCCTTAAGGGTACAGCACAGGATTGTGACTTCACATGTCCCATTTGCAGTCATTACCTATCTGACATCTATATCAAAGACCAGCTGGTCAGAGGCACAGCAAATGATGCTCTCCAAGCAGATTTACTAGCAAAGGCCAGCCCATTGAAGACCCTTGACCAAAACATCAACCATGCTGAGGAATTCGAGGCAGCACTGCGTGACCAAGCACGAATGGCAGGGACAACTGAAATGTCAGCATTGCGTGCATCAACCTATCGCAAAGAAAAAACAACACGTGGAAAAAAATCCCCCTCAATCCAGAAGCCCCAAAAAACTGATTATAAAACAAAACAAGTTCCGCTGTAGTGGATGTGGTAGCCACAAGCATGGCATCCCAATAACCAGCACCCGCCAACAGGTATGTCCTACCTGGAATCAGACCTGTGACTTGTGTGGCATCCAAGGTCATTTTTCAAAAGTTTGCCGATCAAGAAATCG
>OZ010579.1:98556002-98578502 GCA_963932145.1 Acanthosepion lycidas
TCTCTTTCTAGCTGAAAAACTCAAATGTTTCTTCTGTGAGTTTTACGACAAATGGTATCAAGATGGCTAAATATTAAAACTTTTCTCGTATAGACAATTATACTGTAACACGATTTGGAGAATTATGCTGTTACACTCGGTATATATATATATATATATATATATATATATATATATATATATATATATATACATATATAGTGTTATTGAATGTATCTGGATAGCAACGTTTCCTTTTTACTCGATTAGGATATTTTATTTAGATATGTCAGAAGATTTTTGGGTTTTTTTTCATGCATTCTCTTCAGAACGTGAACAGCCGTTGCTCTTAACAGTTGCCTCTTTTTTGTAGCTATAAGCAATGTTTACTGCCTTACTACAGGGTGTCCATAGAGTTCGTGTGCACTTTAAAAACTATATAACTTTATTTATATTTGCGATAGAAATAATTTGTAAAAAGGATTACAATGAAGTAAATCGAGATTTCTTTAAGATTTTATTGAAATTTTATTTAAGTTTAAACATATCCTCCATCATAAACAACAGAAAAGTTAATATGATTTTGCAGTTCACGGAAAAAATTTACCAACTGATTTACAGTAATGCCTGAAATCACATTAGTTATTTTAGCTATACTTAAAACTAGGTACATTAAACTGTATAACATTTTTTACAGATTATTTCTATCGCAAATACAAATAAAGTTATATTTTTTTCAAGGTGCACATGAACTTTATGGACACCCTGTATATTTGCCAGTTTCTGTTATTCTGTGCATTTTTTCAACCGTGTTAAGTAGCTTTCTAGATTTTCCCTCAACACATTTTCCTTTCTTTCTGTTCTCTTAGTGTTTAATTCTCCAAGCCCTCCGTTCAATGCCATTTTGTTTACCTTTTCCTTAAAATTTCTTCGTCCTTTGTATTCTGGGGATTCATCAGTAGAAACACGTCTCTGTTGTTTTGTGTCGTTTTCATCTGCAAGGAAATTACCCAGCATTCAATTCCATATTCGCGATTTGATATCACATCGCAGATTAGCTTTCTTTTTTTGTTTCTAATGAAATGATCCTGCTTCGCAATTTATATTTTTTATTAGATTTTGCATCGCATCTTTCCCTGTTTCAATATATTATCGGATATTAATTGCTTAAGCATTAATTTGATTATTTTATGACGAATGTTAATTAAAAGCTAACGAAGTGATGCAACATCTCAATGCAAATAATGGTGACCATATAACTGAATAAAATATAAATGTATTTTTAAAGAATAAAATTGATAAACCTTAAAGATGTTGGTAATTTTCCAGGAACAAATCATTTTCAAATGTTCAAAATGAATATTACAAATTGGGGCCCTTAAAACTAATGTGAAATAGTCAACGAGAATGCAATTTATTATATATATATATATATATATATATATATATATATATATATATATATATATATATATATTAGGTTGGTGCAAAAATATTGACGTAATAATGACGTTAAAAATACGTCAAAAAACGACATTATTACGTCATTATTCTTGCAACAACCTAATATATATCCCAATATTAGGTTAGTCTCGTAAAAGACTAAATTCATACACCAACTTACTAAATAAGTGAATGGTCTACTGACACTTAGCTTTCTCACGTAATCTTGCTGGCCTTGGTACTACAGATAAATTAGAACTAAAATCGCAATATCCTCTTCTGTGATTTAATTTTTATGAGTCAAGATTTGTTTGTAAACACGGTGATGATCATGGCTTTCCACAAAGTACTCTCTTTTATTGCTCTGTGTATTTTTTTTTTCTAATTCTTAATTTATCATTATTCGTTCACACTTTTCAGCCATTAAGTAAATTAATCGCTGTTGCTTCATTGTTCTATTGTTTTGAGTACATCATGTGAGCGTTGACTTCTCTAAGCCATCTTTCCTCATGTGTGTCAGAATTTTCAGCCATCGCGTTCAGATTGTAAGTGAAAGTTTATTTGATTCGCATATGCTCTCGCCATGCTAATCTCCGCATTCGTCGATGGAACTTCATCTACGTCACTCTTATTCGTCTGAAAAGAAAAAACCCGGCATTCATTGCTATCTTGGTGATCAGATATTGCAATGTCGTTAATAACTCTTCTCTTGGTCTCAAAACATTATTTCCACATCGGTATTTCTTAGTATATTTAGCATTTTTCGTAGTCCTAGAGAAATCATGTATCTTTCGATACATGACTGACGAGGCAGATTTTTTTCGCAGTAGATAGCCATTTGTTTCTCCGGTAGACCAGTTGCCATCCAAGGCTATAGAACATGGACTGTCCTGCTATTTACACATAGTTGGGGGAGAAGAAGAGGATTCATAACTTTCCCAAGGTTATTAACATGTAAGAGAATGTAAAGATTTAGACTGGAATTCGAACTCGGTTCTCCGTTTCCTCAATCCACGCGGCTAGCTCCACCATGCCTCTTTATGACGAGATAGATAAATAAATAGACAGATACGAACAGATAGATAGATAGATAGATAGATGCGAAAACAATTATACATTGTTAATAAATTACCGTATTTTTCCTTGTATATGCGGAACATTTTACATTAAAGTTTAATGTCAAAATTTGCTTGCGCCACACAAACAAAGTTATTATTGTCGTTTTTATTCGAGACTTTATCTGAATGAGAATTTCATGAACGTTTTTTTTCAAAATTATATTTAATATATATATATATATATATATATATATATATATATATATATATATATATATATATATATATATAATAAAGAAATTGGGATGAGTATGTTATGAACAGGAACCCCCTTCTCGCTTCCTATTTCTCTCTCTCTCTCTCTCTACACACACACACACATATATATATATATATATATACACACACACACACACATATATATATATATATATATATATATATATATATAGTACAGGTAATAGATCTGTTGCTATTTAATCCACGTGGAACCTAGTAATATTAGATATCAAAACTGATCAACAGAGAGAGCTCAATGTATTTATTATCACAGAGTATATAAATTATACAGCATAAAATTACCTCATCTGGGTATAGTCTATCTTAGACTAGCACAACAATATGCCCGTCCTCCTCAGCCCTAGACTGACTGGTTTTCAAGTTAGGTTAGATAACAGTCGGTGAAAATGTAGGGTCTACTTAAGGGGACGCCACGTTTTGATAAGGAGTCGGGTTTGGTGACAAGGGGATTGGCCGAAGTGGCATTATATTATTAAGTGATGGCGGATTAAAAGAT
Source organism: Acanthosepion lycidas (assembly GCA_963932145.1). NCBI lineage: Eukaryota > Metazoa > Mollusca > Cephalopoda > Sepiida > Sepiidae > Acanthosepion > Acanthosepion lycidas. The sequence continues at coordinate 98,559,279 of OZ010579.1, forward strand.
AAGATAATTGAAAGTAGAATAAAATATCTAAATAATAAATTCACAAATTCTGTACTATATATATATATATATATATATATATATATATATATATATATATATATGTGTGTGTATCTGGCGTGGTATTTAAGCAGGAATGCAATTCCTTTGAATATGTTATATTTTTAATCAGTAACCCCCTACCAATCGAATAAAGCCACTAAGACACAAAAAGTTGGTTTGTGAAAGAACATAAGAAAAAAAATCAATAGTAAGGTGCGAGAACAATAAGAGAACAGGAGTTAAGAAGACAGAAGTTAATGATGGTTATTGCATTAAAATTAAACAATAACATGAATTTTCAAATTTGAATTGTACATCACCAGTCAAATGCCTTTATATAGTTAACATCGGTAATGTCCTAATTGATATCTCAATTTTCATTAGACACTCGACAAATCTCCCTTCAATATAAGGACGCGTCTTATATTTCGAAATAATGTATTTTTTAATTATTAGTGCATATTTTGAAAAAGTCATATTCATTTGATACATCATATGAACTGGCGGATTAAATTGTTTATTTGCATAGTTTTCTTTTTGCTTGTTTAGAAAACATCATTTCGCTTCATACTTACATTCTAAATCGTAGCTGACACGAAAAATATTAGCCTATTTCCAGCAATGAACCCACTGAAATGGTTTTCATTCTCAGCTACGACGTTAGGAAAAGTAATTAACTATTTTATAAGCAGTCATTTCTATCCATTTCCCCTCTCCCAGAAAAATGCCGTCGAAAATTCTTGTTAACCATGCTATATGCCAAGAGAGAATTTCTCAATCTTAAACATACCACATATTTGAATGCAAATAAATACTCTGATTTCAGGAAAAAATACGATGTTTCTGCTTTTACGTATTGTTTAAATTTAAAACCTTCCGCCGATTGCGCATGTATGTCCGTATACAAACAGGTCGATAGGTTTTTATTTGTTCGTGTATCCACAAATATTTTCTGCGCCAAAAGGTTAAGTTGAAACATTTAAAGAATCGCATAAATATTTATTGGGCATTTTCAAAACACGAGACCCGTGTGGGAATTAGCGCAAAAGATGCCAAAGGACGAAACATCTATAAACAACATGTTTACTCAATATTTTATTTGCCTTTCGCTCAGAAATTTTTTTCCTTGATAATTTCATCTTTCTAATTTATTTCTCTGTTCTCACACACACGCATATACACACAAACACACATAATTATATATATATATATATAAATATATATATATGTCTGTGTGTTGGATTACTGTTAAAGTGGGTAAAAGCATTTAGCAATTACTGTCTTGTTAGACAAATATGTTTTTTCATGGAATTTGACCATACATTTCCATGTCAGGAAAAATATGTTTCAAAATATCAAGAGATTCGATAGAATGTAGGGAATATTGTATCTATGCCTTTCTAAAAGCTACTAAAAACAAATAAAATTAAACTGTGAATCTAAATTGGAAATTAACAGATTTGATTTTCCATTTTCTATCCATCTATCTATCTATCAAGGTAATCTACGCATACATGGACTCTCTCAGCTATAAATAGGTGCAGGTACTGCCTTTTGATGAAGGAGGTTTCCAGCAGTCAACTCTGAAAGTCAGACCGTACATTCTCACTGTAACACTCTCGTTTGTGTTAGAGCTTCTGTTTATATATTTGTTTAAATCAATTCCCTTCTTTTTGTCTTTATTTCTGGCACTAACAAGGTCACCACACTCTCCCAGTCTGTCCTTTGTCTTTCTCACTCTTTTCCTATCTATCAATCTATGTATATATCCGTCTTTCCCTTTCTCTTTCTCTCTCATATATATATATATATATATATATATATATATAGAGAGAGAGAGAGAGAGATAGATAGATAGATAGATAGATAGATATACATGTAAATATACAAATATATGAATTGCACAGAAAGTACTGGTGAATCAATGGTCTGTGTTATATAGCAGTACTATAAATTACATATATTAATGAATATACATATACCACACCGGCTGTATTACTTGGAGTTCTATGCCAAACGCAGTCTTAAGGTGCTGAGTGTATATTGACCGCTATTTTAATTTTGAAATATACCAGGTTATCGTACAGGTGAATTACTGGAGTCATTCAATTACCAGAAATAATTAGAGACATCAGTGCGCTGTTTCTGGAATTGATAATGGTCAAAGTGATATGATTCTCAATAAAATCAAAATCAAAATGAACATCGTTACCGGAACGAATGCACGCTCGATAAACAACATTGTCGGCCAAACATTGACCGTTTAAAGGACAGGTCCTATTTTTTTGGCAATTGCTTTTATTATCGGAAAATTTTACGTTGTATTTTTTGGAAAGATGTTTGCTGAATATGATGTTTTGTTGGGATACAAATCTATTGATGTTACTTGTGAAGCTATAACTGATTTGAACATTATTTTTGTTAAGAAACTTTTTAAATTACAGTGAATGTTTAAAATGCTTATGGATTAATTTTAAGAAAAAATTCCAGACATTAGTTTAGACATTACAGTTAAAAGTTGATGAAACCATAGGATGGTTGCGTTTACAATGTTTGTATTTTGTCTTACCATCCTTGTTCTTATTCAAATATTCTAACTATATCTTATGATTACTAAATTCCAAAGACTAAATATTTTTCTATTGCTGGATTTAGGAAGGGATAATCAAACTTGCACTGAATTATATAAATTATCTAGAAATTTGTGATGATGGTTTGAATCTTTACTAAAGTTTATGGCTACGTATTTCTTTTGTGTATGGTTTATGGTATTCATTATCTAGTTCTAATGTTACATTTAAATATAAATTAATAATTACTTATCTTTATTTTCATATGGGAACACCTGTTAGTTTAGTTGCTAGATTTAATATACGAAATATTATAATTTTCTTTTTAAAAAATATTAAGTTTCTGTAAAATGTTATATCATTATATAAATATTGCTTAACTACGACAGCATTACGATAAACTGACATATTTTCAAATGAAAATATCGGATAGTATACACTAAACAACTGAACATTGCGTTGGCATGAAACTCCGAGTATCCGGTGTGCATGCATGCATATATATATATATATATATATATATATATATATATATATATATATATATATGTGCATATATACATATATATATATATATATAAATGCATATATATATATATATGTATATATATATATATGTATATATACATGCATATATATATGTATATATATATATATATATATATATATATATATATATATATATATGTATATGTATACACATGCATATATATATATATATGTGTGTGTGTGTGTGTGTGTTAGGACAACTGGTCAACGACACTGTATCCCAAATGGTTGCCAGTATAATTACGGAGCTTTACTCCTACGGAAACCGATTTCTATCTCCCTCTCTCTTCCCCAGCTCGAAAACAGCACGCCTGGATAGAAAGCGAATTATTTCTACATCACCAGAATATTACTGTGACTTCTAGAACTAGAGAGCCCCAAACTTGCCACACCTGAACAAAAAAAAACGTAAGTCCCAAGTAGGACTAAAGACATATCTATCTATCTATCTATCTATCTATCTATCTATCTACGACATTGTCTCACTCCCCATATATATCCATATATATACTAAAAGTAAATATATATTCACTCTTCACATTTGATTCTATCTATCTATCTATCTTGTACTGGCCAGATTAAGAGTCAATAGCTGGCTGACACGAATAGACAGGAAGATTCTATTTTCCAGCGTGAAAGCCAACAGCTGACTCACACGTTTGTTAACTAGCATGCTAACATGCAAAAAAAATCGGTAGCTGCCTTCGTCACAAGTGGGAAAAATTTAAATCTTCATGGCACTTTACTCCAATTGGCTCATTCACTTGCTTAAACACAACGTTTATTCTGATTCCGCAGAACTGGGATGGGTGTTAAAAAGTATTTGTTATTAACATTCTTTTTTCATTGGGTTTTTCCAGTTACGAGTCTTTTTTAAAGCTGATCGTTTTGTGTTCATTTTGTTTAGTTCTTTTTTCGTAACAGATTTAATGTTTAGTAATGTTTAATTTTCAAATCCATCTACACATCTAGCGATCTATTGCAGTCTTTTCATATCTATCTATCTATCTATCGCTGTTCATATCCATCTATGCATCTATCTATTGCAGTCTTTTCATATCTATCTATCTATCTATCGCTGTTCATATCCATCTATGCATCTAGTTACCTATTGCAGTCTTTTCATATCTATCTATCTATCTATGTTCATATCCATCTATGCATCTATCTATCTATTGCAGTCTTTTCATATCTATCTATCTATCTATCTAGCTATCTATTGCAGTCTTTTCATATCTATCTATCTATCTATCTATCTATCTATGCGTATTTCTGCCTCAATCTTTACATGTCATATCTATCAATCTATCTCGATTTATAACTCTATCTAATGTTAATCTTTATCTGTATTGTACAGTCTTCCGTCTGAATTCCCGATTTAGCTTTTGCAACTTGTCTTCTAAGTACTAGTTTCTATTTATAGTAATGCTACTCTGGGGTCAAATGGTATCGTCAATTCGTAATACTCAGCAACAATGCAATTTATTGTATACTTACACAGATTAATGTGGAAAAGTAACAAGTTTCGTTATATTCACTATATACCCTTGGGAAACGTATTAATCGATGTGTTAAATAGTAAGAATATACTTATTCTCTGATTAACACAAATAACTAAATCAACCATTCAAACAAGTTTTAACAAGAATTCGCTAAGGAGGGAATACCCTCGGGTGTGTAGTATTTACTAAATTTTGTGAATAATCTAGCGACACTTGGTTTGGTAAATTTTCCTCTATGACAGTTTCTTTCCCAGACATTATTTACAAGTTGCTCTCACAGAAATTAAAGAAACTCCCAATCCATTACATTCACTTCTGTGCTAATAACCTTGGGAAAGGTATGCATCCTCTTCTTCTCCCCCCCCAGCTATGGGTAAATAGCAGGACTTACCGAGGTCTATAGCCTTGGATGGCAAGTGGTCTACCCAGAAAGAAATGCCCACGTACTGCGGGGAAGAAATCTATCCTGTGTCATGTATCGAAAGATACATGATCGCCTATGTGTGTATTACGCATGGCACATAACTGACTGACGGTTCGAAATTGCTTAATATGTTGGAAACTATTTTCTTTATGTCTTGGGGCTTTGATGTATATTGAAAGAGCGAAAAATTGGTAACTAGATAAATGAATATTATGCTAATAGATTAAGATGATCAAAGAACGGTAACTAGTATTTAAACCCAAATTAGTCATGTAAAAGAATAGATATAAATAGCAGCATTACTGAAACAAATTCAAGCAGTTAGTTTGATACAACATAAACTGCGTCTAATTGCATATTCATGACATTGACTTTTAAGACATAATGGTATCGTTTTTTAGGCTTACCTTAGGGTAATACTATAGGAGTGAGACTAACTTCAACTTAGTAAACAGCATTTATCAATTCAGTAAACGCCATCGTTATTACTGTGTCTTGCGTAAATGCCACACTCTTAGTTGAAAAACGTGTTCCTTATTACGCTTAGAGTTTTAACATTATTCACGAAACCCGCCGAAAAGACCAATACGACGTTTGAATAATCTAATGCTGACGATGTTGGCATATTGTTTGCTGCTTATAGCAATTCTGAAGCTTATAATAATACCAGATTTTCACATTAATTTATTTTACAGTCTGCATGAATAGTTGATGTTGCTGTTAGTCGCCGCAGTCATAATGTGGAAGAGGTTTGATAAGATTGTTCGGTTCAATGAAACTTGGATGGTTTTATAGCGTGCTTAAACACCTTACACTTTACTTTTTCTTAATATTTACCAAGTGGCAAGTCATTTTTTCAGGTCTACTCAAGAACATTTTGAATTTCTCTGTCAAATAACTGCAATGAATCTATGATTTTAGCATTCATTTTTGAGTGAATTCCAAGCAGTTTTAATTTTCTACGAAAAAAAAAAAAAAAAATTCCACATTATGAGATTTCTTAACATATCCCAGAAAATAGAAATGTGTCATCTGGAATTCATTTATCAGATATTATTGATTACATACTCCAGATTACGAAATCCAGTATTTTTATTAATTCTAAATTGTCAAGAAATCACTTAGTATGAGCATATTTTGTTTAATCTTCCGTAGATGTATCGAAATATAATATATTTACACAGCATACTTGATTCTTCTAGTAACTTTTATAAAATTTAATAAATATTCCTTTCATATATTTGACATGGGGTGCTTAATATTTAAATATATAATAATAATGCATACGAAATTGAAACTGCTAAAGGTACAATTCCATCGGAAACAATATCCAGATTTTGTTGCTCGAATTTAATTGAATGTGACCGGCAAATATAGGCTCCAATGTCAGTATATTTTAGTATATATAGAAGAGATTTGTATTCAGAATTAATATTCATCTGCCATTAAAATTGGTATTGTTTATTCCATTGCTTTAAAAATCAAAAATCGTTTCATTATTTTAACTACTTCCTAAGTAAAAAAAAAAAAAAAACGAAAACAGGCGCTTGCAAAAGTGACACAGCTGTCTCATCACGTGTCTTGATTTCTTGCTTTCGTGGCTAAAAATTAAGAACACACACACACACACACACACATGAGTGTGTGTATGTGTGCATTGTGTGCTTGACAAAGTCGAGTAAAAAACAATTCACCTGAATACAGTACTATTTAAAATTGGGAACCGGCTTTAGGTTAATTGCATTCACTCAAGAGAAGCTCCTGTTATGTCGTTTGTCCAAAACAGAGATTACTTCGTATAGCATGTTTAAACAGTTTTTCTTTCAAAGCGCTTACCATTGCCGGCAGTCGTCGAGGACAAGGCTTCAGTTAGCTGGATAGGTTCCCGTATATAGAATCAATAGTGGAAAAGAACAAGTGAAAAGACAAGCGATGGTAAACGAAAAGAAATCGATTCTGAGTTAGGGTAACCATATATTGATATTATGCCATATTATTTGAATTGGTCTGAATTTACTGAGTAACGAAACAGTCAAGCGTGGGCGCGAGCTATAGACAAGTGATAATCATGGTATATATATATATATATATATATATATATATATATATATATATATATATGAATATTTCACACGCACAGCCACACACACACACACACACACACACACATATATATATATATATATATATATGAAAACTTTCTCAGAGTTAACCTGTAGAAAAGGGAAATATATATAAAGGTAAAAGCCAATAGGAACACTGTTTTATTAGCCGACACGTTCCGTCTAATTTGGTCATTTTCAAGGCAAAAACGAAATGAATTTATGGAAAACAAAGTAACTATTATCAGCAAACAAAATGTCCTTAGCAACTAGAAGAATTTATAAAAAGGTATTGTATACATATCGTAATTTTCAATTAATAATATGAATACAATGCGTTTTCTAAATTAGAAGAATTTGGAAAACATATTGTATTAATATTTTCAAGGCAACAAAAAATGTCCTGGGGACATATTTCGTTACCTTGAAAAAGTCCACATTGGGCGAAACGCGTCGGCTAATAATACAGTTTTCCTATTGTCTTTTACCGTTATATATATATATATATATATATATATATATATATATATGTGTGTGTGTGTGTGTGTGTGTGTGTGTGTGTGTGTGTGTATCACAGCTCATCAATGTGGCTAGACATCTGGTTGCCTCTAGCTAGGATTGAAACCCCGCATAATTTTTTTTTCCATTGGAATCGTAAATACGATCCAATTCATCAAACCTACAAATTCAAAAGCAGCGTCTACATATATATATATATATCAAGGAGAGTGATAATCTTTTCAACTTGGTTCTAAAAAGATGAATTAGAAAATATTCAACTCAAACGACAAGACATTTCGCACCTGAAAGAGGTGTTTCAGCTATGGCAATCCAAAGTGCAGTAGAAAAAAACATAAAAATGAAAACGTGCGTGTAACAATCTTGGTACTCCAGGACACAAAGTTAAAAGTGTAGTGCTTACTAAACTTTTAACTTTCTTGCAAATTTAGTGTTGGAAAAATATACTGGAATAAAATATATATACGTATGATTAATTGATGATGAACATGTCAATTTGATTTATAATCGATTTAATCACGATACTGATCTTAGAGAGTGTTTATACATTCTTATTGATCAAAGTAGAGTCCAATAGTATTATAAAAACCACGAAGAACACAAGTAATATATATTTCTAAGATACAAAGGGTTAGAGCTTAATCTGAGTAACTGGATAATTTTGATATTACACGATTACTTTTCTGAGAAATCGACCTCTTAAAGCACAGACTCATGGTCGTTCTATATATATATATATATATATATATATATATATATAGTAACGAGTCAGTCGCTCAGTGGTTTGGTCAGTCAGTCGATGCCGGACGACCGTTAGTCGAATACTAAAGTATCAGCGACCACAACTAGATTTCTCTGCCTCATTACCTATTATATCAAGTTCCTAACGTTTTGTACGTCCAACCTATTTTAGGACCGACTTAGTACAAATACAATCCTCCACTGTGAAACCTCTCCATAACACATTTGGCGACGAGGTAGTCGGATTCATAGGGTGGAAGGGGAAAAAAATCCACACTCCATAACAAATCTGACGACGAGGATTCGAACTCATACGGAGGTAAAAAATGCGTTCGCCATATAACAAATCTGGCGACGAGAGATTCCTACTCATACGGAAAAAAAAATCGCCCGCCATAACAAATTTGGCCACGAGTATTCGAACTCAAACGGAGAAAGAAAAATTTTCGTCGCCACAGTATAATTTGGCGAAAGGATTCGGATTCATACAGTGGAAGAGAAAAAAATGCGTTCGCCACAGTATTATTTGGTGAAGGGATTCGAATTCATAGGGAGGAAGAGAAAAAAACGCCACAACATTATTTGATGACGAAATTCGTACTCATACGGAGGAAAAAGAAAAAAGTTGCTCGTCACAATTTCGGCGACACAATCTCAGATTCATATTTAAAGAAAAAAACTTGGCAATGTTTTTCGAAAGACAAGACGTCAATTAGTGACGAAAATCTGTCGTATTCTCAACTGAGAAAATAATTTTTTTTTCTCGATAAGATAGTTTCCTCAAATAGGTAATGAATTACAAATTCGTAGGACCCCTCACTACAATATTTAAGTATTGTGTAATTTTTTGCGAAGATGGAGGAATGCAAAAATATATTCCAGGAATTTTTTAAGTTCCAGACGGAACAACAGATGGCAATATTAGAGCAACAGAAGACATTCCAGATGCAACTACAGGAGGAAACTTTTAATAGACAAATGCAGTTTCAACGAGAAATGGAAAGGAGTTTCAAAACAAAATTCTGGAAATAACTGAGAAGAGGAAAGAGAAAAAACTACAAAATGATTCTTTCCCAGAGAATACAATATGGAATACAATTGAAATATTCACGTACAGTCCAAATGAAGAGATAACTTTTGAGGAGTATTATTAAAAAAATATACGGACGTGTATAACGAGGACTGGCACTCGTGGTCTGAAGGAAAAAAGGTTAGGCTTCTTTTAAGCAAGTTAGGAACTGCTAAGCATAACAAATTGGTAAACTAAATTTTACCGAAAAAAACTAACGAGTTGACATTTACCGAGGCGGTAAATATATTAAGTGAATTATTTAGCAAAAAGACATCTTTCTTTCACAAGAGGTAGAAATGTTTAAATTTGATGAAAGATGACGACCAATACTATATAACGTACGCAGCCAATGTGAATAAGCGTTGACAATTTTAAGAGCTTAGTGTTTGTTCAAGGTCTGGTATCGGAAAGTGACGCAGAGTTGAGAAAATTAGTGCTGTCAAAATTAGAAAACGAACCATGGATTTCGATACAGAAGTTGGGAGAAGACTGCACAAGATATTTTAGCGTAAAGAAAGATTCGAAAAATATAGAACAGTCTGGCGTTTCGCATATAAAGAAAATGCGCTACAAAAAAGAAAGTCAGTCTATCCAAAAGAATTCTAAAATTGCGGATTATCAAGCAAAAAGTGAAATACCAGAGAAAAATAAACAAAAACTCCCGAAGCCATGTTTTGCTTGCGGTGAACTTCACTGGTACAGATATTGCAATTTTAGGAATAAAAAATGTTTCAACAGTAAAAGAGTGGGTCATAAAAGCTCGCACTTCAGGTCAAAAATTAAAGACAATAAAACAAGAAAATTAAAGTCCGACGAAGTGAACGATGGAATAACCAGAAAATTTGTTACCGTCCAAATAAGTAATAAAAAATATAAAAATCCAACTCGACACTGGTTCCGACCTATCTATCATAAATTTGCATACGTGGAAGAAGTTGGGGAAACCAACTTTAATGAAGACAAATAAAATCGCGAGGTCAGCGACGGGAGAAAAAATACAATTTATTGGCGAATTTGTTACAAACGTCACGTTAAATAAAAAAAACGCGAAAAGCTAAACTATTTGTCATAGAAAATACCACGAACTTACTTGGTATGAATTGGATAACAGGATTCCAATTATGGGATCTACCGATAAATTCTTTCTGTTACAAAGTAGAAAATTTAAACTACGAAGCCCAAAAATTAGTAAAGAAGCTTAAGGGAACGTTTCCTACTGTTTTTTCTCCAGGTTTGGAACGTGTACCAAGATGGAGGCAAAATTACAGCCAAAAGAAAACGCTCAGGCGGTATTCAAAAAGAAAAGGAATGTGCTGTTTGCTTCAATTGAACAGATAGATAAAGAATTGGACAGGTTAGAGAAAACCGGTGTATTTAAAAAAGTTGAATGTGTAACACCGACGATATATGTGAAAAACAAACTCCAGAAAGTAAAATGAAGTCGACACCGAGAAAAACTGGGGAGCGAGTTACCCACAACCAAGGACATGCAGTATTATTAAATGATTTAAGTCAACTGAAGTCACCACAGAAAACGTTAAGAAGCAGACGATCAACAAAAGGGAAGCTAGAGGCTGAACAAATAGAACTACAAGAAGAACCTACAGAAACTGTGACTCCGTCCTTAAGAAGCTCAAGGCGGAAGGTTGTTTCTGGTAACACTATGGAGGTACCAAAAAAATAGAAAAGCTGATTGGTAATATGATGTACTTGGCAAAAGGCGAAAAATTCACGTGCAGTAACCAGATCAGACCACGTTTTTCAGACGTGGTTGACAGCGGTCCCGCGGAAAAAAACGCAGATGTAGGTGATGTTCAATACGCTTGATCTAACAACGCCTGCAACAATTTTACCTGAGGTACGCTGATCCAGAAGAAAAAAGAAAGGCAACTGATCATTTAAAAGTGGATAAAAAAAACGTAGGAGATACGCTACGATGTTGCTTAAAAAAATGAATTTATTTTGCTTTTTCTTCATATTTCCTGTAAAAAATGAAAAATAAATAAAGAAAACTGTTTACTCCTACGGAGTAAATTTTTAGTGGGGATGCTATAGTGGAACACACCTATTCTATAGTTAATAGACTTTCCCACCTATAATAAGTAGGAGTAGTAAGTGTAACGAGGGAGTCACGCAGTGGGTCGGTCAGGAAGTCGATGCCGGACGACCTTTAGTCGGATACTAAAGTATCAGTGATCACAACTAGATTTCTCTGTGTCATTACCTATCATATCAAGTTCCTAACGTTTTTTACGTCGAACCTATTTTAGGACCGACTTAGTAATAATACAAGCCACCACTGTGAAACCACTCCATAACACATACATTGAACTTCTGCATCCAGTCCGTGCCCACGAATATTTTGAGTTTTCTTGTTTTCCCGTGAAATTTTACATTTAGGATTACTTCTTCTTCGAATGTTATACGCTTTCCTGTAACAGACTTAGCAATTTTCTGTGTATGTAACTGTTATGGGATCTTACCCATAATAATAATAATGGACTATTCCATACTTAATAAATACTGCGCCCCAGGAGTAGGCAGGGGTCAGTAGTTCAAGTCGAGTCAAGAGTCGAGTCAGAGGCAATCCGCGTTCAGACAATTACTGCAAGACATTGGAATAGTGATCCTGGTCGAGACTACATTGTTCTCTCTACTAAACCTGATTGTTAATACTAACACTTCTACTTCTCTCTATATATTCCTGTTTGTAATATATGTGTGTTATTCCATACCTGTGTTCGAGTTCTTCTTTATTCGTTCTACCTTGGACTATCACCGTGGTACAAGGAACCGGACCATAACAGTAACATTGTTGGTCTATTATGCTTTGTCCATGTTTGTAGGTTAAGTATCGTCAGATCTGAACCTGTATCAAGTTGTAATTTTATCTTTTTATTTAAGATTTCAAGTTCCACATATTTCCTTATGTTAGTAATGTCTTCGTAATGCATTCTAGTAGCTCTTATCCTACTAGTAAATTTTCTTTTCCTACATTGGGATGCCCTGTGACCTATTTTTCCACACGCAAGACAGTTTTTATATTTAAAACGACAATCCTTATTCCAGTGTTGTCCTCAGAATCGATAACATGCAGATGTGGGGGAGGGATATTTACTTTGATTTTCGTCATTATTTGCCCTGTACGTTGTACTTTTTTCATTATTATAGAATTTTCGTTTTCTTTCCGAGAAGGGTGAAAATCATTTTTCATTATTATAGTCTTTTTGTTTTCTCTCCGAGGCGGGTGAAAAACGTAAACTTTTGTTTAATTTACGTATATGGCTCCTCAATATCCTTCGAGTCTTTCTTTATGCTCAGGCATTTTCGGTAGTCTTCCGATAGTTTTTGTAGTGTTAATCCAGGTTCATTTTGCAGTTTTGAAAGCATTCATTTGCGCATTTCGCTATCCTTTGCTGTGACTAAACTTTGTACAAAAATAAGACACGTGAAACTGTCCGGGGTTAATTCTGCCAATTTGAAGTCGTCGCAATATTTATTCACGATTGCGGCGAACGTGGAATAGTACTCATTGTCATCCTTTACGAGGTAAAGACATTTCCACCTTTTGTGAAAGAGTGACGTTTTCGGGCTGAAAAGTTCCGTCAGGCATGTAACTGCTTCATGAAACGCGAAATCATTTTTCTTTGGCAAAATGTAATCCACGAATTTTGTGTATTCTTCCGTTCCTAATTTTCTGAGTACTAGGCGTTGAAGATGTCTTCATGACGTCTGAAAAAATCCCCGAAATATATATATATTGTTGTTGTGGATTACGGGTTGAAATCCGCTACCAATAAATAACAAACGCCAAGAATGAATAAATGAAAATAATGTATTAACGTAATAATACAAACTGGGAAAGCTTGTTATTAGTTCCAGGAATACCTGTTAGTAGCAAAATATATATACAGTCTTTGGGATTGAAGTGTCGATGTATGACTTCTTACTGAGTCTAGGTGATCGCTCACTGTGATTCCTACAACGCTGTTACCTCACACTGACTCTTCCGGTTACCTATAACTTTTTGCTCTGTCAGTCTGGAATCGACTCGACTCGACTCGACTCTTAGGGTCTTGCTCTGTCGGGTCTTCACGTAGATGTAGTATATGTATATATATATATATATATATATATATATACATATATATATATCCCCAGACAGAGTACATTATAAAGTTTAATAAAATGTAGCTGGTAATTTATTAATTAATCCAACACAGACTTTTACTATTTAAACCTTACTTTAAATGTACCTGAATTCTTGAGTAAATTTTAAGTTTCTTTATTAGGCAGCACTGTTTAATAAATAACCGATGCTTCTACTCAAATATGGGTATCCACTAAAATGCAGCTTAAGTAATATATATATATATATATATATATATATATATATATATATATATAATAGCCGAACTTTCCCTGACGATCCGTTTAGGTGAAATCTAGGTACGTTTGTCTGGCTCACTAGGTGTATCTAGGTCTGCTCTACGGTTGTATTGAGCTCTTTTGTTAGTTTACTCGTATCGGGGTTTTTTCTTTGGGCTTCAGACCTGCATCAGTGCGATTTTTTTCGGCAGTAGTTCATGTTTGTAGCTCTTTCTTTTTTTGAAAACCTTTTTTTTCCCTAGAGATTGATTTGATTATTGGCAAATCAAAAAAATTCGAGGGTTTTTCGAAACGAGTCTAGTTATATATATATATATATATATATATATATATATATATATATATTACATAGAGTATAAATTCAAAATTACCTTGTTGTAATGATCATTTCACCTTGCAAGTTAAAATTTCCTTGCAAGGATTGTCCAATTGGTCAAGCTAATAAAATGAAAGTCAAAAGAAAAAAAAATTAAAACAAAGCAGAGGAAAAGAAGGAGAAGTAAAATGGAAAAATAAAGGAAATGCTGAAAAGATAAAAAAAAGAAAGGGAGAGAGAAGAGAAAGTAAAAGAAGTTGCGTCTAGACATAGTATCTTTTCAGTCGACCATCATATTAAGGAAAATAAAATATAAAATTCTGCATACTTAGGTTGAGATTTTACATACCTTTATATGTATTTGTCTGTGAGGAAGTCGGAGTGATCAATCATTTGAAAGACATTGTTGTATGTCATCTATACTTGAGCGGCTGATCGGTTGAACTATCTGCCTTCGAGCGGGAAGGAACCCGAAGGAGTCTACGCCGAAGGGCGGATTCTCTTTCGGGGAGGTAAACCGTTTATACGGGTTCAATGGGCATATTTTTGGCCTAGCCCATGGGCTCGGATATCCCACGTTAAAAAGACCTTGTGCCACATGACGCCCTCGTGGGGTGAGGGGGTGACTAAATATCGTCACCTATACTTGATTAGATTTGCAAGTAATATATCTATCGTTCCATTTCACACTTTCTGGCTCCCTACTATACATAAGTTTACATACGTATATATATATATATATATATATATATATATATATATATATATATATATATATACACGTAGATATGTGGGGGTGATTGCATACATGTGGCCGACATTATTAAAACAGATGCATTGCACATGGTAACCTCTGATATATAGATAACTATACAGAGGGTAAATTAAATGTCTGGATCGGTGCACAAGTCGATTTCAAACAGGCAAAAACACAAATATCATTGAACCTGTACATATAGACTAATGCAGGAAACAATTTAAACGAGAAAACGAAAGAAAATACACATATATATGCGTGTGTGTGTGTGTGCGCGCGCGTGTGAATATGTGAGTGTACATATACATATACACATCCCTGTCTATGTGTGATATTCATTAATTATTTACTTTGAACATACTTTTTCTTTCCCTCCACCTGCCAGGCAAATTAGTAAACATTGTTTCCAATGTCTACTTTGCCAAAATAAGTCGTTGCATATCGGGCGGGAAAAAATGAAGGCTACAAAAGAAAATGCAATAAAAGACTTGAGAGAAACGAAATAATCAGCCACTAACAAACACGGACATAACATTGACGTAAAATGGATGCGGGGTCATGTTCTCCTGCGCGCTTACATAAATCACTCGACACAGCTTCGATGAAACATCACCTGACTTAACTCATATACAGTATAAACATGCTGCTCTTATTAAATAATAAAACGACGAAAAATTGCTATGCAGTTGCCTATGAAACGCGCATATATTTTGTGTAAAACTCAATTTCCAGACGCGCCTAAATTCTCCTGAGGTGAATTGAAAATAGATTGGAGCGAAAATATAAGAGCATACACGCATGCGTTAACATATATATATATGTATGTATATGTATATATGTGTGTATATATATATATTATATATATATATATATATATATATATATATATATATATATATATACATACATGATACATGTATATATATACACACATATATATATATAACGAATATGTTAAAAATATATATTTGCATACACACACTCACACACACACACATATATATATATATATATATGTGTGTGTGTGTGAGTGTGTGTATGCAAATGTATATTTTTAACATATTTGTTATATATATATATGTGTGTATATATATACATGTATCATGTATGTATATATATATATATATATACACACACATATATATATATATATATATATATGTGTGTGTGAGTGTGTGTATGCAAATGTATATTTTTAACATATTCGTTATATATATATATATGTGTCTATATATATACATGCATATATATGTATATATATATATATATATATATATATATATATATATATATATTTATTAAAACTACTGACAAGGTACTGCCGTTAAATTTTTAATTTCTTATGTATTCCTATATATTTTCTTATTTTCTGGCCGTACATTATGTAGAAATTGTACGAATGTTTTATTATAGAAACACAGTCAGATCATTGTGGCCGTCTTCATCTTTGATAATTAATGAGTGTTAACGTGATCTTTGTCGTTATTTTGATGCTTTCTTACAGGTGAATGAGGTTATTATACTATGCTCCTACAGCTTTCTACGAGTATGTTGAAGGTGGAGATTGGTAGGTTTCCATGTGTATTAAAATGAGACCTGCTTGAGCTAGGATCAGAGACATTTAACCTGAGTCATCTTGTTAAACATGTTGTAGTGTATCCTATATAATAATTTATTGTATTTATCACGAACAAGGTTCTTTAAGAGACATGTGAATTCGTAAGACATTTATATATATATATATATATATATATATATATATATATGCTCTACTTTGTATTGAGAACACCTTTAAGAATAGTAATTGTTGGTTATTGGAATTCATTTCATATACACCAATCATATGCTTGTATATATATATATATATATATATATATATATATATATATGTGTGTGTGTGTCTGTGTGTGTGTGTGAAAGAAGTAGGTGTTTGTAAACAGTAACTGTTACTGCTACTAATGCAATATTCTTCGATAAAGCGAATCGAGTTATTTTATTCACAAGCGTGTTTATCTAAAAATAAATAGTCTTAAATCCGCTTTCGTCTCTCACGTGCGCCAACGGCTTAGGAGTATATTCTCCGAGAGACGCCAATTTAGACGCGTTTCGATCCTAGCTTGAGGCAACCGGATGTCTGTACACACTGATGAGCTCTGATACAGCGAAACAGTCTCTCTGTGGATATATATATATATATATATATATATATATATATATATATATATATAACTTCATCGCTTCCAAAACACCGGATTTCTATGCCAATGGGATAAACTTGCTCCTCGTTGGTAAAAATGTGTCGATTCTAATGGTTCTTATTTCGATTAATAAAGTTTATTATGATAATATGAACTTCATGATCTTTTGAAGTTGAACGTCAAAAAACGACATTATTTTTGCAGCAACCTAATAGCATCGATCTACCTAAGAACATCCTCAGATCATTTCTAATTGTGTCACAGTTGATGGCTGCGCCTCCAAAAATTTAACTAACAAGGATCAAACAGATCATTTCTCAACCGAGTCCTCAAAGTTAAATGGGGCGAGAACAGGATTATATCATTCAATTCATCTAAAAACAAGGCTGTAATGTTTCATTGCTGGGCAAACCCTAAATTATCTCTAGCCCTGTTGCCTCTTAAAGAAGCTTCCTACCACGGAAGTCTGTTGAGAGTCAAAGTCACTCCAGAACACATGTAGAAATCGCATATATACGAAGTGTCGAGAAAGCTGCCTGGAAAAAAATGAATTGTTCAGTTTGCTTTTATGGAAATTATATTCTAGGGAAAGATCAGACCGAAAATCGCGCACTGTTGCAACATCTGTGCTGGCGCATGCAATCCTCACTTTCCAGCCTGGAAAGAGTTAGAATCTCTGCACGCAGCATTGTCGCCTAATAATTATCCCCAACTTACAGCGCCTATACTAAAATCAAAACGCTGTTCGCCTTTCGTTAACCACTCACTATTTGCATCTGAGATATTTAGACGGGATATGTTTGTAGTTGAACTAGTCCAGAAATCCACAGAATGGACACTACTAGGCCGCACCAGTTATACATGTAGATTTGTACACATTCGATATATTTCCACTGCTATGAAGGAAGTTCTACTCAGACTGCTGCCTAAGTAGAAGTTGTGAAATAGACACCTAAGAAGATACTTTTCCAATAACTATGGTCTTCAGCCTTCAAATCTATGGTCAAACATCATCTATCATACATATCCTCTTAATATACTCTATGTATTTTTTTTTTTTACTTTATTCATTAACCACAAACTCATTTAGTAAGCTTGAGTTCTTTAGGCATTATATTGTGTAAACAAAAGTCTGAAAAATAGGAACATTGTAAGGTAGGAGTTTAACCATTTTATAATTACGTTACTCAATATATATATATATATATATATATATATATATATATATATATTAGGTTGGTGCAAAAATAATATAGTTTTTGAGGTTAAAAAATACGTCAAAAACGATATTATTTTTGCACCAACCTAATATATTTATATATATATATATATATATATATATATATATATATATATATATATATATAACGAAATAGTATAATATATATATATATATATATATATATATATAGTATAAAATAGTAAAATATATATAAATATATAACGAAATAGTATAATATATATATATATATATATATATATATTAAACAAAGGCGTAATATATATATATATATATATTAAACAAAGTCTTAAACACTAATATTCCATGGTCATAATTTTTCCATTGGAATCGTAAATACGATCCAATTCATCAGACCTACAAATTCAAAAAAGATTTTTTGAATTTGTATGTCTCATTTCCAATAGAATAAATTATGAACATGGGATATTAGGGTTTAAGCCTTTTTATTATATCCTTTCTCTGTCCTGGACATTGAGTTCTACCTGGATTCTATCCTCCTGGAATTATTTTTTATACAAATATATATGTATGTGTATGTATGTATGTATGTATGTATATATTTATGTATTTTGGATATGTGATTGGATATGTATGTGTATATTTAACACTAATATTCTCTCTCTCTCTCTCTCTCTCTATATATATATATATATATATATATATATATATATATATATATATATATATATATATATATATATATATATAACCAAATAGTAAAATTCTACCTTGGTTACATCTTGAATCACTGAAAAATCTTCCAAAATCTTCATTAACTATCAATGAAACACTTCCAATCG
>OZ010579.1:98583502-98638502 GCA_963932145.1 Acanthosepion lycidas
TAGAAAACGCCAAGGAATTTTCACATGCATTTGCTCTCAAACGCTTAGATCCTTCTCTCTGTATCTACCAACAGTATCCACGATTTACATCTATATAGGAAAATGCAGACTACCATCGATTTGTACAGTCTGTACTTTGTTTGAAAGCTGATTTTGCTCCTCTATATTCTTGTCAATAGGCCATCGTTGCTATGGGTGCAGCAATCCGTTTGCGAAGTTCCGACCTACAGGTATCATCTGTAGACAGGACTGCGGCTAAATATTTGAAATTAGACACTTCCTTCAGTGAATTCCCATTCTTGGTAATGTTGACACAAGTGTTAGTGTTTGTGCTATTCACCATTACTTTGGATATCTCAGGGCTGATTTGCATTTCATATGTTCCTGCTCTTTCAAAAAGTTGGTCAAGTCCTGGAGCTCGCTGTTACTACCTGTTATAAGGTCAATGTCATCTTCAAAACGTAAGTTATAGACGGGTCTGCTATCGATAGAGATTGAAATATCATAGTCGTTCAAGGTTTCTTGGATGATTCTCTCTAGAAATAGATTGACCAATATGGGTGAAAATACGCATCCCTGTCGCACGCTGGAAAATTTTCGGAAGAATATTTATTTCCCTAGAAGAACTACGCTGGTGGCACCTTTATATAGGGCCTGGAAGACTTGTATAATTCCGTTATCTACAGTGAATTCTCTAAGGATTTGCCAAAGAACTTTATGCCATACATGTCCAAATGCTGTCCAGAAATCAACAGGACACATGGAACAGTAGATAAAGGGGTTAGTTAGATCCCAAAAACTGTGAGTTCGATACCCGGTTAAGGCAGTGGAGAACTTTCAGAGGGAAATTAACAGGAGATAATTGATAACTGACTCCATTAAAACATAGCACGTGGAACTAGAACAGTCTGCCACAGTGAGCGAAATAAAGGGTTCAGTTCAACATTCCAACCACCTAAATAAGGCCGGAGCGTTCAACGGCCGAAACGTTGCAATAAATATGGCACCAAAGATAAGGACAATTGTCTGAATAATGTAAATAACATATATATATATATATATATATATATATATATATATATATATAGATAGATAGATAGATAGATAGATATGTGTGTGTGTGGGGGGGAGTATTGAGTTGATGTAAAAATTCTAGGTTTAACTCGGATGAAAATAGAGAGACATTACTAAGGAGCGGAAACAAAAGAGTAATTGGGAAGACATAAATACATCTGATAGCTGTCAAAATTTCACAAAATGACCATTAAAATGCCGAGAGTCATAATATGTTTCATAATACAATTTCCGCTAAAACAAAATATATTTTTTTTTAAAGGAAGGAACATTTATCCCTTTATAATTCAGTTTATAAGCTCAATCCCAGACAGAATGGATTAAACTTGATATCTCTATCAACAGATTGAAAAATTGAATTTTGATGCTTAGAATATTGTTGCCACATATGGTCTTATTCGTTGATGTTTATTAATAATCTCTAAGCATATAGCAGAAGCAACATAACATATGTTGCAGCAATATTCTAAGGATGGACGATTGGTAGAATTATAGATATGTAAGATAGATTCTGAAGAGAAAAAATTGTTTGGCACAACACAGTGAGCCAAGCAGGTGACCGAGCAATTGATTCAATAAGATCATTCCAATTCCTGTGTTTGTTTGGGGGTTTTTGGCTATTAAATACGTTACTATTTGATAGATTTTTGTCTTCCAGTCGGAATGCCCGAACAAACTATTTTTTTTTTTTTATATTTCCTAATGAAACTGTTAATATCTGTTGAATCGAATTTAACACATGCAAGAAAATAAAGCCACTAAGATAGAAGCGGTTAATGTGTGTGAAAGAATGAGAAAATAGAGAGACATTACTAAGGAGCGGAAACAAAAGAGTAATTGGGAAGACAGTAAATAAGGATTGACATTGCATTTCTATTATTGAAGATCAAAATTGGCTAGAAATCATATAGCCGGAAGAGATTTTCAAAAGCGATAACAGCAAGAAAAGTAACTGTTAGCATAGAATATACGGCTACGTCTAGCCACCTCAACTGATGTGATCTCTTTGCTAGTAGATACTGCACTTAAATTCATATAGTCTCGGTACCATAGTGAAGAGCTCAGCTGAACAATTACCATGAAAGTATTTATAGTAAAGCCATAGGAAAGCAGCTTTACGGCGGTGGAAAATTGACTAAAGCCGAAACTCCAGGTCACCATATTCAAGGAAATAAAGCCACTAAGACAGAAGCGATTGATGAGTGTGAAAGAATGAGACAAAAAGAAAGACATTACTAAGGAGCGAAAACAATAGAAGAGTAATCAAGAAACCATGGACATAAAGGTTGTTTCATTAAAACGGGTTATGTATAAGAGTGTTTCATTAAGACGGATTATATATAAGAGTGTTTCATTAAGACGGATAAAAATCCTCAGTAAATAAATCAGTATTATTCGTGCAAAACTATTTTTTATCTATTGTATCATGTTATTTAAGTCATGGCAATTATGCGTGAAATATAATATCGCCGAAATGTCCGCCAAATCTGGAAAAAAAAAAAAGTCATTAGACGCTTAAAATTAATGGACATTAATATCACTCCATGTTATTGGAACAGCCTTTAGAAGTTAGCCTTTAGGAGAAGAAAATGTATGAATGAAACTTCCTCTTTACAAAAGGAATATGAAGGGAATACGTTGTGAAACTATGGACTCGTGAAATATACCTCGTCTGAACATTTGCCATGGAAACAACGATAGAATATCGAGTGGGTAGTGAGATTTCGTCTGTAACAAAGGGGCAGCAGGGAAGAAAGAAAAGCAAAGCCGTATAATTGCTATTGAACTCTTTAACGAAGCATGTATAAAAGAAGGATTTCTGCTTAAATACACAAAAACTGGAATAATTTTCAATTCCAAATTGGAATGGAGTAAAACCTTACATATGCTACCTAAACATGATGTAACTTACCGACCCATATTTGATTATAGACTATTGAATTCGATAACACAACCTGAATGCTACCCGATTCCAAATATAAAAGTTATGTCGTTTAAATTGCACAACAAAAAATGTTCTCGAAAATCGATCTGTCATCGGCATATCGCTAAATACCAGTACACCCCGATGACATATGTAAAATAGCGATAACCACACCTTTCGGATTATACGAGTACAACTATATGCCTTTCGGCTTGCAGTACCCTCCAAAGGATGATGAATAGTATTTTTCGTGACGTCAAATGTACGTTCACTTACATTCTTATCTTCCTGTGAACATTTATGTCAATACTTAGAAGCGGCAGTTTGTTTCACGTGGCCTGACGATTGCGTCTAGCATGAAACAGACTTCAGTGTTCACTTTTATATTTACACATGCTCTATCTCTGATGTTGAGCACTTTATCCCATAAATATAGCACGCCATAAGACTATATTTCTTCATATATATATATATGATCGATTATAATTTTAAGGTGACGCTATGTTTATGAGTGAAATCAGTGATAGAGTCTATGTAGGTATAAAAGTGGACATCGATGTCAGCACCCAGAGGGGGACAGAATGTTTCATCCCTGAACGCAATCGTCAGACTATATTTGTTGATTTGCTCGAATATTTATATATAGAGTTTAGTGATGCATTGTGGGTGTAGTATATTGTATTATTTTGATGAGCAGAAACGGCCATTTTTCAAATTATTCTACAGGCTATTGTAGCCTATACGCAAGCCGCTAGTGACAATGCCAGCACATCTGTGGTAGCAGCCACCGGCGGGCCAACGGTGTATCACTAGTGGTCCATAAGTGGTAACATTGCAGAGACAAACACGCCGGCGGTCCCAGAGAGAGCCACCAGCGGTAAACGCTAATCGCATGCCACCCAGTGGCAGTTGCCTGGTTTGAGTGTAGGCTATGTAGCCGGACGCAAAAACAGTTGTAACTGCAGAATAAAGAAGAAATGTCCCTTAAACGGCATTTGCTTGCAGAACAATGCAACATACCATGTCATAGTAAAATCATTCAGATAACGAAGAAAAATATGTATAGGAGTAACTGAAGGACCCTAGAAATAAAGGAAGTACACACTATCTTTAACAAAGAGTAATTACGCGAATATGTGAGGCAAGGTGGATTAATGCGGCTCGGGTTGAGGAATCGGAGAACCGACTTCGAATTCCAGTCGAATCCATGACATTCACTTACGTGCTAATTCTATTGGGAAAGGTATGAATCCTCTTCTTCTCTTAAAGGCAGACTGGCTTCTATATAACAATGGATGACAAACGGTCCTGGAGAGGGTTGTACTCCGTCAGGCTATCTTGCCCAAGAAACGCCACTGGCTGCAGTACATTAGGGGTCACAGTATAACTTCGTTTCGCAAGATAAAACAAATGCGAATACCACAATGTTTTCTAAACGTATCTGGGAGATTAGAAACGAAATAAAATCACATCATAAATATCATGGAAATAAGGGAAAACTACATTAGCCCACAACAATAAATTCAAAAGCTGTAAAAACTGTTTCGAGGAGAAAATAGCTATAATTTACTCAGAACTCATCTGAACTCAAATGAAGATAGGAAAACTATTTAATTTGTTACTTAAAAATCGAATGCTAAAAATGAACGAAAATAAACAAAAACAAATAAATAAAATGTCAAAGAAAAGAAAAGAAAAATAAATAAAATAAATTAATAAAAAACAATAAATATGTAAATAAATTAAGTAACTGATAAGCAAAGTAACAAACCACGAATGCACACATAAACACAATTAAACGTAATGATAACAACAAGCAATAAACTAATCAATAATAAATAAAATAAAAAGGTGACAAACAACACTCTATACAGTCCCCAAAACTGCATTATTTCCACTTCCTAAGTGCCTGTTTGTATGTCTGCTTCAATATTAAATCGTTAATACTAAGCTGGCATCTCTTGCCCGGAGGGGAAAGAACAACATAATGTGATATGTGTCTAATATATATATATATATATATATATATATATATATATATATATATATATATATATATATATATATATATATTAGGTTGGTTCAAAAATAATGACGTAATAATGTCGTTTTTTGACGTATTTTTAACGTCAAAAAACGACATTATTACGTCATTATTTTTGCACCAACCTAATATATATATATATATATATATATATATATATGTGTGTGTGTGTGTGTGTATTTATTGGCAGCTTATATATAGTAATATAAGTAATTCCATAGCTACGTCGAGTAAATTTCAAATTTTAAAATAATTATAGCAGATGGCGTTCACGTGTGTGTGTGTGTGTGTGTGTGTGTGTATTTAAATTACCATCACAGCAGAATGCTGATTTTATCACGGTTACCATGAGCCTGCTTTTGTAATTCACCTCTGAGGATGACCTTGGAAAAATCGTTATATATATATATATATATATATATATATATATATATATATATATGGTAAATAAGTAGGAATTACTCTTTTTAAATGCATTTTACTAAGGATAGGCATTCTATGTTTATTGAATTTGTCTATGGACTTTTCTAAATTGCGTATAATCTTCCCTAAACCAGATTGTCGCAGATGCAAAATATAACGGAAATCAAGGTTGCTTTACATTCTGTTGATTCTAACTGTTATCGTCGTCTGTGTTTGTGTGTGCTTGTTTTTCAAGTTTTAGATTTGATATGAGTAATTAAAAAATGATCATACAGCGGCTACTCATTTACTGATCAAATGTCAGTTACAGAGAATGTGACTTACATAAAAACGAAAAAACTATTCACAAAATAATTCTATTTCTTTACGGAATCAAAGTCTCCCGTCGGATTTTTTTTAACTGATTTTATCTCTTTCTTATTCACTCTCGTTCATAGGTAGAGATTTTGATTAACTTTTATTGAATAATAGCATATAACGTATTAATTATATGCATTTAAATAAGATGTTATAGAAATAATATTTTGGATTTGTTACCGACTAAAAGATCAACATTTTGTATTCATGCGAACTATTAAACTTTTTTGGATGTAACAGCAAAATATTTATCTACTAGTTCTGCATTTTCATGTCCTTGTATCAGACATATCCTTACATATTTATTTAATTTTCTGTCCATTTTAGGCCGCTATATCTTCACCAAAATGTGCCTTTTGATTTGTCCGGGCGATCAAAAACCGAAACCCATAAAAACTACATGCAACTGAAACCACAGTAGCATCAAGCAAGCGATTGACCCAGCAATGTATAGCCCCGTTAGGAATCTATTGCCCCGTCAGGAATCTATAGTCCTACGGAAGGTCTCTTGACACTTGCTGTTGAAAAGCTGAGAAAAAACAGAGAGTCCTGGAAAATATCAGTCGAGAGTAGACAAAGCAGCCGAACTGACAAGAGCCCACCTGAGGGTAGTTGCTATGCATATTGGCCACTGACAGAGTGCATTTATGGCCTCATGGAATCTAGATAGCGGTGAATAATCATATTAAACACCAAATAGACAGAAACAAACCTATTTTTTGTCCCTATAGCTCTTGTTATTTCCTTAAAATATGACAATGTTTCTGCTTCGAAGACCAATTTCATTTCATGCCTACAAACGTTATGCTTCTTTCGACTTCAGTTACTACACATGATTATCTTTTAACGTGTGCAGGATTCTATGATGAAGAATTTACTTTATTCTGTTCTGTACTGAAGTAGGGAAGAAATTGTTCACATTGCTTTTGGGTAATTATCAGCCTGAAGTATAAACCGGATATGAAAAGAAATAACTCGTTCACTTACTTTTTTTTTAACTCAGCGAATTAATTGCCTTCGGCCGATTGAATTGTTCTTATCTATTCCGATCTATCTCCACACAAAATTCATTTATATTTTTTCGACTTTTTAACTAACGAAACCGGTAGATTACTTTAGTTGCAATAGCTATATCGAATAACACTTTCCCATCAAATTAAAACATTTTAACACTTCATTTAATGGAAATAATCTCAGATTAAATTAGTGTCAAAATAAATGATATTTCAAGTTCTACCAATAAATTTTATTCTCAACTAAATATATATATATATATATATATATATATATATATATATATATATATATATATATATATATATAGATAGATAGATGGATAATATTAGTGGTAAATATACACATACATATGCAAAATATATAACTATATATACATACATGCATACACATACATATATATTTTTTGAATAAAAAATCCAAGAGGATAGAATCCATGTAGAACTCAATGTCCAGGACAGAGTAAGAATATAATTAAAAGGCTTAAACCCTAATATTCCATGGTCATAATTTATTACATTGGAATCATAAATGCCATCTAATTCATCAGACCTACAAATTCAAAAAGAAAACGGAAAAAACAACTCCGGAAATAAAAATTTAGAGAGAGTGTATGTATGAGAGTGTGGGACGAATGTTAGGGCTAAAGAATGGGGTAACAGACGAGAGAAGGTGGGAGATGAAAACTTAACAGAGAGAAGATTTAGAGAGTTGACTTGAAGACGGTTTAAGTCAGGGAAATATGAATGTTGTCGGATATTTCCCTCACTTAAACCGTCTTCAACTCACCTCTCTAAAACTTCTGTTAAGTTTTAATCTTCCACCTTTTCTCGTCTGTTACCCCTCTATTTATATTATGACCATGGAATATTAGTGTTTAAGCCGTTTATATATATATATATATATATATATATATATATATATATATACAACTTCTTGAGAGCGACTCCCTGCGTCTGCTCGGTCTCACGTTGAGTGCTGACCTGAGATGGAACAAATACATTGAGTCAATTGCATCGTCGACCGCGAGGAATGGTGGCTCTCTGTGCCGCGCCAGAAATTTTTTCTCCCCTGAATCGATACTTCAAATATACAAAACGACCATTCGCCCTTGCATGGAGTATTGCTGCCATATATGGTCTGGGGCATCTTCTGTTTACCTCGGAGTTCTTGATAAGATCCAGAGACGAATATGTAATGTGATTGGCCCTGATCTGGCGTCTCGCCTACAGCCACCATCTCACAGACGCGCCTTGCCTCTCTCTGTCTCTTCTACAAATACTTTCATGGCAATTGCTCCGATGAGCTGCTTTCCCTGGTCCCCAGTCTCCATGCATACAAGCGCCTTACGAGGCTGGCATCCCGCTCTCACCCGTACACTGTAGAAACTTTAAAATGTAGCCGTCTCTTCTACTCCAATAGCTTCATACCTCGTACCTCTCACCTGTGGAACACCCTTCCCAATTACTGTTTCCCTGATAGCTATAATCTCCAACTATTCAAATGTAATGTCAATCGACATATCCAGTTACCTTGATCTACACACTATCCTACCCTTCATCCTTTCTTCTATCACTCCTATCTGCTCTTGCTACAAATCTTCTGCAACCCCCCTGCATCCTAGTGGCTTCATGCCTTGCTCGGGGCGCTAAGCTTAATATATATATATATATATATATATATATATATATATATATATATATATATGTGTGTGTGTGTGTGTGTGTGTGTGTGTGTGTGTGTTATACTGGATGTAACAGCAAAATTGTCCGAAACGTGTAACAGCAATATTGTCTAATTGTTAGATTAAGATTTGAAACGTTGTATCCTAGAAATGATTCAAGATATATTCCTGAAATTCTCAGAGGTTTTACAACACTATTAGACACCGTTTTGAACAATAAGAATTGTATTTAACTCTAAGTTAAAATGATGATACCTCTTGCTGCTGTTATCTTCCAGATCCACTTTTCCTCTCTACTGTTGTCTGTATGTTAAACTGATTCCCCGTTGTCTTGGACGTTCTTGAATGGACATTGAAGATGGAAGCTTGAATGTTGGTACCATTACTGAGGACCTGAATGATCTTTTTTCCCCTAACCATTGTTAAGTTAAGAAGACATAGTGGAGCTGATACAAAACCATTTTAAAATGTTCTCTTTCTAAAAGAATTATTCTAAGAATTCTTCAAGGATTACTACGACAAATAGTGTCAAGGTGGCTGAACGTCTTATCTGAAATCTGGGGAAAAGAAAATAAATTAGTTTAGAGTATTCTAGATGTTAAACATTTTCAGAAACGGACAAATTTCTCAAGCTGTTACACGAATAGCAATTTTTTTCTATTAAACTTGTATATATATTAGTAGTAGTAGTAATCTTATAAGTATAAGAAACTATACTCGTCCGAAAAACCTTCAGTGTCTTGATTTGCAAAAATCAAACCAATACCAAATGAAAAAAAAGGTATAAAAAAAAAGAAAGAACCAAGAACATGTACGTTTGATGAAAATAATCGTCCAGCATACGAGTTCAAAGCCCAAAGAACCCCCTTCCCCGATATGAGTACGTAAAACAACTAAATAAAGTGCTCAATATGGTAAGTAGAGCAGACATAGTTAAACCTAGAGAGCCAGACAACTTACCATCGTTTCACGTTATCGGATCGTCAGGGAAGGTAATCGGCTATGGTGAAACCTTAGTAGGTTGTCTGTCTCTCTAGGTTTAACTATATATGTATAGATATACACAGGCTTTGCGATTGTCGTCATTTTATATTTTTAATTTCGTGTGTGCAAGTTGATTGTTTTAGATTTTGTCGCTTGCGCAATAGAGTACGGTTAGGTGGGTACCATCTGTGGCACAAGAGCAGCATGACGCAATTCCCTTCACTAGGAATTTAGAAACGGCCTGCTTTACAGCTTGGCATGCGAGCCGGAAAATCCTGTAGTATTATTTCAGAGTGCTTGGGTGTCAATCTGAGGACAGCGCAAAGAAATTGGAAAGAGGTGAATGGGTCTAATGGGAATTACGAAGGAATGGCAGCTCGGAAAACTCACTCTGCTCATTCTGATGAGAAAAGTACTCCCGAATTTGTTGCTTAGGGCCTCGGACTCAATAAAGAAGTCTATATCAAGTGTGTGGAGGAAGTACTGCTACCGTGAATCAAGAGGGTGGCTTCTGAAAGACACTATGTCTGGCAACAGGACTCTGCACCATGACACAATTTCAGGAGAACCCAGTCATGGGCAATTTCTGCAACCACATCATACTATATATCTGGCTGATTTAACTCCCCAGACTACAACATTCTTGATTATTATGTGTGAAGCGCTATTGAGGGAGAGACCAACAAAACTTCTTATAACACCATAGATGAGCTGAAGGCAAAGATTATGGCAGCATACATCAAATTAAACAAGGAGACCGTCCAGAAGAGACACAGGAGGGCCGTGATTGAAACAAATGGCGATTTTATTGAATACATTCAAAGTAATTTGAAATAATTTTTGTGTAATTTTTGTGTAATTTTGGTAAATATATTCATTAAAATGAGACTTATAAAATATTATATATATATATATATATATATATATATATATATATTGTTAGCCTGAAATGTTATATATATATATATAGATATTGTTTGCCTGAAGATTGCGAGAACATGAAAAATGAGTAGCAATTCGAGTTGTTCTTCCTTTTTGCTATGTCTAGCCATTGGGCACATTAATTTACTGCATAGGTAGGTATTTTTTTCTTTCTTTACTTGATCTAGATGTTTCTTTTGTTTATGGTTTTAGATCTTTCGGCAAGTTGTCTGTTGGTCGCACCAAGATTGTTGGCGTTTTTGCCTACATTCATACATACATGCATATATATATATATATATATATATATATATATATATATATATATATATATATATATATACATATGTGTGTGTGTGTGTTTGTGCGCGCTCGTGCGAATGTGTGTTTCTGTATGTTTTTCTGTGTGTGTGTTTGTATGTGTGTATCATTATTTCGACTTTCAAACGAAAGCCTTTATTCCACAAACAAATAGGTTGTTTGTTTTTTTTTACGTAAATTAAAACATTACCGTTAGCAAATGCGAATCTTTTCCCTCCTTTAAGCAGCGAATTCACAGATCTGCATTTGATATATTCTGAGTTTTGTATAGAATGGCAAAATGCCAAGTTCATGAACTTATATTCCTTGCTTTCAGAACGTTATTTGGTATTCATTGTATGCGAAACGCGCAATAATATCACGTGATTTAGTCTTCGAAAATGCCACGCTATGTAAATGTAGGAGCGCATTTCTCATCACTTCTTCAATCGTAATACTTGACAACGTGCTTGAATTTTATTTTTGTTATGATTTTCTCAATCTGTAGGAAATATGTAATTTGCACGCCACGCAATGATTTCATAACATTTTTGAAAACAATATTATAGCTGGAATTGTAAAATAATAGCATACATGTTCTTTTAGAAAAAATTCAATTCCAAAGTTTTATTTATTTAATACATTTTCTTGCAATTCGCTTAGAATTTATGCCACAGAAAGATTTCTCAGTTTACGATATCTGTTGGAAAGCTCTGATGCTAATATTGAATAACTCGAGAATAGGTGATACATATTGTTAATAAATCAGACGGTAACTTACTGCGCATGTGTGAACTGTTCTTATTTTGTGAACTCCCGCAGTTGGCGATAAGTGGTGTCATTTCACGCATTCGTGAACAAAATATGCGTATTCTTTCTTCAACATGATCTTATTTAGAAACTATCGGATCATCCATGTTTGTCAGTACACTATACAATATACATTTAATGCCTCTGATTCTCAAATCTAGAATATGAGCCGAAACATATGGATGAAATTAAAGAGAAGAAGACGAGGAAAGTATCGGTGCTTCTAGAAAAGGGGTTTGCATATTGGTTTGAAAAGTGAAAGGCACCCTCGAGTAAATATGTGTCGAAGGGAAAGATAGGACAGATTAAGACGCCATTCTTCTAGATAAATTATATAGCCTACCAACAGGAAACAGTTTTCCTGTTTTCCCAGCCGAGTCCAATATGCCAATGGTCAGAGGGTCTATGTTGATTCGTAAATGGATGGCGGAACAAGGTTGAAAATAAATGACAAATTTATTAACAGCTACGAAGGTCAGTAAATTTTGCAGTGCCATGTTTGCTTGCATACTGAAGGGACACGGCACATAAAGAATATTCCACTGAATCCAAATACTACTGCATGGATGGTATTAACAAAAAAAAAACTCTCTTTTTCTCTGACTCGATTTATTAAAGTAGAGGGACAGGCAAGATAGCGGCTCGGGTTGAGAAATCGGAGAGCCGAGTTCGAATTCTAGTCGAATCCATCACATTCACTTACGTGCTAATAACGTTGAGAAAGGTATGAATCCTCTTCTTCTTCCCCAACTATAGGTAAGTAGCAGGACAGAACGGGTTCTATAGCCTTGGAGGGCAACTAGTCTACCGCAAAAAGAAATGGCAACCTACTGCGGGAAAAATCTACCTCATCAGTTATGTATCGAAAGATACATAATTGCATAATGTATCGCCAGATGTATCACGCATGGTTCATTACTGGGAGGAAGAAACGTAGCAGCTTGGATCCTAAGAGGCAGCGGGAGGAAGGACTTCAACGTTGTTTTAGCGTTCCTTCCCATACGGTCTTAACCTTTCTCTCGAATCAAGGATTGATAAGCGTAACGACACTTCAAGATTCCAGAAACCCCCTGGTGACTTCACGCGTTACTCGAGTATATACGGTGTATCCAAATCTTGTCAGTGGCTATCCATCACTGTCAGAGTACGACACCCACAATATTCTTTTTTGAAGCGTTTCGGCCCAAGCAATCCGGCAAGCCACTAGCGCGCAAGGGGTTACAGAGAGTTGGACCGAGAACAAATAGGAGTGATAGAGGAAAAGATGAAGAGAAGGATACGGGATAGATCAAGTTAACTGAAGATGCCGAGTGACATTACATTTGAATAGTTGGAGATTATAGCTCTCATGGAAACAGGAAAAGGGGAGGGAGTTCCAAGGTGAGAAGTGCGAGACATGAAGCTATTGGAGTCGAAGAGACGGCTGCATTTAACAGTTTCGACAGTGAAAGGAGGTGAGCGAGATGCCAGCCTAGTAGAACGCTTAAATTCATGAAGTCTGGGAACCACCGAAAGCAGCTCATCGGAGCAGTTACCATGAAATTAAAAAAGACAGAGGGAGGCGACGGCATGTCTGTGATAGAGCGACTGCAGACGAGATGCCAGATCAGGTCCAATTATATTGCATATCCGACTCTAAATCTTATCAAGAACCTTGAGACAAACATAAGGGTCAGCAGATCATATATGGCAGCAATACTCCATGCAAGGGCGAATGTTTGATTTGTAGATTTGAAGGATCGACTCCGGCGAGAAGAATTTCCTGGCGCGACACAGAGAGACATCTTTCCTTGCGGTGGACGAAGCTATTAACTCAATATTTTTGTTCCATCTCAGGTCAACAGTCAACGTGAGACCGAGTAGTCGCAAAGAGGAGCTCTCAAGAATTTGAGCGTCAGACATTTGTTATAACATTCAGAAGGTGCAATTAACTCAAACATTTCAAATGCCTTGAAGTATGAAAAGATTATAGCAAATTCACTATAGGAGATAAAGATATTGAATTTAAGAGAAGCTGTGATAGGTGTAATATGACTGATCTGTAAGATGTTATATAACCAAAATATTAACCAGAGAACTCTAATCATATAGCACCGGCAGATCCAGACTGGCGTATGAATCTCATGCATGTCGACCATTTCATCCACAAAGCCTTTTATCAGATTAAGGATTAAAATTCCCTTTAATCGAATGAATAATCTAAGTCATAAAATAAAAACTATATGAAATATTAGATCTCATAGACTGGCGCTACAGAATCGCAAGGGAATATATAAAATGAAAAAAAAAAAAAAACGTCACTTAAAGAATTCCAAAAGCAGTATCAAATAAAATGGATAAAGTATGTTACTGGTAACGAAAATAATGATATAATCTAGAGGCTGACTTTCCATACCATCTTAAACACAAGTTCAGGAAGAAAGATCCTATCAATAATAGAAAGAGCTATAACAGTTAGTGGACGTGTGAAACTTATTTTCCCGAACAACATTTTTTTAAGAAAAATGCTTTTATAAATGTCAACAAACAGTAACGCTAATTATTCGATCAATGAATGCTTAGGCTGACGGCCATATCACGTTGCATGACCGTTTTTTTAAGCATTTCGCTCCAAGCAAGGCGGAAGTGTCACTAGCAGGCAAGGAGTTAGTGAGAGTGAGCAAGAGTAAATACTAAAGAGGGGGGTGTATGAGGAAAGGATAAAGATAAGGACGGAAATCCTGATCAAAACATCAGATGTCAATTGACGTTACATTTGAATATTTGAAGATTATAGCTATCAGGGAAGCAAGTATGAGGAAGGGAGTTCCACTGGCGGGAAGTGAGAGAGAAATCTCTGCTGGAGTAGAAGAGGTGGTTATATTTAACTGTTTCGACCATGAAAGGGTTGAACCGAGATGCCAACTTAGTAGCACGCTTAAATTCATGCAGTTGAAGCATCAGTGGAAATAGCACGTCAGAGCTGATGTCATGAAGATATTTGTAAAGAAGGCAGAGGGAAGTTACATCACGTCTATGAGAACGTGAATGTAGACGAGATGTCAGATCAGGATCTGTCACATTGCATATCAGTCTCTGGATTTTGTCTAGGACCTCAACATGAACAACAGGAGCCTAGACCATATATGGCAACAGTAGTCAATGCAAGGACGAAGGGTAGATTTGTAGATTTGTTGGTTGGACTCAGGCGAGAAAAAACCTTCCCTCGCAACATAGAGAACTAACTTTCCTTGCGGTAGAAGAAGCTATTGATTCAATGTAGTTGTTTCAGCTCAGTTCAGTGGAAAACGTGAGACCAACAAGGCGCAGAGAGACGTGGAGTTGCGCATCAGTCATGTTGATCGGAAGGAGGGAAGTTTCTCTACGGTTGATAAATAGGAGCTGCTTAGTTTTGTATTATTATGGTTGTTTAGTGACGTCGAGCATAGTCAGTACCTAAAGGGGTGACATTTTGGGAATACCAGATGTTATAAGCTTGGATGAACTGTGGTAAAAAGAATAACGACATTGAATTGTTCATTGGAGAGCCAAGTTCCAATTCCAATAGGTTTCCTTATTCACTAATGTGCAAATAACCTTGAGTAAGGTATGAAGCCACCTCTTTTCCCTCAGCTATGGGTTAATGTTATATAGGAATAAAGTGTCGCTACCGACACTTGAGTCTGAACAAAGATCGCCAGTGAGCAAAAACAGACGATTCCATTATTGAATTAAGTTGATCACGTGGCCATAGATGAAACGCATATATAGGAAGTCGCGTGACATCTAGATTGAACTGCTATTTCTCCTCTATCACCATACGGATCGCATTTCTATTCTATCCTCTATACTAGACAGATCACTATTCTACTCTATCCTCTATCACTAAATGGAGCGCTATTCTCTACTCTACTCACTATGCTATTTCTTTGCTGGGATCAT
Source organism: Acanthosepion lycidas (assembly GCA_963932145.1). Classification (NCBI taxonomy): domain Eukaryota; kingdom Metazoa; phylum Mollusca; class Cephalopoda; order Sepiida; family Sepiidae; genus Acanthosepion; species Acanthosepion lycidas. The sequence continues at coordinate 98,598,959 of OZ010579.1, forward strand.
TATGTGGATTACTGTTTCAAGCGAGTATTATCGAGTAAATACTATTAGTACGAATGTTATTCGAAGGTATCTGACATCAGTATTGTTCAACGGCGTTACTATAGTTATATCTGCGATTACAAAGTCTCTACTACAATTAGCATTACGAAGAGCAACGAATATTCGTTGGCATCACAAAAGTAGCAGCGAGTGTTCGTTGACATCACAAAATGTTAATTAATATGACATGTACCAGTAAAGCGTTACAATCTCCAAATATATCTTACAATCTCAATTCTTTTTAAATAACCTGCAAAGGGTTGATAATCAATGAATGAATATCTAATGTTTGCTGCATGGAAACGTTTAATCTCACCATTACAACTTTGAAAGTAGAGACCCTGTTGCATTTTATTTAAACCAACCGTACCATGCGCGTAAATAATGCATGCCTTGAAAACCCCATGTTTGTTATCATTGTGTATAAGTTTTATATTCTGTCACGTAAACAATCTCAACAGATGGGGTATCTGCCATTAAACTTACTTACGAATACATTTTAATTGCTTCTGACTTCGAAATAATACAAATCATTTTGCCTTTTAATTGAAAGCTACTTTTCTAAAGTTTATGAAAACTGGCCTTCAACTTCTTTGATGGCATTCATCTCAAAGTCATGTCCTATTTTCGCACAGAAGATTATTATTTACACCAATTAGAATGTTTGGGTTGTCGGCCCCATATTTGTTTCCATATACAAGAAATTTCGGCCGTTTTAAGCTGCGGCCTTCTTCAGGTGTTTTGAATTTCGAACTGAACCCTATTTTGTCCACCGAGGAAATAGTTCTAGTTCCACGTGCCGTGCCTCTTCCGGATATCTCAGTTTCAGTTAGGCCTTTTTTTTTAGTAACTTAACTCTCCAAGATTTTGTTCAACGAACGCTTTTATCATCTGGACCATGTGTCCTCAAGTAAGTGAAAATGAGAAATTCAGAAAAGACATGGCATTTGGGACTAGAACTATCATATGGTCCAGTGGATAAAAGCCTTGGTCGAAATAATCCAGTGACTTCATCCAAAGAGTTGTGAGTTCCGTTCCTGGACAGAGCAGAGGTGAACAAAAAATTGGAGAGTTGTGTTACTAAAAGGGAAATGGGTGAAACTGAGATATCCTAAAGAGGCATGGTACATGGAACTAGAACAATCTACCTCGGTGGACGAAGTAAAGGGTTGACTTAGAAATTCCAATCACCGGAAGAATGCTGGAGTGTAAAACAGCCGAAACGTCGTGAATATGGCAACAAAGATGTGAACATTGTAAATAGTGTAAATCATTAGAATGTCTCATCTCAAAAATATAGACGGAAAAGATTATTAGTTATTTCGCAACTCCAAATATAATTCCACTTAAAGTCATCGTCTAAATATGAATTTGAACTTTAAGGTTAAACAATACCCAAATGAGAAATATCTATAAATGATTTCATGGACCACATTCGGGGCGATTTTTAATATCCTGAACTTGTCTTATTACTGTTGGGAGTTCAATTAACTACTGCAATAGATGCAGTTGGCGTATCGCAAATACTTCCCCCACACACCCAATACATATTTATTTTGTAAATAAAAGCTACATCATTAGTCAACGAACTAATGCAAAACTTACCTTTATATGATAGATGATGATCGGAGTAACTATTGATAAATAGATGTAGACACGCTAATATCCCAAGATGGTAAGACTTGGCCATTCCGAAAATCAGCAATCGAGGTCCTGCTTTTGACCTGGGCTCGTTTGCCGACTAGTGGTTCCTGCAAGAAATCCATAATAGTGCCCTCTTGACGCAGAATATGTAACCTTATGACTTCGAACTGCTGTTTAAATTCCACCAAATTTCATTAATATTTATTCAATCTATTATGTTGCGACATAAATAATTTCTAGTTACGATTATAAAGATTGTCAAATATAGTACAGTGACATTGCATTCCGTTATATATTCAGCATTATTTACAAACGCTTGTAACAAGTTATCGATCAGTCTTTTGATAAGTTCTAAGTAAAATTCCACTATTTTGAGGTGAAAAGTTTTCGACGAACGTTTGAATCTCGTTTTTTTCTTTTCGCTTTTTTTTTTCTAAAAAAATGTTGACAGAAGGATTTATAATGTAATCAATCCTGACTACACTATTTACATTATTCGGACTATTGTCCTTATCTTTGTCGCCATATTTATTACAACGTTTCGGCAGTTGTACGCCGGCCTTCTTTATTTCTCTCATTGGTAGACTGTTCTAGTTCCACGTTCTATGTTTTAATGGATGTCAGTTATCTCCTGTTAATTCCCCTCTCCAAATTCTCCACTGCCTTAACCGGGTATTGAACTCACATTCTTGGGTCCTGTCACTGGATCTAACTAACGCTTTTGTCCACAGTGTCATGTGTCCTTAAGGTCATCTGTGTCAGAATTTCTGGGTATTATAAACCTAATATATTCAGAATCATTTTTTCCCAGTGCTCATATTGCAATTTTTGCTGTTATCATTTGATGTTTTTACTAGAGCTCATATTGCAATGTTTGTTGTTATTATCACTTTTCTCTGACTAGACATCTCGACATCAGTCGCTTTCTCATCTGTCTTTCTTTCTGTTTTTTTCTACAAATATTTTCATGGCATCTGCTCTGACGAGCATTTTCCCAAGTGTTCCAAATATATCAATTTAAGCGTGCTACTAGATTGTCATATAGGTCCCACAAATTTACTATTGAAATACATAAATTCATCTATCACTTCTACTGGAAAAATGTCTTTTCTCTCACTTCCTACCTGTGGATTTCTCTTCCGTTTCTTTACTTCCTGATAACTACAACCTTTAAAAGGTTAACGTCAATCCCCAAGTGTATATAATGGATTCGACTGGAATTCGAACTCGGCTCGCCGATTTCTCAGTCCGAGCTGCTATCCATTGCTCCTACTGTACGTAGCCTTGCGTTATCAAGGAGCAAAACATCTTTTTTTCGTATTGACGAGCCGTCGCGCTTTTCATAGACACGTTGCGGCTGCTGAACGTATAAATGTCCGTTTAGTTTTCCACTGCAATTTTAACCTCGAAATTAATAATACACCGATGATCGCACCACACACAGAAGATTACATTTTCTTCCATGGAGCACACCTTCGGGGGTTGGTTGTGGGAATTTTATTCTTGTTAGCATAGGCCATTATCATATGTAACTATTTGTTTCCTTTGTTACAATATATCCAAGGCAGTGTTTCTCAACTTGGTAAGCCTGTGCGTATTAATACGTCCTGAAAGGTAGCCAGGTGCACCTCAAGTTAACAGAAGAGTAATTTATGAATGACTTTTATATTTGAAAAAAAGATTTCTTTTTAAAAAGCTAGTGACACAAAGCAAATGGCTTCCAAGTTTACGTCCAGTTTTTATCATTTGATATTTTAAAGTGGATGCTAAATTCCTTAATCTTTAAGAAGGAGTGGATAATCCTTTCCTTTTTATCTTCTTCACGAGATTTAAATCACTCGTTGTCGACCTGTCGAAAAAAATACATTCTTCATAAATCCAATTAAATAAATCTGTACAGTTTATCTTCTTTGTGGATGCTAAATCAAAATGTTTATTTTCTAATTACATGAATATTTTTAATTATGAAAATTTGAAGTGTTTTAGTTATTCTACAAGTGCAACATGTAGCAAAATAGATGAGACAAACTGTTCTAAGCCATAGGTAGTTAGGCTGCCACATTCGTCTTTAAAATTCCCGAAAAAGTAAACTACTTATTTATCTAATAGTAACAATAGTACATCCCAAGAGAAAATGCTGGGAACGCAATACTTTTAGATGTTAATATTTGAAGTTGGAAAAGCTTGCATGCCCAAAAAGATATCATTTAAAACACTGGTTTTGAAGAGTAACATTGGTTTTAAACAGTGACTTTTGAGCTCAAATGTAAAATATATTTTGGCCACGTGATCTACGCTAAGATTCATTCGGCGCAACGCCATAACTTTGGGTCACTTATGTGTGTATCGAACACACTATAGGCGTAATGGTTGGCAAGAAAAGATCCCTTTCCACCACACGGGAAGGCGCCCAATAATTGATTTTTATTCAGTATAGATCAGCACCGAGAAGAAATAAATTGTGTTGAGGACGAGTGCGTTATAGAAATTTCCTAAAAGAGGAAGACCAACCTGGCTGGGTGCAAAACACACTTTTATGCGGCGGTTCAAAATGCGATTACTTAGAAACCGTTATTACTTTATGAACGAAGCAGTCGCTGCCCGGTAATTGTGGGGATATGCGGGTGGAGGAATGGATAGAATCTCAGAATGGAAAGTCGTGGTATCGAGTTCAAATTGCAGTCTATATTATTGCATTCACTTACGGTCAAATACTCTTGAGAAAGGTAATGAATTCATATATTCTATAGTTATAGGTTTAAATATGAGGAATTTCATCTAGATAAATCATTGATATTACCAAAATATTCTAGATGAAATATTTACTAGCAAACAAAGGAAAATAATTATTCTTAAATCCAAAATATATGTTCCCGCTTTAAGTAAATTTAGGTAACTTCATGAAATCGATAAAAAAGAGCGTAGCATGATAAGAACGACCTTGAACTTGATGATAAAAAATTATCGTCTAAATGTTTATGTTATTGTTAAGAGGAAAGCGCAAAGTATTTTTTGATTATTTTTTTTTTTAATTTTTAATTCTTCTTAGCACGTCCGAAATTTTAGTTAAATATTTTTTTAGTCAGCGAAATTATTAAAAATCGACATTTCAAACATTTTTTAAGGATTTTGTAAACAGAAATCAAATTCCCCGTTTAGAAATCTTGCAAAAATCTATTATACCTTTTACAAATTTTATTTGAAATTTAAAACTTTAAAGCTTATTTAATATATTTTGAATCAAGCATTACTTACTTTATTCTAAAAAAAAATACAATTAGTTTAAAATACGAGAAAATATTGCTTAGCAACGGCGAATATTGACAAGTGACGAGTGATGGTTTCACTTGACGGGCGAGTTATCGTAGTGAAAAACAAATTATATAATCTTTTCTGGTTTTCTGGTTTTTAATATTATTTTATGTATATTTATGAAATTTTAGGGCATTATTTTTTATTTTATCTCAGTAATTTTAAAATTGTTATGTTATTAAGAGGAAGGATCAAAGTATTTTTTGATTATATTTTACTCATTTTTAGAACATTCAAAATTTTGATTAAAAAATATCTTTTACTTGCAACGGTGGTCGTACTAATTTTAAGTATAGAAAATTTTCCCCTCTTTTGTGCTGTAGTAGGCAAATTGATTTGGAAATTCTGACAAAAATGAAATAATTCTCGTAGCTTACTAAATTTATGAGAAATTATCTACAAATGAATTAAATTATTTTTGGAATATTTTTATTAGAAAATCCTGGCAAAACATTTTTTTTTATATGTAATTCTCCTCCTAAATTAATTTTATGGAAGCTTTAGAAACCCATCAAGATAATTTGTAATGACTATATCAGTTAAAAGGAGAACTTCTTCAAGAATTTAAATCACCGATTTTATTTTGTAAAATCGGACCCGCTGTTACCGAAATTTGTTCTGAATCAAAAAATAAAAAAAACATATTAAAAGACTTTATTTAATTAGAGAAGCTTTTAATTGCTCTTAGTAATAATATATATCAAAAACAATATTGTCTAAAGTAAAAAAAATGGTGAAAAATAATTTTCTACCAGATTTGTTATCATTTATTTTCAATTTAGAATTGAATAATTTATAAAGTCTTTTAAAGTTCAACTTTGATGATATAATTCATAGGGCATATTGTTATTAAGTGACAATATATTAACTCATCATATATTTTAAAGTTTAAAATAATCTGCGGACAGTCTTTTTTTAAAAGACTTTTCATTTCTTTTTGTATGTGTGTTATATGCGAATAATTTCAACCTATGGATATCTAAATTATAATGTTATCATTAAAAGTAAACTTATTTCAAGGGTTTTCGCCCCTTAAGGAAAAAAAAATCTCTAATGAAAATTTTTGCCTGCTATTCCATAGATATTTATGATCACTTTCACCAGTCAATCCGCCGTCAATAAATCGATTAACACATCAGAAAAACCACGTTATGTTTTCACACTTCATGAGGTCATTCGTATAGTTGAAATAAACCGCTTTTATATGTTCTAATTGTACATACTGGTTGTTTGCAATTTGTAATAAAGCTATATAATTTATTATCTGCAAAGATATATTTACTTAATGACACCATTTACTAAAATAAACAGCTTTTTCAATAATTTTAAAATATTTTGCAACTTTAATCTAAAAGTTGTAAAAAAAATAATAATAATAATTTTTGTTAAAATTTATTTTTCACCGACAAAAATATTTGCCTTCTGACAATATTGTCCTTATTCATAAAAGCAATTAATTTCGGTAATTGTTCGTTCCATTTAAAAAAAAAAGAAAAAAAAGATGGTTCTTCAAAGACTTCCGCTTTTAACCGATATATTCACTAAAATCAACATTGAATTTCTAAAGTTTTCCTAATATTAGTTTGTGGGGGAGTAACAAACTGAAAAAAAAAAAATTATCATGATTTTTAAAAAAAAAATACATTTAAAATAGTTCAATCATCTGTGAATAAATCATGAAAGTTTCATTAAAAACACATTTTTATGCAAGATTTTCAAAATCAACATCTGTCATCGCAAAAAAAAAGCGCTAAAACTTTCAATGTTATTTAGCAATAAAACTTTCAAAGAGACACATGATTTTTTAATCAAATGTTAGAATGTTCTAAAAAGGATGCAAACATTTTAAAAAAAGAAAGAATATTTTGTCCGTTCCTCATAATAATAACATAAACATTTAGACGATAAAATTTCGTTTTCATCAGTTTTAATGCCGCTTTCATCAATGATACGCTCTTTTTTTTTTAACGATTTCAGGAAGTTACCGAAGTAAATATGATAGTCAGCCGTCAAAAACAAAACAAATCACTTTTAATTTGGGCTCAGATTAATTGTGTAACATTTCCGGTCAATAAAGCAACAAGCTTTATCCTTGGAAATACGCAATCTGGTGCAGCAACGCCCGTTGCCCCAGTAGAGTACAGTTGTTGATATTTTTGATATATTTAGGAGATTGGCAGAAGGGAAAAAGGCAATTTTTGTCCTTGCGCATGTTGAGTCATATATTACACTGCCCTTTTGTCATGCTTTGAGAAGCTGGGGAAGTGAATAAGTGTAATTGCTCAAGGAAGTTTTAGTTTGAACCCACCATGTCTCGAACCTACACGCAAGCCACCAACCTGCCACTGGATGCCATGCCCCTAGCGTTTACCCCTGTCGGCTGCCGGCATATTCGTCTCGGCAATGTTACCACCGACGGGTAGCTAGAGGCCAACCAGTGGCCCGTCAGTGGCCTGCCGATGGCTGCAACCAGAGGAGCGCTGCTGTTGCAATCGGCGACCCGCCATCCGACCACTAGCGTCTTGCGTGTAGGGGATATCTGTCGACGTATGGTTGAGAAGGAGCGCACCTTGTTAAAATACGGAGAACACTTCGTTGCAGTAAAAAGGACCGCCTTAGAAATACATGTAGTTTTGCCACTAACCAGTAAAGTCTGAGAGTCCATACATTATACCCTGTGGTATATTTACCCCTGTTGATAAACAAGGGTAAATATAGCACAGGGCACAATACGATTTTCTGCAATCTCCATTTTCGCTAATTTAGAATATCTTTTGATGAGAAAAAGGAAAACATTATTAAGGAGAATGAATAAAATAAAAGGAATTAGGTAGACAGACCATAACGATTGGCAGTGCATTTAAACTTTTGAAAGTTGAATGGAAAGCAAGAATCAGGATGGGTGTTCTACAAGCTAGAAATTTGAAAGAAGAAACTGTTAAGATAGAACTTACGATTACATATAACGATTTCATCAATAAAATAACGAGACCCGCTTGCCAATTGAACAATGCACTAAAATGCGAGGGTACCAAAGTGGAAAGATTATAAAACAATCTTAATAGAAAAATTACAAGGATGTTAAGCTAAAGAGTGGGGAAAATGACTGACGTCAAGACGTCAGGTCAAGATCAATAACACTGCAGATACTTTTATCAAAAATCTCTAAATACATAGCAAAAGCAACAGTTCAGATGTAACAGTAATGAAATTAAACCTAGGTTTGTATGATACAAGGACTAAACAAACTTGCACTGAGATACTAAACCAAGTTAAAAGTTCTTCCGGTTTCGAAATTTAACATTTGAAATCGTAGATTTTCGATCCATCGCACTCTGGGAAACGACTATTTCAAAAACGAAATTATTCCCGTTATCTCATTTTTCTTAATTCACAGTTCTATTGCGAGCAAATTACTCCTTTCGCAAATCCCAGTTACTAGTCTTCGAGAAAAAAAAAACTACTTCTATTGCTTTAGTTAATCAGCAGCTAACTGGCAATTGACGTTATATTCAAATATTCTTTGTAGCCAGACTGATTAATTCAAGTCAAAATAGTCTATAGCATCTTCAGATGCGAGACAAATACTTCAATATCGGTTCACTGCGTTTTCAGCGTATTTTTTATCTTTTATGCAACGCGACACGCAATATTATTTCAGCATCAACTTCCAAATTTGAATCCACAATATTGCATCATGTTCCATGTAACTGATCAGGAAGCCGGGCTTCTATTTCCCTTTCTGGGTTTGTTTATAAATAAAGAACCCTTACGATAATTTGATGCACGATAATCACATTACATCATAAGACCCGTAATCGATTATGGTCGTAAGGGGAGAGCATATATTGCGACCATAGTAGAAGTGATGTCTCTTGGGAAAGACAGCCTGGTGGAGCCCATTAATCTTAGGTTGGTTTTAATTTCAGAGTTTTCCTTCTCCTAGAATGGTTGTCTCTGTAACTTTATGTAGATAAAATAAAGAGAATAATTTAAGGTTGAAAATTATGAAGTTAAAAAAATATCCCATCTAAAAACAGCCACACAGGTTGTTGGAATTATATCATATTTCTTGAATACGATATATTTCATAGGTTAAGTTGTCAGTTACAGATCCCGAAAAAGAAGAAGCCTGTTACGGTGCCTTTTCATTGGCTAATGAATATAGAATCAGCAATTGGCGTGAAAGCGAGATTTCTTGCTAAAAAAAAAAAAATTAAAATGAATGATTTTCAACTTCCAAAATTTTTTCGTAAGAATTTTCGCCTTGCCTTGAAAACGTGGATCTGCAACTCCTAAAATTGGAAAGTATTTCTTAGTTGCTTCTCCCTCTCCGCTGCTGTCATGCCTGCGGAAATGTTTCCGACGTGGAGACATTAAAACTAGAAAATACATATACATGCGTTGTAAAATAACACAAAAATTCCTCCTGTTGAAAACACAGATGTGATTGTCAATATGTCAAAGAGATGGTGCGACTTGAGTTTGTTGACCTGAAAACAGTGGTCAACAAGTACCATTTAGATTCACATGCGTGAATATGTCACAGCTACCTCACAGTAAGAGAGCTCAATCTGCGTTGTTAATTGACCTACAGTCGGTGAAAGATGAGTTCAAAAAGAAAGAAGGAAGCGGGAATTGAATTCGGTACGTCAAGTTCCAATAATCCATGCCTCCAAATAGTGTGCTGTAGCCATTTCCTAAAATGTAGATTTATCGTTTATTCATGTCTTTCTTATTTAGTTATTCACTATAAACAATATCCACGTGTTGATATAGCTAAACGTGGTTAGTCTGGTACAAGGCTATATGTGATGAGCGTTAGAGGAATATTAAATTTTCGATAGTACTTCTAATCTGCAAGATAAAATTGTTAAGCACTTCTGTATGGCTAGATATATTATTAACGTTACTTAGCTAAGTATGAAACAAAGTCAGAAATGTTGGCAGGATTCTGATTTCAAAGGTATCAGATAAGACCAAAAATGGTGTATTTCCATATAGACAGTGTTGCAAGATTATTTCTACACTAACGATATTTTTCAAGGAAAAGTTGTATGCTTCCATTAGTTGTAACCATCCCACCTAAGACCAAGAATCTTACGTCCATACGGTCAAAGCTTCATCATTTTTTTTCACTTGCCAGAACGAATTTCTACTTTACTAGCTTCATACGGAAAAAGTGTTTTGTAAAACAAAGTCCCATGTGAATGTTTCGCCGAACACAATCTTAATCTCTCCAAATCTCAAGTGGATATCCACCATGTTTTATAATCTTCTCTTTCTGTTATGATGTCACCACCTCACGCTACATCAAGTAACCGTCTACCTGGAGTGACTTTTGGGTATTGTATTTGCTGAACCATAAGACGAAGAAAGATCAAACTCACTCTAGTAGCCATGTTCTATACAATTCACTTTCTACCTGTATATCCGGTGTGTTATATTCCCAATCCAAAATATTTTCTTCTATGTGCCGCTTTCCTTCAAAAGGTCAGGTTATCATGGTTCGCCACAATTTGACGTCTTTTGTAGATCAAGATATATGTGAGGTAAAAAAAATACAATATTTATTAAATTTTTTTTTTTTTTTTTTTTTTACATCTTCTAAACCTTGTCCAGCTATCCATTTACTCAAGTTAGGTGTTGTTCACTTCTGTCCATTTTGTATTTAATCTATCTTGTGAGTATCAACTTTTCCAAGCCGTCTTTCCACATTATGTACCCTGAAAATTTCAACTATCACTTATTAGCGTTAATTACCGTCTGCACATCACCTCTCTCTCTCTGCCTGTCTGTCTCTCACTCTCTCTCCGTGTCTCTCTCTGTCTCTCTCTCTGTCTCTCGCTCTTTCATTAGTTCGAGAAAGAGTAGTTGAAAGATTGCTTCCCGTTCAAATTTTCTTGGTGCTCTTGCAAGACATGACTTCCGTTTATCCTGCCATTGACACTTGGAACATTTCTGTAGGTCGAGTCTTCCTCGCGACTGGGTTGCTCACCATCCTTCTTATCCACACGGTGGTCGACAATTCTTTGTTTTGTACCGTGCCCGTTTAGGACGTAGGCGATCACGGCTTTCCACAGATTCTGTCCTTCATAAATTTTGGCTTTTAGTTATTCTGAACCTTGTTATTCTGAACTATGTTTCGCCATTCATTTACTCAAGCTCCCTAAGTATGTTATGCGTTGTTTTCCTCTGTCTCTCTAGCCTTTAATCTCTCTAGTGAGTATCAGATTTTCCAGACCTTCTTTTCTCATTATGTGCACTATAAATTATAACTGCCTCTTCCTGATGCTAAATATAAACGTCCTTTTTGTTTCAATTTTTCTTCTTCGTTGGTCACATGTTCCGCCCAAGTTATCCTCAGCATCCTTCTGGCGAACCATATTTCTCTTGCTTCCAGGCTATTTTTTTCATCTTTGAGGAGATTGTCCAGTATTCACTGCCATATAGGAAGAATGATATCTTTCTTTCTAAGAAAATATTTCTTTTTCTTAATACTCGACTTAGCTTTTGGAATGTATCTTTCTTTATCCAAGTGCGCCTTCGGATTTAAGTGTCATACTTTCTGTCCTTTGATAAAATACTTCCCAGTAGATTAAAAAAAATCATTACACTTTTTTTTTGGATTTCGTGAATTTTAGAAAAGATATATAATTATTGCAATTTCTATGGCTGTTGCAGACACTCTCATTTCTGCTGGAGGCGGCGCTTGCATTATCCTGCAAACCCGATTACGTTAAACTAGGTGCCAGGTTGTAAAATGTGTGAGATTAACCTTTGGGTCAAAGATTTAGGTATATGGGCTGAAGGATGCGATATATTGGCAATAAGACCCTCAGGTTATACAATTTCTATTGGAAATGTTTCTTTTTCCGAGGTAGATGGCCGAGTTGGGTCGAGAAATCTGTCACCGCTTCGAAGAAGTATATCGAATCGAATGAGTGACGCTCCATCCGCAAATGTCTTCTAATATGTTCACTGCTTATCATTAAGCCAATGTGTAAGGGGCAAATCAGAATTAAATAAAAATGAAGCAAAGATGCTGAAAGCAAATATTTCTGAAACTTTATTTTCACTTGCTGTAGGAAGCGTTTAGCATTCTTCCTTGTTTAACTCTTTCTTCTTTCTTCTTTCTTCTTCCTCTTTCCTCCCACCCCTGATTTACAATCTGTCTTTTTTTTTCTTCATTTCTCTTCCTGTCTAAACAAAACTGAATCTAAGTAAATTATTAAAGATGATTTAAAAACAACATTATCCCTACCTCCGTTTCCAAAATGGGCCATTCTATGTCCTCTCCATCCTACCACCTCTATCACCTTATATCAATTTGAAACTATCCCTCAAATACTTGTATTAAAAATAAGAGAAAACAAATTCCTTTGTATCTAGAGATGTAACGTGAAGACCCAGATTTTTTTTTCTGGGGAAATAAATTATAGTCATAAAACCTTAAGGTTGTCTCTTTCTTAATTATTTAATTAATAATTGCTCTAAAGTTACATTGGTCTCTCTGGATTGCATCCTCTTTGGAATTATCCACAAGGATTACCAAACACTTCATTACCTTATTATGTGTGTGTGTTTATATATATATATATATATATATATATATATATATATATATATATATATATATATATATATATATATTGCCTGACGTGCTATACCATTTAGCTACAGAGGAAACGTCTGGTTAGCAAGGTTGAATTACTGCTTTTAAACTACACCAAGCTAACCAGACGCATCCTCTGTAGCTAAATGGTATAACAGGCTATATGACGGTTTCTTGTAGGATACAAGCCCGACTCCTATGGAAGGAAACATATGTTTTAAGAAATTTCTCGGATATTCAGGCCAGTAAATGCCGTTATTATTGTTTATTATAAGCAGATCATTTACTTACATATTGGTATCTATAAACATAACGTTTAAACAATGAATAAATTAAAATATTTGTCGAACTTAGTCCATCTTATAATATATGGCGTCATTTGTTTACATTAATATATGCTTCGAGCAGATATGAGCGTTCGAGAGAAATCATGGACAATGTGTAGTTTAAAAGCAGTATATATATATATATATATATATATATATATATATATATATACACGGGGGTAGTTTTTACACATTTAGTGCCAAGAAATTAAAACAGTTGAACGAACACAAGAAAAATTAAATAAAAGGCTTAAGCGCGGTACTATTCAGTCGTGTAAAAGTGGGATTGCTCCCCAAATACACAATACATATATATATATATATATATATATATATATATGGGGTGCGATGGATAAACTATCGTCTTAATTACGTAAAAATGAATATATCAGTGACATCTCATTTATGCATATATTAGATTGGTGCAAAAATAATGTCGTTTTCTCACATAGTAACATATGTGAGAAAACAACATTATTTTTGCACCAACATAATATATTTAGAAAAATCGCACAAATTATCTTGAAATACGAAAGAGTAAATTTATTCAATAAAATCACCATTGGCTTCAACTACGGCCTCCAGACGACTTGGGGATCTCCTGCGTGTCTTCTGGCCGGTCCCTTTGTTTAAATTAGTGAATGATGTCATAATCATTGCCTTTAGAATTACAAGGGGTTTTCTTGGTCACTCGCTCAACTGGACCCCACATATAATAATGAAGGGGGTTACAGTTTGAGAAGTTAGGTGTAAGGGGTGTTGTTGTCACTGGAATTGTCTGACATCCATGACTGGGTTTTCTTGCTTTTTGTGGTATGGTGCAGAGTCCTGTTTCAAGACATAGCTTTTTCCAGCATCAACCAATTTTTACTCAGGGCGCCACTACCTCCTCAAGTCCTTGATGTAGGGGTCCCTTATCAGAAAGAGCACAGTGAGCTGCCGTTCCTTCGTCATCACCATTAGACGCATCAAACTATTTCCGAATCCTATGCATTGTCCTCAGACATTTTGAAATGTTTGTGTTGGAGATTTCAGGCGCGAATGCCAAGCAGGACATCATGTCGGGGGAGTGAATTGCTTCATGTTGCTTTTTTTTTTCACAGACGGTTACCAACTGACCCTACTATACTATGTAATCAAAAACTAACAACGCTTCGGCGTGAAATTAAAAATATAAAATGGCGAAGATTTACCCATCGCATCCTGTATGTAAAATCTTATTATTTAAATACTGATCGTATTATTGCTTCCCTGTAGAATATATAAGCTGTTATTGCTATTTTTTGTGACTGGTAATTTAATTGAAAATGCGCGTCTATTGACCCACACTTCCACTCCTGCGAGAGAAAATTGAAAATAAGAAGTATTTAATTACGGAGTACTTCTAATTTTTTAATTAATGTAAGAAGTAATCGTCCACAGCTGGCTACATTCATGTATCGTGTTAGTAATGTGATTATTTCTATCGATGACAACCAATCCCGCTAAATAATATTTGCATACCTAAATTAAAGTACAGTACAAGTAAATAGATAAATAAATAAAAAGTGATAAACTGGAATTCTTTTTCCGCTCGGTTTTGAATTAATACGGGATGCTCAGACTTATGCGAAGTTAAAACTTAATAAGTGCAAATAAATACATTTTTAAATAGACATCTCCCCTATCACCACCACTAAAAAGCCTAAAGTTTCTGAATACCAGGTAAGAATGTTTGCGCCAATCCAATATTAAAAAATGAAGCTCTGTTTCAATATTAATTCCAGATCCAAGTTTATATATAATAGTAGGTTTTCGCAAAGAAAGATCTATTCCCTACTTGAAATCTATGAAATAAACATTTTAAATGAATATTTCATGCATAAATTGGATTGTTATCGTTAAGAAAAGTTTTAGAATTATATTCCAACCTGTATAAATGCCAACATTTATAAATTCAAATTTCAAACACTTTTCTGCACAATAAAAGACGATGTTCCGAAATAGAACAATGAAAATCAAATGAAAATCAAAACAGTCCTGGAATAAAAGAACAGAATATAAGAACAGTTAATTAAGGAAATAAACATTTTTTTTTTAAATCAATATACAAATTAATTAAACTTGAAGAATGGTATGGCCTAAAAGTAGACAATATATAAAATAAAAATTGAGCTGCTAGTGTGCAAATTTCTCTCTCTCAAGACATTATTTATCAACTCTCAGTTGCGTCTCTGTATTTGAGCAGAGAGCGCTAAGGGGCTTCTGTGTACCAGAGGGAGGAAGGGATCGGTGCTCGCATCGAGGCGAGCGCAACCATCGGTTGTGGGGTTGATGGTAATTTTTGTTCCTGTCCCAGGCTTACACGCTTGGGTCCCACCTAAAAAAATAGACCTTGTATTACATCTCGTCCTAGTGTGTTTGTGCGTGGGGAGGGTGGTGGTGTCAGAATAAATACTGTATGTAAACTTCTCTCTCTCAAGTAGTTTGTAATACATTCTTTATCAACTTTCAGTTGCGTCTCTGTATTTGCGCCGAGTGCGTTCAAGGAAAGCTTCCTTAAAAGGACAGAGTCACAAATATGGAGAAATCGCGCACTCTCATTGCCCCAGAGAGAGGGATCGATGCTCGCACCGAGGTCAGCGAAACCGACGGTTGCGACTTCAGCGAACAATTTTTGTTCCTAGCCCAGGTGTATGCGCTCGTGCTCCCCATATTTAACCAACCTTGTGTCACAAACTGACCTCTTGAGTTGTTTAGTAAATACAAATTGCTCTTTCGAGTGGGTTGATCTATCATCTCTCAGTTGCGTCTGTGTATTTGGTGGAGTGCGCAATGGAGCGACTCAGTCAAAAGACGGAGTCGCAATTGAGGAAAATTTTACTGAGAAGTGCCCCGCCCTGGGGAACAGCTACTCAACGCTGCGCAATCTCATTGCACCAGATAGAGGGATCGGTGCTCTTACTGAGGCCAGCACGGTTGCGAGGGCTCGGGAATTTTTTTCCTAGCCCGGGTGTTCGCGCTCGGGATTTCCACCTTAAAACGAACTTGTGTTCCAACGCCATTTCTCGGATGGTGGGGGCGGATTCAAGTAAATGTCAAATTCCTATAAGGTACTTTCTACCACGTTTATTTTTACCATGTACTCATTTGCGTCTCTGTCTTTGGACAGAGTGCTCTCAGGGGCAGCTTTGTCAAAGGACAGAGTCGCAAGTAAAGAAAATTATACTGAAATGTGCCAAGCCCTGGGTAACAGCTTCCTGTCTTATTGAATCAGAAAGAAGGATCGGTGCTCGCATCGATGCCAGCGCAACCGACAGCTGCGTGGGCTCAAGCGTTTTTTTCTTCCTAGCCCGGTTGTAAGCTATCAGGCACCCCACATTAACTCAATTTTAAAGCATCAAGTACAGATAAAATATATTGTTTGTTATTTTACCATAAAAATATATTGTTGGTAAATCTGCATTAAAACTGTACTGTTGGTAATTTTTCTATATATAGGTATTTTTCGTAATGTTTATACAAAAATGTATTGCTGGTATTTTTACTATAAATATGTACTTATATACTTTCATAGTGTTTTGAGGGGTTTCACTGTTTGCCCATTGTTGGGACCCTAACAGTTGCCACTACCCCTAGTCATGGTGGACTGGGGACAACAGCAATTAAGAGGTTGTTCCACACTCCTCAAATCCTTCAGTCTTCTGATCACAAGCCATGCTGCCAAATGTAGTTTATCGTTAGACGCAGAACTTATACAAATCACAGAATGTTAACAACCCTTAAAAAGAAGTCAGTCAGTCAACTATTCCAAGTATTGAAGAATATAAATTCTATCAAAAGGATTTATTTATTTTTTTACATTAAAATCTACAGAGTGGTTCGAAAATCTTATCAGCCTTTACTGCTCTTCCAAAATGTAGGAGCCCTTGTCTGTCATCTAAATTTGAAAATTATATTATAAATACGTCACTTTCGGATAGCCCTGTACATTCATCTGAAGCGTTTATCACTGTTTGTTTACAGCTTTTCAATATCGCACATTTAATGCTTTTTAACAATTTTAACCAAACAATAATGTGAAAAGAAAGACTAATGCAACTAAATAATTTTACTGATATTGCATAACAACTATAATCGAATATTTGTGTGTAAACAAATGGATTAGATAAAATTAGTAATGAAGTTATAATTAAAAAAATGAATACGACCAAGAATTATATCAAAATGAGGAAATAATTAAACAATAAACGCTAAACGCTAAGGAATCAATATTACATTTTTTTTTCTCTCTCTCTTTTTGATTTTAATTTGTATGCAATTGAATTTTACACTCATATTATTTGTTTGCTATAACTGTTTCTGATCAATTTTACCCTCCGCGACGGCAAAGAATAAAACCCTGAAAATCGACGATTGAATCACTTTCTATCCAGCCAAATAGACCAAACCCCCCATTTTTTTTTTTTTAGAAATTCCATCTTTCTATTCACCCAACTAATCCCGCTTCGATTTTTCTCATTCGGGGCTTCCGTCTCCTTCATTTCACTACTTAAAAAAAAAAAAAAAAAAAAAAAAGATTCGCAAGACTGATTCGTTTTAGCTTTTTTATTTTTTTTGTTGTTGTTGTTGTTTCATGCACCGTTACACGGTCACGTGATCCATGAGTCAGACGCTGAGCTTTCATTTTTGTTTTCCATTCGCAACTTTTGTCTCCTCCTGTTTCTCATCTTTCTTTTCTTCACACTTACGTGCGCCCCCGCCGTCTCGCGTTTATATGCACACATGCACATATATCTCTCTCTCCGCGCTTCCTTCAACCATCAACGCTATTTTTGTCTGTTCTTTGTCCTCTTTTGCTTTTGTGTTAAAGCTATTCCTTTTCAATTCGGCTTTGCATCTTTGTGTCACATGTTGACAACGTTGCTGCATTTATTTGCCTAAAGATTTCAGATTTTATTTAAAAAGTAGTTTTTTTTTCACGATAAATCCATAAAGTTTGGCTATTACTTGTCCCAATAAACTCTAATCATACAGTGGCTAGTATCCTCCCTGTTGCAGACGCTTGCTCAAGCAACTCTGTGCTTCTTCACACGCACACACCTTCATTCACAAGGCTTGCGTAAACTCGTGCTATTGCTTTCACGCACATCCGGACGGTGCTCTACGCTAGCCGATATTGTGCCAACCTTAAAAAATCAATCTTAGTGAGATTCGAAACTAGTTTCATGGTTAAATCTTTCTAACAGCGAGGACATGTGTACATTTTGTGTTAAAACTTGTATTATCCAAACGATATTGTAAAATTTCAGTGATATAATTTGATTTATATTGAGAGAGTGCCAGATTCTAATATCGATCATTATATATATATATATATATATATATATATATATGTGTGTGTGTGTGTGTGCGTGTGTGCGTGTGTGTGTGTGTGTGTGCGTGTGTACTTTACAATTGGAATTAAGATACTTTATGTTAATGGCCATTTTCACCTACGAATTTTAATTTTAAAATTCGCAGGATTTTTCAAACTATTTATGTTATCAGTTTGTAGTGTACTAATTATTTGGAGAAAGAAGGTGAGAGAGTATATTATTGCCGACTTATTGGGAAGTATGGAGAGAAGAAAACACCATTACTGGAATTATATTATGGAGGTAAGAGAGCCTGGGTAAGAGGAGGAACGAGGAGACTGATGAGCTGACCGATATCCTAATGGTCACACAGCCAAAATTTGATTCGACGGAAATTCACGAAAATTAACGAAAGCGTGAAAAAAAAACAACAAAAAAAAAACAATCAAGAATTAACGTTAGGCAAATGAAAGAGAGTTAATTCGGAATTATTGGTATTATGCTAATTTCGGTTAAATCGTTAATTTCCGTGAATTCCCGTCGAATTAAATTTTGGCCGTGTGATTATTAGGATGTCGGTCAGCTCATCGGTTTTCTCATCCCACCCCTACGTAGGCTCTCCTACCACCATAATATAATTCCAGTAACGGTAGTTTCTTCTCCCCATACCTCCCAATAAGTTCCCTATAACATACTCGCTCACATTCTTACTTCAAATATCCAAAGAAACAGTATTCCACTACAAACTGATACCATAAACAGTTTGGAAAATCCTGCTTATTTTAAAATTACATTTCGTAGATGAAAATGGTCATTAACTAAAGGTACCCTAACTCCAAAGAAAATGTGCTCTGTTTAATGAAAATAAACATTGAGCGACTTTTGTGAGTCAGTTTTCAAATTCTGTTGTGTTCATAGGACTAGCGTGGATTATAGCAACGAATTACACTTTCGGAAATTAAGAGTAAGCCTGCGTACATCAAGATTTATAGGTTTTACAAAACATTTGTTACTGTAGTATAAGATAAGTCTTAAAATGGCTAATTGTTTAGTAGAAAACGCTCGAAAATAGCTGTATTTGCTCAACTTATACAAGGATTAAGAACAGAAATAAGAATAATTGTACACAGACAAGAAAACAAAAAGAACTAAAGAAAATCATCTTGTCATTTTGCTTCAATGAAAAATTGCTGGCCAAATTATATATATATATATATATATATATATATATATATATATATATATATATTTATATATTTATATATATATAATAATATTTTTTTGTTTAAAAATATGATTCCTTCGCTACATAAGAGTTCTCATGTTTCAAAAACGTGAGCCGAAATCATGCAAATAATTATTAAAATTAAGTTGAATTGAGGTGTTTAGACTCATTTCATCTTCAATTTAGATTCCTAAAATTTCGCGTGAAGATGAAACGAGACTAAACACCTCAATTTCGGCTCTCGTTTTTGAAACATGATAACTCTTATGTAGCGAAGGAATCATATTTTTAAAGAAAAAATATTATTATAAAAAAGCTCTACTTACGTATGGAGCACTGTCTTCTTAAAAATAAAAACAAAAATACTAAGGAACTCCGGATTATGCACCCAACGCGTTCTTTGCAATTTTATGCATACCTGCACACTTATATATATATATATATATATATATATATATAAAATGTACAGCGTTATTAATTTATTTTTCGCTTTTTTGCTCTTGTGGCATTCTTAAAGACGAATGTTTACTTTTTCATGCCTTGTCAACATGTTAATTGTTTTAATTAATCACTTCATCAGCTTAATTTTATTCGCAATTTTCAATGTTGTATTTATATCACTCAATAAACTTGCAATATTCTTCCTTTCTCTTTTGTGGATATGTCGTTCTTAAATACCATCAAAGTTCACACACAGACACACACACATACACACATGGTATAATAGGAAAATTGTCCAAATTCTGTAACAGCAAAAACTGTTTGAACAGTTGAATTGTAGAAATGATTAAATATATCTTATTGAAATTCTCTGGTGTATTTATAACCCTATTGGAATCCACTTTGAGCATTAAGAAATTATCATGACTGTTCAAGAATAATGATAATAACGATCAGAAACGAAAATGACAGACTCATCATTAATTAATTATGTATCGGAAGCACATGAAGGATTGAAAAATTCAAATATATATATGTATATATATATAATTCCAGGATCATTTTTCACATTATTTAAGATAGTCTTCGCCCTCTCTAACCTTTAAACTTCCTGAGCTGGAGGGGTGCCTCTCAGGTTTCACGTACGATTTCATGTTCAAGTCTTTTTTTCACTGCTCTTTCTACTGTCATAGTTGAAACTCCTTCTCCCTCACGTGCCAAACCACTTATGAATTGAGCTGGATCTTTGTAATTGATCTGTTTAGCTCTAAGTTGAAATGATGATTACTCTTGCTGTTGTAAACTCTTGATCCAATTTTTCCTCTCTACTCGTCCCTTTTTTTTTCAACTTATTTACCGACTTCTTGATTCTTTAATTGACTGAATGTTGCTTCTGAAGGTCTGAATGATTTTTTCTCACGCCATTGCTCAGTTTAGACGATAGTGGGGCTGATACAAAACCATTTTAAACTGTTCTCTTTCTAGCGCAATAACTTTAAGTTTTTTTTTTCTATGATTCTTCAAGATGTCTAAGCGTCTTATCTGGAAAAAAGAAACTCAGTTTAGTGTATTTTAGATATTAAACATTTTGCGAGATGGAAAAATATGCTATAACATAATTTGGACAATTTTACCATTAGACCCGGCACACACACACACACACACACACACACACACATATATATATATATATATATATATATATATATATATATATATATATATATATATATACTAAAAGTTAAATTACGTTAAATTCTTTGAAGTTTTACGTATTTCCATATTTGTATTATTATTATTATTATTATTTGATTTGATATCTTCTTCGACTCCGAGATGTTTCGACCATGTAATAATCATCATATATTAGGACTTACCGCAGCTTAGAAACACAACACTTTCCTGAGTACATAAGCTGTTGCAGGCAGAGTTCCCATCTGCGCGCTCCCAACAATATCACTTATTTTCAAGACGTCCCCCGTAGTAGAAAGAAATAGTTCCGAGTGCACCACCAAAAAAAGGTACAACGTAAGCTTCTTTCGATACGTCACTCATTTTCCCTGACAGGTCTTGTTACTTCTGTAATTTTGCACTCAAAGTTTCTGTCTGCCAGGAGAATCGTACAACACATAAATTTCATTTTCACATTCTTGAGCACTCATGGTGGTGAATAATCGTAATACTCCTATTTGCACCCGAGACCATCTTTCTTGCATTTTGTTATATTGCCGTCCATAAAATGTCTGTACGAACTGATTACAGATGCTTAAAATGTGTTGTAGAGTTGTTCAGTAGCTTTCATACAAAACCTTCACAAGAATAACTCAGCCGTCCTATTAGTAGATTATTTGATAGAATTTGTTCTTAAAGCCTGCTCTTGCACTGCACATAT
The DNA here is from genome assembly GCA_963932145.1 of Acanthosepion lycidas. Lineage (NCBI taxonomy): Eukaryota > Metazoa > Mollusca > Cephalopoda > Sepiida > Sepiidae > Acanthosepion > Acanthosepion lycidas. The sequence continues at coordinate 98,620,788 of OZ010579.1, forward strand.
CATCATTTCAGTTTCCTTCTTTAAGAACCTGTTCCTGAGTCACATCCATGATTTCGGATGTTCGGCTTATTGCGATAATGCTCCCTAGACGTCTTTCTTTAATCCATTCATCGACTCTCTCATCATAAATCCTGTACGCATAATCTGCCAGTCTTTCTTCTATAATGATATTTTTCATTCATCGCACATTTTACCATCCAGTCCTTGCTATTATGTAAGTACTCATACAAGGCTTCACGTTCTGATTATACATCATCATCATTATTATTTTATTTACTTTGATTTCTAGTGTATACTCATTAACTCATTACTTTCCGGGTCCCAACCGGAGACCTAAGGTCAGAAATGGCACGATGACGTTTTCCACAGAGCATTTTGTGAAAAAAAGCACACAAATATTTTACATAGATAAATAACTTCGTAAGGAGTGGGCTGTACTTGTGAGAAAATTGTTTTGTTTTCCTTTAAGGCATGGGATACCAGAAATCCCTTCAATGTGTCTATTGGAATATTTTCAAATTAATCCAACGACTCGCACTACAAATGGGATTGTTGATGCCCACATTTTACAGATTTTGATTTCAAGACCCTTGTGTTTTGATAGCTTTTTTGAAGATCTTCAAAGATACACTGCTGTTTGCTGTTTGCAGTTTGCCGGGAGTGTCATGTCACTAAGAAGACACATTTTGTTTTGAGGTCTCTAATCACGATGTCTGGGCAATTAGCTTTGATTTTATTGTGTTTATTATGAAGTCCCATAAAATTGTTACAGCTTCTATTGCCGTAACCGTGTCTGGATGGTGTTCATACGAATTTCTTTTGCTGTTTCCATTCCGTTAAAAGTTATATAGTTTCCAATGCAGGTAATGGACCACTCTGTCATGACGGATGTTATATTCAGTGGGTAACAACACCGTGCAACCTGATAAAAATGGTCAATTGTTTCTGGATACTTATCACAAAATCTACATTGTGGTCTAACATAATTTTTCATTATATGTGCTTGTTAGTTTCTAGGTAGCAAGCATTAGTCCTGTGCAGCAAGAATAAAACCTGCGGTTTCTGCTTTTAACCCTGCACAACGTTGCCACTGATGGGTACGGGGTTTGTTGATGTAGACACACCCTGTACTTGTTTGGTACAGGCAGAATATTGACCGTGAAGCTGTCTATCTTGCCATCGTTTCTTTATCTGGTCGATTGCATTTTCCTTTGCTATCTATTTTAAGTGTTTGACAGATGCATTATGTTTTATTTGCATTTCTTCACCCATTTGAAACTCTATTTTGAATTTTTTGACTTCTTTTATTATTGAACAAAGTTACTTCTTTCGTATTTTTTTTTTTTTGACACAGATCATTATCCAGTCTTCTATAGTTTTCAGTTGTCTAATGTTGTCGTTATTTAAGACAGTTCTAGCTTAACTAGTCTTTTGCTTAATTCGGATAGAGATGGCCAACATCAGCCTTGGCATGCGGTTGCAATTGAGACTCTTTCTCGTCTTGGCGTCCATTCGATTAATATCAGCTATGGTCCAGTTAAGAATATTAAAACTCTGTTCCACCACAGGGACAACCAAGGTGTGTATTGCTGATATTCGGTGTTTTTTTTTGTTTTTTGTTTTTTTAATTCAACTCAGTATTCAATACACGACGCACAAACATTTAGTACTTCTGTCTTACATTCTCCTTCATTTAGGGATGCTATATTCCATCTCTTTCACTAATTTCCAGGCATCTATAGGTTGTTTTTTTTTATTCCAGTTCCCTCAGCTTTGTGACAATATCTAGATCTACAGAGTGTGCTTGTGTAATTATCCCTTTCTTGAATGTTACATTTGCGCATTTATCTAATCCGAAATCCATACGTATATCGTCGCTGAAAGATTTTCACAGTACTGAAGAGACCTTCAACTCGTTGTCGTCTTTGGCAAAGAGTTTGATACCATACAGGTAGAGTAGATGATTGAATACATTCTTTTTTTAACTTTTATCAATAGTTGTTATTGTTTAGTTTATGCCTAAGGGGGATTAAGGGCAGACAAACAGAAAGCGGTGACAGAGTTCCATTGAAAGATTCCTCGTCGGATATTCAGTCGGTTGGGGGTGGCAGTGCTTTTTCTATTATTCTGGTATAATATGGTTATCTTCATTCACCTGATGTCTTTAAGGAAATTTTCTACTAGCGATGCGACTTTGTAAAATTCCAAATTCTTAAAACCCAAGAGTGTAGCACACTATCAAAGGTTTTACGTCAATCTATCCATGCTCTACTGAGATTTATACCTCATTTCCTGCAATTTTCCAGGATCATTTTTTGACATTTGTTGATATTTGAAATTCTATAACTCACCAACACCCCTTCTGTTTCAGTGGAAGAATTTTGTTTCTTTTTGAGAAAAATGTAAGTATCGTTCGTCACACTTGATCAATGTATATGTGGTGGCCAGACAAGTTATTGGCCTATAATTTGTCGGATTACCTGTTTCATGCATTTTTGGTAGAAGATATGTAATACCTTCAGTTGTCTATTTCGGGGCTTCGTTGAGATTATTAATAAGCATTGATAGTGTTTGTGCAAAGTTTTTATGGATTGATGACAGATGATAAAGCCAAAAATCGGTTACCATGTTATTTCTGGGGATTTCAATTTTGGGGATTTTATTACAGCTTGCATAACATTATTTGTGGTCGTATTTTCCTGTTCTTGTTGAAGTTTATCCATTATTCGTTCTTTTGTTTTTCGTTGGATACATTGGGTTTATATTCTTTGGCCTGCTCCAAATATTCTCCCAATACTTACTCACTTTTTCAATAGATCGTGGCTTTTCACAATTGCTTTTCCGATTTCCCTGTAAAATTTGTTAAAGTCTGTCTGGAACATTTCATTTTGGCGATAGAACCTACAACGCTTTTCGTCTTGTTCTTTGTGCCTTTTACGGCAGTTTCTATTTTAGCATTTCCTTGATTGATGGAATTTCATTTAGTGATTTAATTTTATATTTCCGCTTGATCTTCTGCATTTGTGTGTTGAGACCTTTAGGTTTCTTGTGATTCCATCCAATTATCGATATCTCACATTTGATTTTCTTTATTTCTCGCATCAATTTCACCTCCCAAGCTGACTCCTTTTGTTTATTATTTGATCTTTCATTGTCTTGACCCAAGCTTCATAGTAGCTGCTAAAGCTGTTGCATATACGACATTATTTACTTCTGTGATGTTTCCCAGTGGTTTGTTTGTTAATAGTATTTTCAGTGCACCGTTGTATATTTGCACAATGTGTTTATTGTTTATCATATGAATTTTTGGGAGATGGTCTCTGAGTGACATTTGTGTGAGAGTCACTTTGCCGAGTAGTTGGATAATGCGGTTTATTGCTTCGGTGATTTCACCTCTGTTGTTTGTAAGGAATTCTGCCTATTTCAGCTTTGCTTATCTTCACTGACATAATATGGATAACTGCAGTTTAAGTCAAAGTTAAATTCTTCGGTTTTATATCCTGGGAGATTATTATTTCGTATATAATTTGGTTTAATTTTTACCTCATCCGCTGTCATATTATTTCTACTCTCATCTCTTTATTGTTTGAGTGATAGGTTATTGAATTCTGTCTTATATTTCGTTTCATCTGATCTATTACTGCATTTGAGGGTCATTTGTTATGCATGACATTCACAAGCATGTTTGCCTTGAAATGGGGTATTCTTCTCCTTCCTACCACAGTTTTCAATATCTGCTATGTCTTATCTGTAGGGTTTTTTTTTTTGTTTTTTTTTTTTTATTTTCTAATGCGATGAAAACGTATGCCATGACTTGTAACTCTTCGGGGGGGGCCATTTTGTTCGCTTTCATTGATTCAGTTGATCCAATGTTTGAAACAGTCCGAGTTTGGTGACCAGGTGTCTCTTCGTTGTTGGAAGGGTTTGTTCCAGTGAGAGATTTTTCGGCCCCAGACTGGTCCCTCTCTGAGGTACGCGACACTTGTTCACCCAGGTTATGGCCTATCAGGCATGAGTATTTGTTTGCAATCAATGGGATTTGTAATATTTGCGTTTTGACCGCCAAGGGGTAATTTTCACCAATTTACCAGCTCTAGGACGACTGTCGACAAAGACTAAGGAGCTCGTCCTGTCCATGAGATAGGGGAGTATATTCAGATGTCCATTATTCAAGGTTAGCGGTTAGAGTTGAATAAGACCAAAAACAGTAGTATTAAAACTGCTCAATACACGTGAGAAAAAAAATAAATGCGTAAAAATAAAAATAACATGTTGAGCTTTTAAGGTCAGTTAAAATGGTTTCGACCTGACGATCTTTTGGGCGATACTTTATGAGGATTTTTATAGTATATATATATATATATATATATATATATATATATATATATATATATATATATATATATATATATATATATATATACTCCTAGAATGCTCACTACGCCAGAAACAATATGTAGGAAAATCTGAATGACCCTTTCACTAAAGAATTAATAATTATTGCAATCGAATTAAGATGGCTCCCCATGAAAGATTATTACTTGTATAACATTCCCGCTTAGAAAAACACGATGCCAAATTCACTATAATTGAGAGAATAGAAAAGTTCAGAGCATATAACAGTAAAATGATTTTAGAGTGCCATGAAAATAAGTGGATACAACGTTTAAAAAAGCACTATCCAGTCGGGCTTAATCACAAATTTAACAATATAGGTAGTATTAATATATAACCCCACAAATCAGAACCTACCCACATTTCTCACCCACACAAGACAGACATGCTTATGGACGTGTTGAGGCCTCACACTTATACACACACCCATAGTAAAATACACACATCATACTCACTCACACCCTAAGAACGAAATAACACACACACACACACTTAAAAGAGGCACATCCCCGTTCCAGGAACCAATTAAACTCTCAAAATGACCAAGGAAATTCAGACCAGCATGAATCCATGCAACTCTTATTTTACATAACAACTCAAAAGAGACTGTTTGACGAATACAAGATATGACCAAAATTCATGTTAAAAATAAAAACTACAGACAAAAGTTCATTTTCTCCATCCAGACATTTATTTCTGTAGTTCACTGCTACGATCAGGCAGATTTTTTCTCCTGATGATGGCCAAGTTGGCCGAAACTAGTCGAGAAATCTAAATGAAATAATAATAAAAAAAAACGAAAGAATATTAATATACAACCTAGTGTGTATGAAGATTTTATTTTTTTAATATTTTATTGTTCAATATATATATATATATATATATATATATATATATATATATATGATGACAAAGATATATTGTGCCGGGTTACAAATCACATGAAATTCCTCTGGTTGTGTGGAAAAAATAAAATATAGGTTAAAAATATATAATAGAATAAAAGACAAATATAATTAAAAAATTAAAGTTAAATGAAGCCAAAGAGACTTAAAATACAACTAAATAATATAAAAATTATTATCATTATTATTATTATTATTTCCTTTGATTTCTGTTGTATACACATTTTCTTCCGGATCCCAACCAGAGACTTAAGGTCACAAATGCCGTCAACACATTTCCACTAATCCTTCCAAAAAAAAAAAAAGATCACACATTTTACATAGTAATTTTTCAGCTGTACTTCTGAGTAAATTTGTTTGTATTTTCTTAAAGTATACGCTATCATGAAATCCTTAAAAGAGTCTATAAGAAAATATTCTTTTAATTAAGCCGAGGGTTCCAACTACAGCTGGAATTTGAGATTTCCACTTCATCTTGATTATACCATTATTTACACGTCGAGTTACATGTGATATGTATTTTATTTGTTGTCCTCATATGATGGGGTTTCAGTTATTTCATGCATTTCCTTGTTTCTGTGATTCTGTGGCACCACCCACAATGTTCGCTAAAGTGTGATTTTCACCAAGACCCATAAGCTTCACTCGCTCAAAGTCATTTTGATCATTGATCTTAGAAAGCCATTGTACACAGCTGATAGGTCAGATATTTCTGGAAGAGTTTAGCGCCATGCATTATATCCATATTCAATCTCATTATGGCGAGAGGATTTAACAACATGGTGTTGTCATCAGTTTACTGCTTTGATTTTGTAGCAATTTGCGATGTTGGGCGAAACTACCCCAGCCTCAACATATTCAATGTTTAATTTCCTTTTCTACGATAGAAAATTTGTTAATGCATATTCCGTGAGTATTTAATCTGTTTAGTATTTAATAATTCTACATACTACTACTACTACTACTACTACTACTACTACTACTACTACTAATAATAATAATAATAATAATAATAATAATAAAAATAATAGTTATTAACCAGTCTTGACGTTGCTTAACTTCGGTGATCGTACGTGTTTGAACGTGATGCACCCTTAAGCTTCGAAATTAAGTGAAGCAGGGGAAAGGTGTGTTACCTACTTAACGAATTAGTGTGAATGTATGACAAGACAAAGACAAAATAGATTCTAAATGACTAATTTTACTTATGGAAACAAAATGCATAGAATTATATCGAGACATCATAGGCCAGTTCCAGAATAGGACCTGCCACATGAAGTGAGAATTAAGATCAAAATATATTCGTCCTTTGTAATTTATTTCAGTCATATTCTACACTCTGCTAGACCTGCTACTTTCGCTTTTTTAAAATTATTTTTATTTATCTTGACGTGATCTGATCTAGATGAACTGTCCGTTTTCGATTTAAAATTTCTGTATGTATTACAACCCCAAGTCATTTGCACAATTCCCAGTTGGTTACCGTTTCCTCCCAACCATATATTTCTTTTTACTTCTACTTAAATTATTTTCTATTATTATATAATTCATCGTCTTGTCTTTCCCTCCGCAGAGACCGCACTGTGCTGTGAGTTGTCTACCTTTTCTAGACAGCTAAAAATAATGATTCTTTTTCATTCTTTCTGTGTCTTCTATGCAAATATAATGAAGGCATCTTTGCATGCATATTTTTTTTCCTTTATTACTTAAAATATCTTTTTATTTTTTTATTTTTATACATTCATATTTTGGCTTCCTGCTTTAGATTTTTCTAATTCACCATCCGTTTTTTTTTAATCCATTCTCATACAATCGCTCTAATCACTACTCCACTTGGCTTGTGTCTTTATCAAGTTCTTCTAGATGCAAGACGACACAATTTTCAATGATGCATCGCTTGTGTATTTAGGTAATTGATAAAATTTCTGCTACTCTGATGTTTCTTCTGGCACAAGTCTTCTTCATTTTACATTCTTATTATTTCTGAATGTCTTCCTAGTATTGACAGATATTTGATAAGTTCTTTTTTTTGTTTCTCACATCGATGACCACATTGTCGATTATATCGATTCATTTACACTATTTACATTATTCGGACTATTGTCCACATCTTAGTCGCCATATTTATTACGACGTTTCGGCCGTTGTACGCTCCGGTCCTTCTTCAGGTGGTTAACTAAGGCATTTATCCCCTGTGCCATGTGTCATCAAGAAGATATGGCACAGTGGATAAAGGCCTTAGTTAGATCCAGTGACAAAACCCAAAGAGTGCGAGTCCAATACCCGGTTATGGCAGTGGAGAACTTGAAGAGGGGGAATTAACAGGTGATAACTGCTAACTGACATCCATTAAACACGGCACGTGGAACTAGAACAGTTTAACCCAGTAAGCGAAATAAAGGGTTAAATTGGACATTCCAACTACCTGAAGAAGGTCGAAGCGTACAACGGCCTAAACGTTGTAATAAATATGGCGACAAAGATGAGGATAATAGTCCGAATAATGTAAATAGTGTACATAATGCCTCATCTCAGATATATAGACAGATACTGGATTCATTTATCTGCTTTCTTTTTGCTTATCAACATACTGCTTATTTCTTGAATACAACAATTACGATCTATAACTACAACAACTAATTACTATATTCTTTCGACCGGTTTTTGTTTTCACTCGGCATTAGGAATGTTTTCCATCAAGTCATGTGACACGAGAGAGTATTTTTCCCAGAATCATTGCAGTGCCTCGCAACGTATATGTCTAGAGTGGTGGTATATTAGATTATATTCCGGTTTTTCAATGTAGAAAATAAATTTCGCCGGTACAGACCCCAATGTCCCAATTATTACTGGACCAATAATGGTTTGAACGTCCCACATTCAAACCTGTGGTCGGTGTATTTCTTGGGCTTGTCAGATTCTTTTATCTTGATAGTTACGTTTACTAGGTACAGTCACGTTTATTTAGTCAACGACGGTGATGTCACCTTTGGTGACCTCGAGGATGCGGTCGGTGTAAATGTTTAAATCCCATATTAATTTGAGTTGGTCCTTTTCGATCACATTTTCTGGTTTGTGTCGCTGCCATTTCTCGTCGACTTAAAATATTATTATTATTATTTCCTTGGGTTTCTATTATGTACATATTAGCTTCCTGGTCTCAGCTAGAGAAGGTAAGAAATGGCTTCATGACATCTTCCACTGATAACTATTTTAAATAAAAAAAAAACCCCAAAAAACTAAGATCACAAACATTATACATAGATAAAGCTATTTGTAATAAGTGCTTGTGAATACAATTTTGGGTATGTCTTTAAAGCATATGGTGTCAGGATTCCCTTCAATGAGTCTATCGGAAATTTTTCCAATGAACCCGAGTGCTCTAACTAAAACTGGAATTACTGATGCCCTCATATGCCATATGATTTAGATTTCCACTTCAAAATCCTTGTATTTTGATAGTTTAAGATGATCTTCAACGATACATTACAATCTGCAGGGATTGCGATGTCAATAGTAAATGATATTCTATTTTTGTGGCCTTTGATTTATTATTAGTAGTATTTTTATTATTATTACTACTTTTATTTCTTTTGACATCTGACTTTTTCACATTTCTTTCCGGGTCCTTCCCAGAGATGTAAGGTTAGAAATGGTATCATGACACTTTCTACTGCAAAAAAAAAAAAAAAAAAAAATTACATAGATAACGCCCTTCGTAAAGTGTGGGCTGTACTTGTGATAAGAATTTTTGGTGTCTCTTTGAGCATGGACTTCCAGGAATCCCTTCAATTAGTCTACTGGAATCTTTTCCAACCAATCCTAGGGCTCCAACTACGATAAGAATTGTTGATATTCCCATGTGCCACATTTTTGAGATTTCATTTTCAAAGTCCTTGTATTTTGACAGCTTTTTGAATATCTTCAAAGATATATTGCAGTCTGCAGGGACTGCCATAATAATAAGGAGGCATTTTTTTTTTGTTTGTGGTCTTTAATAACAATGTCTGGGCGGTTGCCTTTGATTTTTCTCTCAGTGTGTATTGTGTAGTCCCATAGAATTGTAACAGGTCCTATCTCCGTAACCGGGTCTAGGTGGTGTTCATACAATTTTCTTTCAGTTTCCTTCCCGTAGAAGTTGAAAATTTTCCAGTGCAGATATTGGCCTACACTGTCATGCCGGGTTTTATATTCAGTGGGTGCCAATATCGTGCAACTTGATACAAGATGATCAATCGTTTCTGGATATTTATCACAGAATCTGCATTTTGGGATAACACAGTATTTTAGTATGTGTGCTTGATAATTCCTTGTTAACAAGCATTGGTCCTGTGCAGCAAGGATAAAACCTTCAGTTTCAGCTTTCAAGCCTGCACTACGTGGCCACTAATGGGTACGGTTTTTATCTTTGTCAGCTTGTTTGGTACGGGCAGAGTATTGGCCATGAAGCGGTTTATCTTGCCATCGCTTCTGTATCTGGTCGGTTGCATTCGTCTTTACTGTCTTTTTTAAACTATTTTGCAGTTTCAGCCGGTGCACTGTGCTGCACTTGTATTTCTGCGCCCATTTTGAATTTGTTGGCCTCCTTTATTACGGAGTAAAGACGCTTACTACTTTCATGTTCCTTGACACATACCATCATCCAGTCTTCTCTAGTTTCCCAGTAGCATTGGAGGCCAATTGTTGTCGTTTTGTAGGACAGTTCTAGTTGAACTAATCCTCTGCCTCTTTCAGATCTGGACACATACAGTCGATCAAAATCAGCTTTGGGATGATGCATGCGGTAGCAAGTGAGAAGCTTTCTCATTTTGGCATGCATTCACTTAATTTCATCTATGGCCAATTAAGGACATTAAAGCTGTATTGCACCACAGGGACAGCCAAGGTGTTTATGGCTGATATTCTGTTTTCTGAGTTTAGCTTGGTATTTAGTACCAGATGTACACGCCTGTAGTACCCCTTTCTTACCTTCTCCTTCATTTGGTGGTGTTCAGAGGTCTCTAACAAATATCGCTGGGGAATAAAATATTTTCAAATCCCAAACATTATTATAAGCGGTACCCAGATGAAATTTGCCCTCGGATCTCTAAATATAAATCCTTTCAAAGTCTTCCCATGTTTTTTTCAAGAGGATTTGCTGTGACTCATCAGCTATTGGCTCGATCATTCTTTTAACCTCATAATGTTTTTTCTTTTCAATGAAGACCGAAATATTGAGACTTTATTTTGTCTTCGTAACAGTCGCGTCCAGCTCCTTAGTAGAAATGCGAGTTCAGTGTTTTTATCCGGTCTACAAGAATATGTGATATATATTAGCTAAGATGTTATATTTAAATATAAATTTCCTCGCAATTCAACTACTCAAGAAGACTTCCAATTTTTGTTTATTATTTTCTTTGTATGTTATAATACATATTTTTTTCAAAATTTTCAGATTCGGTCAGCATGCACATGTTTTTATTTTAAATTTTGTAATCGGTTACCCATCGTGTTTTCTCTTTGACACCATTGCTGTTAATATGTTCCGAACGTGTCAGTTGTTTCTTCGTTCTAATTCATATCGATTGTTCTATTTTTAAACGGCTGTAATAAGTGATTACATTTCTTTTCAACGAAAGCTTTCAACAAAATTTCTATTTTAATATTAACTAAACCTTGTTTACTACGAATTAAAAAAAAAAAAAAAAACTTGACTCAGTTTGGGTCAGGTCAAAGTGCCAATTATTATTTGCCTTCAAAATTAGATTTCTTGATCCTGGTCTATTGCCAGAGCGTACATTCTAACAGTTTTTTGAAATATGTAACACAAGAAAAACACACTTTCCTGTCTTCTGAATTATCTTTATAAAATTCTTTAAAATATAAAGTGTGTTTTCTTGTTATTGATTAGATACAAGCAATTTCAATCTTCACAATTCTCATATCAAAAACGGAAAGATGCTTTGGAAGATTATGTAGATACGAGTGATCTTGAATGGGGCCATGAACTAAACAATGTTCCATACATCATAGTTTAGTTTTTTTCCGTATATTATAGTTACTTTGTATTTTGTGAATTTATCTCGGGCGTTGGCATGTCAACGGTACAGATTCTTTTTTTCTTAGTTAACACCAAATGTGCAGTTATGAATATCGATCAAATGACTGTGTATCCGAATATGTGTTATTGCTTTACGCAGACTTATTCACTAAAAGTTGATCAACAAAGTCGATATATATATATATATATATATATATATATATATATATATTAAAAAGAAGAACAGTAAGATATGTAATCTGGTGTTCTTATGGATATTTTTATTTTTACAAAACAGTGATCAATGTAATTTTACAGAGCATGAATATTATAAATTAACTGATTTAAAAATATGGTTTTGTCATAGGTCCTTACCTATAACTACAGAATTAACTCTTCCTAACACTATGTATACTACTCCTCTCAAGACAGAGGTACGAATCGAGTCGAGCCGATAGTAATTCACTCCGAAACAGACTGACAGTCATGCTAACACCTTCCGCATCTTGTATTATTATTTCGTGTAATATACCTTCGTTATTTCTACTCTTGTGTTCGTCTTGTTCTTCCTTGGTCCTAACCTGGACCATGACAGGTTTCATCGGTACACAGGAATTACCATGTTTCAAAAACAGAAAACAAAAACTTCAAATTCATTTATATTAAATTAAAAGCATTAGTTCTGTTTCATCTTCAAGCAAATTTCGGAATGACTTATTTTAAAAATTTGCTTGAAGATGAAACAGAACTAATGATTTTTTAAGTTATATAAGTTTTTGGTTTTTGTTTTGAAACATGGTGATCCATGTGTAGTGATGAAACCATATTTTTAAATCAGTTAATTTTTATTATTAAAACCCCCATTATATTTTATATTCTTTTATCCAGTTATAAATTATGGAAAATTTGAATAATTAAAAAAAGCAAAAGCTAATAATCAAATATATCTGACCGTTTTTGGAAAATAATAAAAAAAGCATACCCATCGCTATGAAAACACATATATAAAGATGTATCAACTGTATCAATATGGCATATATTATATTCCATTATTTAAAAATATTATCATGTATATTTATATATAAGGATTTCTCTAATTTTCCTGTGACAATGGCGACACACACTTGGGCGAACATCACTTTTTTTTCGATTAATGATTAACTTGAAAGAGGAATTCGCGCAGTAGGCTTCTGTTACTTTCTGTGATAGACTGGTTAGCAATCGAGGTTATGACTCACCCTCTCTTATCTACAAGTAAAATACCCAAGTACAAACAAGCGAACGTCTTATAAATTAGATTGGGGTGACGCCAGTAAGAAAATCGGTTTCGATTTAATATGCGAACTTGATATCTGATCAGTATCTATATGTACATTTATTTATTCTATAATTAATGGAAAACAAACTATAACAATATAGAGATGCCCAGTTCTGTGATAACATTAAACGCATATCATGGAAAAAAGAGTTTTACTTGAGAAGAAATTGGCATGAATAATTTATAGACTCTTCTTGACACAACTACGTAACGAATCTACAGTTAAATCGATAACAAATACAAAGAGGTCCGATCATTATCTATTTTGGACATTATGTTAGAGATTTTATAGTGTTATGGAGGTGTGGATTTACTTTCTTCTCCGCTACGCCCTTACATTGGGTATCAGGTCTGGTGATCTAGGGCGTCATATGTCATTTATGTGATCTTAAATATTTTAATTCATCCATTTTTAGGTCGTGTAGGCTTTATGAGACTGCATGCGCTCTTTTTGCTACGGTTTTTTGCTCACACTTTCTATCAAATGCTTCCGAATCGACTTCAGCATATTATAATCAACACCACTGAGCCTTAAGCTCCGAGGTGGCCTTATATCCTCCTCATTGCTCACGACCCACAGAACTATCATATTTGTCTCAAAATGTATGTACTTGAACGTTGTAAGATCCTTAGGGTCTTTGCAAAAACATTTTATTTCTTTGGTTAATCTTTTGACTCTGGTGAAAGATTTTCTCATCAGAGAGAAAAAAAAAAGCATTACAAGTTACTCGTTCAACAACTTGTGTGAACCAAAGTTTTATCTTTTTATCTTTGCAGATATGAATTGTCGTCTTCGTATCAAATATGATTTGTATGGAAAATTCTCAAGCCCAATTCTTCCGATAGGGTGACTTGAAACCTCGATCTCGTTAACAATGACGTTTGCTGTCTTTTTCTGGTTCTTATCGATATCAGCTTTCGCACGAATTTGGGCGTTGTTAGGTGATTAAGACCCTTAACGAGTGTTTAGAGCAGTATATATGCCCTTAATTTACAGCATGCCTTTTAATTTTCTGCGATAGCCTAATGTTTGTCATCATTTATCTGAAAAGAAATAATTATAAGAACAAATTAGAAAAAAAAAGTTAGAGATATCAAAAGATGAGTTCTCATAATGGGGGCATTGGTCTTGGCCAATGTAGATGCGTTGCGCACACACATCATTCAGCTCGATCACTGATGAGAAAACATAGCGGTGCCGTAGCAGCTCATTCGGCATTGTCTGCTTTAAGTAGTCGAATACGTCAAACCTTGTGGATTATGCTGTGAATGAGCGCACCTCTCGGCATTAGTTCGAAAAGTTCAGATCGGGAGATATGTCCTTTGTGATGAACCCCGAAGTAGCTGGTCGCATGTCCTGCATGATGAAATCAACCATATAAGAGGCCAAAACTGTGGTGAGTTTGCAGAATACTTTCAGGTTTCTGTTGAAACAGACTGCAGCTGCACTTTCACCTGCATTGCAAAGGCAAGACATATAAGTTGAAGACGTGGGCGCCCGACATACTCTCGAAAGCCAACAACCAACATTGAATAACGTCCTGTATTTTGTTGCTTTCTCTGCACCATCAACTACTCATATTTGATCGAGAGTTCATCAGTGACGAAAGGTAGGACTTGAATGACAATCCCAAGCCTGTCAGACATTGGTTGCTACCAACTGACACTGTTCCTGACACCCGAGACCATACTAATACCCATGCAAGATCATGCTCTGTACCCGAAGTCAGAGAAAGAAAGAAAGAAAGAAAGAGAGAAAGTCATCGGGGAGAGGTTTCCCAGGTTTACAATTGCAATTGTCTCTGCCTATCCATTGTATAAGCTGCTACGATACTGCTATGTTTTCTCATCAGTGCTCGAGCTGAATCGACTAAGAACTGCAAGCAATCGCCAAACCATCACTGCGGACTAGCGCTCGCAGCATTTGAAACGTGTACAACAGGCACTCAAAACTGGCATTGTCATGGAGGAATAGTAAAAACTTCCACCGTGAAAATGCCAGGCTTCTTGTGGCGCGGGTGGGCATGGATACCATACGGCGATTTTGCTGGGAGATGCTGTGCCTTCCACCTTACTCTCAGAATCTTGCGCCAACAGATTACCACCTCTTCTATTCCCTGCAATTCTACGGAAACGAAGCAGACTTACGGCAAACACTCACATGCTTCGTTACATCCAAGACACACGATTTTTAAAGTCAGAACATCGCGCAGCTGGAGGCACGTTGGCAAAAGTTTCTGGGTGTCGACTAAGATTATTTGACGACTTACGGTATGTCAAATTTGCTGTACACTTTTTATTCTAAAAAACTAAAAAAGGAAAGGACATTTTGATTATCTTGTAAATATGCCTCATTTTAAAATGAGAACGAGAGATTTCATCAAGAGCGACCACATGTCCATATGTTATTATCATTATCCGTCCAATAACTAAGTTTTATCATAGAGTCGTCGCGAAGAATGTCTCGTTTGAAATCTGGAGGTGTGATTATTGATGCGTAATATGTTCGGTAAATAGACCTGGTAGAGCTCGTCCCTCTTCAGATCAGACTACAGCCGATTTCCTTTATCTTGAAGACTGGCCTTGGTCATGGACATAAGGCCATTGATTCCATCGGAGAAAACATCCAACCTACTGTTGACATTAGATTAGGACGTTTTGCGGCTAGTGACACCGTGTCATCATCACACTACCTGAATACACAATTATGGATTTCCGTCTATCCATTGTATTTGATGGACAGTAACTTTATAAGAAGCTATTTGATAGGCCGTCTTTTTAAGCCTGATATGATTTCTAGCCACGCTACTCTCTAGGAAATGCGGCAGATCTTACTTGGTTACATGATACCAGTAACACTCATTGAGTAACCTGTCATGAATATACATTGAGAAGAAAGGTTATATAATTTATTCTATAGAGAAACAAACAATGTAATTTTATATATTTGTCGGACATGTTATTTGATATGCTTTAATTTATAAATAAAATATTCCATTGTTAAGGCAACATGACGATATATTCGAATTCAGTAGGCATGTAAGCATAAGAACGGAACATGTTATGAGCAAATAAGGTATCAGGCTGTTAATACATTAGTTTTGTGTTACGTTTCAATGAATGTTTTTTGCTTTGAACAGTTTAAATAGAATTATTTGTTAAAGGCAACAATAGAATTAATTTTACAGATAAAATAACAGAGAGCCCATTCAGAATTTGCCAATGCAATATTTCGTAAAAATATATTTAAAAAATACATATTTTGACGGTACGTGGAAACTAATAAATACACTATTTACTAAATTTTTATAATTTGAAACAAAACATATATATTCTTTTTAGCATTAAAGTATTAATCTTGTAAAAACATAATTATTTCTTCTCTCTAGATGTTATTATATGTGTGTGCGCGTGTGTATGTGTGTTTGTGCGTGAGTGTGTGTGTGTGTTATGATACATTGTAGTCGATAAACGGAAAAGACATAAAAAAAATAAAACCCAGATAAACACATTCATGAAGACAGCATAAAAAGTTTACGGAAAACTCCATTTATTATCAGAATGAATACTGTAAATATATTCTTCTTTTTAAATCTTTTTTTTTTTTTTTTACTGGTGTAAGGAAATATCCCAAGATAAACAAGCAGACGTCTCAGTATATGTCTTGTGTTCATGCGTGTGGGCGTGTGAACAAGACAATTTGTAGCTATTGAGGAAAACTAACTGTATATAACGATGCTAATGTATATGTACGTGTTTACAATTGTAAATCTGGGAAACCTCTCTCTATGACTTTCTTTCTCTCTCTGTCTCTCTCTCTCTCTCTCTCTATATATATATATATATATATATAAAGAAAGATAATATATATATAGAAAGATATATATATATATATATATATGTGTGTGTGTGTGTGTGTGTATGAAGAAAGAAAGAAAGACAGAGAGAAAGAAAGAGAGAAAGAAACATATATATATGGAGAAAGATATATATATGTGTGCGTGTGTGTGAAGAAAGAAAGAAAGAAAGAAAGAAAGAAAGAAAGAAAGAAAGAAAGAAAGAAAGAAAGAAAGAAAGAAATCGAGAGAGTTGTTTCCAAGGTTTACAATTAGGAGGAAAAGGATAGCAGGTGTGACGGAATAATTTAAAGACAATCAAAGATTTAAAAACGGTTTCAAAAGATTCATATGCACAAATAAATATGATTTCAAAATTTTAAATATTAATAAGAATTACTTGTCATTGAATCCATGAGTTTCAGTATAAATAGTTGTAAATAATTATTGATCGATTTTATCATTGTGATATTTTTAAAAAATTATAACAGGTATTAAGAATATATTAAGTAGGATCCACAAATTGGAGTAGAAAGTTATCAATGATAATGTTCTGACTTCGAATCCGCGGTTACACTTTTAACTCGCCCTCTTTTTTTCTTTTTTTTTAAATGTACTTTTTATCACATAAAATTAGTTCAGGTGCGAGCAAGTTTTCATTCCGAAAGTGCGACACAGAGAAAAAAAAAGATTGGATTACTACTACTCTAGCTTGTCCGTTTCACAGAACAGTGGTTTGCGGGAAGCTGTTTGAATGAAACTTACTTCTCACCGATAAAATACTGAGGAAATGATGTCGGTTTGCTAAAATGGGAGTGAAATGGCGGAAACAAGGAATGCAGTCAGCGGCTTACCACACTCCGTCTGTGAAAAGCCGTTTGCAAAGCAGAAAATAATTTGTCACCTACTAGGACGCGGAGACGCCTTTGGACTCTATCATGACTTAAAAGTAAACACTGAACAGCACCTCCCACAAATATGAAAATATTTTAGGCCTGATCTAAAGGCAGAACAGGGTCAGGTATATACTGAAGCGGTACCGAGAATCGACCATTTTTTTCTGCATTTTTAGTGATGGATCATATGTACGAGTTCCACTAGATGTCTGGGCGAGTTTAGGGTCCACTAGTTTCTCAAGACACGGGACCTTCTCGGGGGCAGATCTGTTCATCATGTCTGGCGTAATTTCTTGGTCTGATCTGCGACGATGTAATGTAACTAGTTTGACTTTCGTGGCTTTGA
>OZ010579.1:98641002-98658502 GCA_963932145.1 Acanthosepion lycidas
AGAAGAAGCGGGTTCACTGCTCGGAATGTACCCCATATATATATATATATATATATATATATATATATATATATATATATATAGATAGATAGATAGATATATATATAGATACATAGATAGATTTGCCTGTGTGTGTGTATTCTCAACACACACACACACATATATATATATATATATATATAT
The DNA here is from genome assembly GCA_963932145.1 of Acanthosepion lycidas. Lineage (NCBI taxonomy): Eukaryota > Metazoa > Mollusca > Cephalopoda > Sepiida > Sepiidae > Acanthosepion > Acanthosepion lycidas. The sequence continues at coordinate 98,641,186 of OZ010579.1, forward strand.
ATATATATATATATATATTGATACATATACGCCTACATAGTTTTTTGGCAACCGACTATAGTTTCGCTGGGTGGTGTCCCCAGTTCGTCAGGCACGGTGTCTATGTTGCTGGAAGTAAACAAATAACTCATGGGAGTTTCGCTTTCATTTATACACTCTAAAAGTATATATCTACACACACACACACACACACAGAGAGAGAGAGAGAGACATATATATATGTTTATACTCTCACATATATATGTGTGTGTGTGTATTCCCAGTACACAACTACATACACACACATCCCTCTCTCTCTCTCTCTCCCTATATATATATATATATATATATATATATATATATATATATATATATATATATCTTCACTATGAATAGATCAAACAGTGAAACTGTCCATCTGTGGATGATTATATACACTTCCGCTCGTTCGTTCCGTTGATGACTGCTGTGACTATATATAATGCTAAGCTCTTTGCAATTTTGCAATGTATATAGGGCACTCTGGCAGTTAATAATGCTTATATCACATATATAATAGGTTAAGATATCGCTTTCTCTGTAGCGTGCGCCGATGGCCTGGTGTTAAGTGTCAAATCGGTCGAGTTTTAATCCCGGCAATGGCGTGTCTAGCAACATCGAAGAGCTTTGATACAGCAAAAAAAAAAAAAAAAAAAAAAAAACTGTCTGGGCATGACTATATATATATATATATGTGTGTGTGTGTGTGTGTGTAAATGAACAATTAAACAATCAGTAAAAATGGGTGTTTAAAAACGTGTGTAATAAAATAGTGCTAAAAAGCAAGATAGAAATACTAACCTGTAGAGCTATTAATAAATGTATATAGAGGCTATAAAATCTTCAGACGTTCGATAGAAACATGAACACGATTTCGACCGCCAAGGTCTCTTCAAGGGATTAATACAGCGAATTAAATTACCTTCCACACACCAAAACTTAAATAAGATAATGTTACACCGGAAGTTATCGGCTGTTGTTGTTGGGGAGGAAGGAAAAAAAAATATATATATATATTATCCAACCTGATCCGGTTTCGTAAATGTCTAAGTATAACTTCATTTTGTATTGACATTAATCATTCTTTGCGTTTTTTACTTTATCTTAAAATTTCGTTTGCACATGATAAGTTCTAACGTTTTATCTTAACATGAAAACCATGCAATCAAAGTAATTTTCGCTGCTATATACCTATCATTGACCAATACATTGTGTCTTCAACATTTACACCCAATCTTTATATATATATATATATATATATATATATATATATATATATATATATATATAGTATTTATAGACAAAAAGTAAATATAATGTTAATTTTCAAATTTTACAAATGTAAATCGCTCATAAATACACTTCTCGCGAACTGAAAAATGTAGGTAAATTATGGCGGATGATAAGTGATATACATTTATATCTAAATATTTTACTCATTATTAAATAATGTATTTAATGTTTATATTATTTTAATGTGAGAGTGATGTATGTACTATATATTTTAAATAATAGAAGGTTACGTTTTTAGCCTATTATTTTTTAACATTTTTATGGTCATGTATGTTGTACTGGAAATCGAGTAATTCTTTCGGAACGGAGATCTCTGGAAAAAATAATATAATAAGACTCGATAATGGCACTCTCATGTCTTTTTTTGGTCAAATTGTGTTAATTTCTCTTTTAATAAGTGTAGCATCTTTAGAATATTCGATATTTATGAAAGGACCCCATTCTAGAAATTCCAAAAAATAAATAATTCAAAACACCATTAAGTAGAGGCCTCAACGTTAGAACAATTTTTTCTATAAATATCGTTATCAAAGGTAAATAAACATTAATTCAGATTAAATGGCACACTTCTTATAGTTTTATGTTTAGGAAGAGCTAATTTAAATTTTGTTTTTGTTAACTCTGATTGTAGTAAACGATTAAATTTTCTTCTAATCACAAATTTCATCTTATTTTAGATACATAGATTTTCTCTAGTAATATATCCACAATATATTTTTACTAGATGTTGTTAACAGAGTAAATAACGTCGTACATGATTTATGATTAAAATCGCCTTAGTGCAAAAACTGGGCGTTTTTTTTACAGATGAATAATGATTCAGATGAAAAATTAGGTGAGAAAGAATAAACATCAACAAACTTACCATTTATATCATTTTGATATTTCGTCTTGCAGTTACATGTGTATGATTCTTCAGGAGCATAATTTGCAAATGAACCAAACGTTACCATTACTAAAGAAACATGTTTGTGTTTTGTCCCTTCTTCACTTCACTAAAGGTTCTTTCATTCTCTTTCACTCCCTGTAACTCCAGTGCGTCCTAATGATATTACTGATTTGCTTAGTGGGGTGAAATGTTTTTTTTTTTTTTTTTTTTTTTAAAAAAAACCTAAGTAAAGTATTGAAATTGACTAATTCATATTATTTCTGTTTAAAAATATTTTACAGACAGTATTTGAAGATATTATAATGCATCTTAAGAAATTATGTATATATATATATATATATATAGATAGATAGAGAGAGAGAGAGAGAGAGAGAGAGAGAGAGATTAGTTTTGTGCAAAAATAATGAAGTAATAATGTCGTTTTTTGACGTTAAAAAATACGTCAAAAACGACATTATTACGTCATTATTTTCGCACCAAGCTAATAGATAGATAGATAGATAGATAGATAGATAGATATAGGCACTCTGAATCTGTATAATAATTTTAGATAGGTACCTCTACTAATTCGGTAAAATTCTCTATACCTAAGGTTTAAAATTAATATTAAAAAATGAAAAAGCATTCTTGAAGATTTCATTTTAGCTTTAATTGAAAGCTAATGGATTAAATTTACTGTTTCCATTCAGTAAAATATTGTTTATTTTATATAAATATTATGTAGATCGGAATCTAAACTTCTTGGCCAATTTAAGAAAATTTTAAAGCCTCCATTTTCTAAATTTTAGGAAATAAAACAAAATTATGTTTTAAAAATCTTCCAAAAAATAAAATATATACTTGTGAAAATTATTTGAGTAAAATTAGCAAATTATTTGAGTAAAATTAAACTAATGTGAAATAAATATTCCTTATAGCATAAAAAAGTAATATACAAACATTTCTTAACAACGGTTTCTGTATTTCTTTGATCTTTATTGACGTATTGATAAGTTCTGAGGTGATGATAGTGAGTATGGGTGACCGGAATTGACATAAACCTACGAAATCTAAGTGAACGCAGTTTTTTTTTTTTGTTTTAACTACCAATTAATTTTTACAAGTGAGCATACTTTCAGCAATTATCTAATAATTTATTGAATTTTTATTTACCTTTAGAAGATGTTTCATTAATTTAAAAAAAAAATACTATTTAATTATCTTAAATTAAATTTAAAATTTAATAACAGATGAAATACCATGATAGACGTTACTTAATAATTTATGAAATGTTATGTTAATTGAATTATTATTAATTTATATTTTATAATATTTTTTATCTTTTCTTCTTGTTATCATGACAGTTATTTTATTATTAATATTCCATAGTACTTTTAATTTTATTAATAATGTCACTTTTATAACACCATACTCTAAAAAAATGAAGATTTAAACACACAAATATATTTTTAATGACTGTAAAAATTTTGGGTGTGATTAGTTGCATTAATCTTTTCAATTTTCGCTTAGTAAATATAATCTTCACTTAATAATTTAATAACCGTTCTGTTGCGGTGTTTAGAAGAATTTTAAAACATTTTTCAATTTTTGTAAATTATTATAATTAAAAAAAGAAAAATGCGAACAATTCTTGGAAAAATTCATTATCTATCGCAAAATTTTATTTTTCAGTGTATAATGTCCTTAATATATATAATTTATAGAAGCAATTAAAAGCTTATTTAATAAAATAATTAAACAGTTTTATTGCAGTTTTTATTCTACGATTTGTAGCGGATTTTAGAAAAGTTGGTGTAAATTAGGAAAAGAAAATCGATTATTTACATTCTCTAAGGTGTCCTGCTTTTAACTAATATAAATCTGTTTCCTTGTGATTTTAATTTCTAGAAAATTTTATGACATTAATTAAGGGTATGAATTAAGATTTTCTAAAATAATATATTAAAACATAAATAAGTTCAGTTGTGAATAATCTTAAAAGTACCATTAAAATTAGTATATTATTTGATTTTTGTCAGAATTTGCAAATTTTTCACCGGAAAACAGGCGCGAAAACGTCCATTACCAGATCTGTTCCACCGTCGGCACTTAAACAAAAAAAAAACAAGATTTTTATCACAAATTTAGAACGTGTTAGAAAGGAGTAAAAAAAATTGAAAAATAATTTTAAAAAATTGTTTTTTCCTCTTAATAAAAACATAAACATTTTGACGGTAAAACTTTGCTTTTATTACGTTTGAGTTTTCTCATCATGCTATGCTCTTTTTCAACGGAAATGTGGAGGTACCTACTGTTAGTTAAGTGACTCATTAAACCGATTGTTTAATGGACTTCTCATTAATTTGGTTCTTGTTTTTTACGTAATACAATAACAACTGCTATTTTATGTTCTCCCAGTATTTCACCACGGTCGTATATTTTAATTTACGGCGAAAAAAACATACGATATTTCCTTAATATGAATATTAGTATACCCTCAAAATCTTACTAAACTCGCGAATGATGGCGATGTATTCTAATCTGTTGAGAAAGCGATGAGGTAACACTCCCCAGAAACTTCTTTTCATCGACGGTGACTACATTTTTAGAAGATTAACGGTTCTTATTTCTAGCACACGGTTTGCTAGTTAGATGTAATCGGACATGTATATACGTATGTTAACCCTGTAGACGCACAATTTGTCTATTGGGCCACAGACAGAAAACATTAGTTATTACTTCTGTAGTTTCCGTAGTAAGTGGGTTTTTAACGAGGTAGAATTGTTAAGCCTACGTCCAAAATATTTGCATTCAGTGTTGTTGTTCTTCTTGATTGGTTACCAGTTAAAGCCAGAGAGACGATATGCACTGATGTTAAGCCCTAGATGAATGTTGGAAGGACCAGACTCATACATATCCTCGCTTGGGATTTGAACTCGACACGCCAATTTTAAGTAGATAAACACTAACCTACACGCACATTCAAAGCAGGACAAAGTATTTTAAATAATAATCTGTTTCATACAATGAATTCTTTATAGCAGGAAGATGAAAACTAAACTTTGAACTCTTTAGTGATATATATATATCAACAACATCATTTGATAAGACACCAAAAATGTTGAAACAAAATGGCTATTTTTGTAGTGATTTTAGAAAATATTTATGTTATAATTTTCGAATAAATAATTATATTCACTCTACTCTCTAATGACCACTCTTTTAAGAATAATAATTCTTGGTTATTGGAATTTATTCCGTATACATCAATGTGAGATATATATATATATATATATATATATATATATATATATATAATCTTGATGGTACCAACAGATTTTAAAACCTTACAAAAGAAAAAAAGAACGCAGAAAAGGCAAAAAGGTAAATATCTACCTAAGACATAGATAATCCAGCAAGAACACACAAAAATCTTCATAGCGTCAACCTTTAGAAGAGCACGGCTTATGTAGGAATCTAATATTTATGCTCAAGCACTATACTCAAGCAACTTATATAATTTTCTACGGATGACATTTTTGTCAAAGCTATCTCTCACGTTGTAGTAAATAGATTGAAGCGAGTGCCTGCAGTTGGAACTGTTTCAGTAGTTAATTAACTATTGTTTACCGTAGCATTTTATGATGAACCAGGAGCGTTTTAATAATTTTCTGTACTGTTGATTAATTTCTTTGTTATTATATATAACCGGATAGAGATTTTTTGCTACCCTATATATATATATGAGTATTGAGCACTTTACGTAGTTACTTTTGCTTTACTCGTTTTGGCGGGGTTTTTTTCTTTGGACTCTGAGCTTGGATTCTGGACGATTGTTTTCGCCTCAATTTCATGGTCTTAGTTCTTTTATCCCTTATTTTCCCTTGGGGACTGGTTTGTTCATTTACAAGCCGAAATACCTAAGGTTTTTCCGAAAGAGTATATATATATATATATATATATATATATATATATATATATATATATATATATATATATATATATATATATATATATGGAGAGAGTAATATAATATAAAAGGTGTATTAGTTGTTTTGGCTCTGCTATCTCGTCTACAGTCACTTTCTCACAGACGTCTCCCTCTGTCTGTATTACAAATACTTTCATGGAAATTTCTCCGAGGAGCTGCATTCGTTGGTTCCCAGTCGTCATGAGTTCAAGCGCCCTACGAAGCTGTCATCCCGCTCTCTCCCCTTCAGTGTCGAAACTTCTAAATGTAGCCGTCTCTTCTACTCCAATAGCTTAATGTCTCGCACCTATCGCCTGTGGAACTCCCTTCCCTATTCCTGTTTCCCTGATAGCTATAATCTCCAGCTATTCAAGTGTAATGTCATTCGACATCTCCAGTTGCCTTGATCTATCCAAGACCCTCCTCCTAATCCTTTCTTCTATCACTCCTATCTGATCTTGCTCTAAATTATCTGTAACCCCTTGCGTTCTAGTGGCTTCCCGCCTTGCTTGGGGTTAAATCCTAAATATATATATATATAACGTCATCCACAGACATCAGTGTGGCTAGACATCCGGTTGCCTCTAGCTCGGATCGAAACCCGACTGAATTGGAATCAGCTGGAGATTCTACCACTAAGCCGGCAGGAAAGCAGGTTTGATTTTTAGCGTATTTATTTTTAGAAACACAGTGACCGACAGTGACTCAATTCGCTATGCGAAGAGTCTCGCTATATATCAGCTATAATAGTCACTGTTTAAAAACCCAGACCTACTCCCTAGAGAGCTCAACTTAAATTAATATTTATTTCAGGAGCCAATATATATATATATATATTATGTATCAAAACATGCATGTTAGATGTGGGGTAAGATCCCCACATGTAACTTGCTTGCTTTGAAGGCAGAATTGTCCTTCTCCTAGACTGTTTGCCAACTTAGCCTGAAAAAACAACTTTGTCCTACTATAGAAAATGTAGAAATAGATTCATACCTTTCCGTTAACTTGACTAAAATTACACCTCAGAGCTCGCCGATTGCTCGTTTCATGTCGCTAAACACTACCACCTGCACATCCATTTACATGCATCGGTAAGCTCTAATTGATAATTACACATTTAAACTTAGAATGCTCCTTACCCATCATTTATCGCTTCCAGTGATGAGGTAACGCCCATCAGAAACTTCTTTTCATCGATGGTGACTACATTTTTAGAAGATTAACGGTTATAACTTCCAGCATACGATTTGCTACAGAGGTGTAATTAAGGCGTGTACACTTGTTTTGTTGTTGTTTTTTTCTTTTTTTTTTTCTTTTTTTTTTCTTTTTTTGTACTAAAAAGGCACAATGCATGTTAAACAGAAAAAAAAATCAACAGTTATTTCATGAGGCGGGGATTTTTCAAATTGCATGCCAGTTGCTTCAATCGATTACTCTCCTCGACAAACATCGGTCTTCTACGAGAATGTGATTATTTAACTAAACTTTCCTTAAACTGGCACAGATTTGAATGATGCTATTCGGAGTAGGAAGATTATGTTATACTCGTTGTAAAATTGAGGAGGGTCTGCTTACCTTCTACTCAAACTCATTTAAAAATCAGCATCATACATCCTGGCTACTTGGAATTGAAAAAACTAGCAGTAATTCGGTGTTAAATACGTAAGTATTATGTCTGTATTTCTGAGATGAGGTATTATGTACACTATTTACATTATTCGGATTATTGTCCTCATCTTTGTCACCATGTTTATCACAACTTTTCGGCCATTGTACGCTCCGGCCTTCTTCAAGTGATATACGCTGGAATTTCGAAACGATCTCTTTATTTAGTCCACAGGGGTAGATTGTCTGGGTAGATATTCGGCGTTGTCTATTCATTACATTCATTACAAGGTCAAAGTTTGAAATCACAATTCGTTGTATCATGTCACTTTATTGGATCAATCATCCAATGCTTTTATCCAGTGGGTTATTCCCAAGAAAGAACGCATTACTGAAATATCCCAAAACATGGTACATGGAATTAGAACAATTAATATAATATAAATGCTATGTAAATATTTGATAAATGTTAAATGACACAATGTAAACTAATATGATTTTGATGATAATTGATAAATTCTAGTAAAATTATGAAAATTGTTATGAAATATGATACAAAACTTATTTAACAGAACAAAAACATATGCTGCTATTTGTTCTGTTAAATATAACGAATGCATTAAATATTTACACGTGAATAAGGACATTTTTTTATATTTTAAATTAACTCGCTATTAAAATAATGAATATTACCAATTATATTTCAGCTAAAGAATTACATTTGGTTCACAGCATAAAATCCATTACTGGCCGCATATTATTCGTTTCTCAGCAAATTCGTCTACCAGAGCGCCAGACCAAACCCTATTACAGACGTTTATTCTGTTTTTTATACGACCACTATTCTAACAAGAATTTAGTTAAAATTTCTGGCAGGGAGTGCATAATCCGGCGAGACCAATTTTTTTTTTTAACTAAGCCTGAACGTCCAAATCCAAGTCACGGTGAATTGTGACATATTTGCTACACAACCAACGACGGCTTCTTAAAAGTTCTGGTTATCCATTAATTTTTAAAAATCATTTCACTAAAGTCAAGGCACTATAGTCACTAAGACGCAAAGGAGGTGTAACTGAGTGTGAAAGGACAACAGAAAAAAGTAAACATTATTAAGGATAGAAAAAAATTAAAAGACAAGAAACTACGAAGACAGAATATAAATGTTGACATTGCATTAAAACTTTTGAAGATCAAAGTTGACTAGAAAGCAAGAAGATGGGCGAGAGTTCCACAAGCGAGAAGTGCAAGAAAACAACCTGTTTTCATTCAAAAGCCTATGGTCAGCCTGTGACTTGGCTTATATATATATATATATATATATATATATATATATATATATATATATATATATATATATATATGTATGTGTGTCTATATATATATATATATATATATATATATATATATGAATTACACACAAAGTGCCGGTGTTATAGAAACAATCGTCAATGTTGGGTGGCAATGAAGTCACTATCCAGTTACTTATAATAACAATTATGACCAAGCGATCAATCATAGTCCAATTTATTATTAAACTGGTTCTGTTTAATTCTGGTTCATAACAATAAAATGCTATGCTAAACAATACTAATTTACTCCAGATGAATTTGCAGACTTAAGCCGTCAGAGCCATTTGTGTTGTGATATTTGTCGAAGCTATCTCTCACGTTGTAGTAAATACATTGAAGCGAGTGCCTTGCAGTTGGAACAGGTTCGGTAATTAATTTACTATTGTTTACCGTAACATTTTATTTTTTATTAACCAGGAGTGTTTAATGATACATTTCTGTATTGTTGATTAATTTCTTTGTTATTATGTTGTTGTGGAGTTATTTTCGCAATGGAGGCTTGTATTTGTACTAAATCGGCCCTAAAATAGGTTCGACGTATAAAACGTTAAGAACTTAACATAATAGGTATTGCGCAGAGTAATCTTGTGGTCGTTGACTACTTTCGTATTCGACTAACTTTCGATTACTATCGTCTGAGATCGACGTTATTTATTAACTGCCCCAAGCAGTTACATGTGGCACAAGGCCGAATTTAAAGTGGGGTTACCGAGCCCGTAGGCTCGGCCAAAAAATCCCCATAGACCCCGCATAAACGGGACCAGGTCTGTCTACCTCCACAGACGAAACTCTGCCATTCGGCATAGCCTTGTCCGGGCTCCTCTCTGGCCTAAGGCAGAAAGTTCGACTGTCGTCCGACACCGACTATCGTCCGACATCGAATATCGTCCGACATTGACTGTCGTTCGGCATCCAATGTCGTCCGACATCGACTAGTATTTAGTCCCCTTCCACGAGGGTATCATGTGGCACAAGGCTGGTTTAACGTGGGATCTCCGAGTCCGTGGGCTCGGCCAAAAATATACATTTTGAACTCGTATAAACGGGTTCAGGGTCGGTTTTCCTCTCCGAACGAGACTCTGCCCTTCGGCATAGCATCGTTCGGGTCCTCCCCGGCCGAAGGCTGAGAGTTCAACCGTTCAGCCGGTCGTCCGAAATCGACTAGTATTTAGTTACCCCCCCCACGAGGGTATCATGTGGCACAAGGCCGGTTTAACGTGGGATCTCCGAGCTCGTGGGCTTGGCCCAAAATATACCCTCTGAACCCGTATAAACGGGTTCAGGGTCGGTTTACCTCCCCGAAAGAGACTCCGCCCTTCGGCGTAGCCTCGTTCGGTTTCCTCCCCGCCCGAAGACAGAGAGTTCAACCGTTCAGCCGGTCGTCCGAAATCGACTGCCCCTTTTTTTTTCGTACTACTCATACTTATATTAGGTGGGAGAGTCTATTAACTATAGAAAAGGGTTGTTTCACAATAACATATATATATATATATATATATATATATATATATATATATATATATATATATATAACTGTATAGTGACTTTTTTGCCACCCTGTATATATATATATATATATATATATATATATATATATATATATATATATATGCATACATACATATATATGCACACATACTATATATATATATATATATATATATATATATATATATATATATATATATATATATACATATATATATATATGAATATATATTATCTCTCTGTATTCATAAATACATACATATATATATATATATATATATATATATATATATATATATATATAGGAGCGAGATATAATATAAAATATTTATTAGTTGTTTATATATATATATATATATATACACACTCACACATTTTTATTGATTTCATTTGTTTGTTTTTTTAATTTCTGTCAATAAATAAATATCAGAAAGTATCGACTAACCTACTTAGCGAATTTTTGTCAAGGGACGACAAAGCAAATACCAATATATACAGTAAAGTTTTAAATGCTACTTAAAGTAACAAATATTGGAAGTTGTAAAGGGCCATGATCGTCCATATCCTGGATGATTTAAATGTTTTTTTTTCTTTAAAACGGAAATCCTTATGCTCTGTCAAAAATGAACATCAAACTAATTAGTTCAAAATGATGAAGCTCCTATGAATATCAATTAGCTTGCCTAACATTAAGACGCCCACTGGTCTAAGAACAGCTGCTTACGTTTCGATAGTAACGCAGATCAAAGGCTTGTAGATATATTTAAGTGCAGTTGACTTCGATAATAATAATAAAATATAAGAATTTATTAAACCAAATTTAAAAAGAATTATGACTTAACCGCTGCACCAAAGATAAGCATTGCAATTACTATTTTTTATATAGTAAAGCCTAGCCAATTTACAACTCATTCACTCATTCGTTCTTAAGTTCCGTAGACTTCATGATAAATATGGTACCAATGTTCACGGTAGGCTAGCCCTAAATGTTGTGGTTTTCATAGTAAGTAGTATTCATTTATAGGATGCGCTAGTCCCATGCCAAACTTATTTCGAATTCAAATTTTTCCTTCTCCTAAACTGGTTACCAAAAACGTCTAAAGTGTCTATTCTACCCTACTATTTTATTCATAGCTGGAGGGTGTGAAGATGGATTCATACCCTTCCCAATGATATTTGCACGTAATTTAATGTAATGAACTAAACTAATTCGAATTTAGCTCCACCATTTCTCATTTCAAGCGACTATCCATTAGACTACCCTCTTCACACGGTGCTTAATTTGACATCTATATAAGAGCATCTCATAATATCACATCCGAATTAAAGTTTGTCTCCATTATTCTATATTTCGTACTGTGCACCGCATAAGAACGTGTATACACTTTAAATTTGCATAAAATATTTGTTCTGCGTATGAAATTAATAGGTATATGTGTAAATATTTTAATCATCATCGATAGAATGCCACCTATTAAAAACGTATTTGAATTAATTTCAGTTCTACCGTTCCCCCCAAATTCCAGTATACAGACAACCTAACCTTGTCTGTAATGAAGACAACATCGAATGTACTTCAGAGAAAAGAAAACGATAACACGAACATTGGCTTTCTTCGGTATACCGCTTCCCTTCTGGAAGTGGGTATCATGGCTCCCTACATCATCGTACCACTCGTTGCCTTTAGTAGCGTTTCCCCCTTTAAAAAGCTATGGTATTATTTTTTTCGATAATTTAAAAGGCTTTCACAATCTATATAATAAATTCCAATGTCAGTATTCACACCTTTTCAATTAAAAGAATACAACTCTCTATAGGTCATCTTCTATATAATAAATGCTAATGTCAGTGTATCACTGTCTCATACTTTTTTCAATTAAAGACACACAACACTCTAACTTTCAATAGCTTATGTTACCGAAATTTTGGATTCCCAATTTTTACTTACAGCGATTGTTTTCATCAATTTTTGTACGTGATTTTTGTGATGAATTGTTTTTTGTACGATAATAGTTTTTATGGCTTGGAAATAAATTTGGGAACAATTGAAATTAATTGCGAAATCCAGCGAAAGTCACCCATGGAATAAAAATAATTGCTTGTACGGAAAGTAAGGACCTATGCACATCAAGTTGTATTTAAATTAAGTGGCGGCAGAAGAATTATCGTTGAACTTTTAAAAAGTAAGCTTAAATATTAATGCAACACTTAAATACAGAGATCAATTTTGAGTTCTTCCGTAGCTTATTGTTGCCCATAGCATACTGCAGCATTGTGCCTCGCAAAAAGAAACCTTTGCCAAAAGAGGACCAGATTGCAATCAAAAGAACACAGACTGCATTGAGGAGAAGTATGTTCCATGCAAGTGAGAATCCAGATCAAACAACAGCCGGGGAAGCTTACAATACTGAGAATAAGCAAAAACTTAGGGACTCACAAAATCCTGAATAAGCGGAAGGCCCAATGAAGACTACCCCGCAAAAGCTGGGTTAAATGCCGACCGACAGGGCGCCTTTTAAGCCGGTTAACAATATATTTATCGAAAATACGTATTTTTATTTAACCGCGGAGTTATCTTTATTGATGGGTGAAAACCCGGCCAGATACTTGAAACTATTGATAAAATAGTTCCATATTGAAATCTGTTTTATTTTATAAGCAGCCGCCAAGAAGGGGATTTTGAGAAATAAGAATCTGCGTGTAACCAAGATATTAGATTGGTGCAAAAATAATGACGTAATAATGTCGTTTTTTGACGTTAAAAATACGTCAAAAAACGACATTATTCCTCATTATATTTGCACCAACCTAATAAATCAAGTGAAACGTGGAAAACTTGTTCGAAATGATTTTGTTAATGTTTTGTGAAGAATCTATACTCCGCTATATTCAATGAATTATTATCTATTGTCTCCAGTTTATATCAAGAGAAATTTGGCTGTCTCCATCAATTTGAACAAAGACTGAGATTGATGTGTTAATGTATGTGTGCTGAACATTTGTTTTCATTACGGCACATTCACATACACACACACAGATACACGTGCATACACTGACATGAGCACACATACATATTTATGTTTGTATAAAATTCTACAGTATATAAAATTCTCATTCGATGGGAAAAATAATTATTTTCTGATTCGTAATTTTTGGTGCCTATCTATCTATCTATCTATCTATCTTAGTATATCTATCTATCTTCTTAGTATATCAATCTATCTTCTTAGTATATACAGCGGGAGAAAATATTCGTACGGATATATATTTTTAATTTATTGTATTTCCAACTAAACATACTTTTCATACTTCATTTTGAAGAACTTGACACTCATAAAAATTATCAAATTCAAAAGTGGTGGGGGATGGCAGTGGTCACCTACCTGACGAGCTTGCGTGAATGGATGGCAGAAGAGTGAGGGAGGCTGGCCAAACTATCAGTTTTCTGTAAGCTACAATAAATCGGAAGTTGTTGAGAACCATGATTGCTCATATCCTGAAGGGGCATGGCATGTTGATGAATAAGAAGTAGAAGAAGAAGTAGAAGAATCCAACATTATCTTCTCTGCCACGTTAAAAAAAAACCCAAAAAACTAGTTCTTGATAATGACTTAGACAGTCGAATCTACTTGAATAAAAACCTAAGACGTAAAAATAATTATCATCAACTCTTATCGGAACGCATTTTTTTCGAAAATTGGGAAAATAATGAAAAAAGTATTGAACAAATCTTTCGAATGAATTTAACAAAGATTTGTAAAATGAATTAATGCAATCCTAATACAGTTTATTGGCACACGCACGCACACATATATAACACAAATACATACCCGAGGGAGGGCAATGTCCACGTGTTTTTTTTTAATTTCCCATGATGCTTTATTGTAGGTGTTTTACGGTGATGGGTATATAATGCTAGCCCCCCTCCCCACTTCTTTCAGTTACGTTCTAGTCGTCTGAAGATTGCGAGAGAGTAAAACTCGAGTAGCGTCTCGGTTTCTGCTTTCTTTACTGTTTACTTTGGGAAACCATTTTCGATCACTCTAAATAATTTGGGCGTTGAGGACTTTAATTTACAGTGTAGGTAGGTGTTTACATTTTGGTCTTTCTTTTTTTCTTTTTCTTGCTCGGGGTTATTTCTTACCTAAGGTCTTCTGGTAAGTTGTTTGTTGGTCATACCAACATAGTTGTTTTTTTTTCTTTAATATGTATATAAACAGGGTAAGTAAATTATTGCCATGTTATATTTTTAATTTTGTGCATGCGCGGTGTTTGTTTTTGTCGACTGCACAGTATAAAAGATTCATATCTATGAAGAAAAGCACCATCAAGCAGTTCACTCCGACAAACATTTGGAAAAGACATGCGCTGTACTGCTTGGCATTCACGCCGGAAGCTCCAATACGAGCATTTCAGAGAGTTTGTGTGTCAATCTGAGGACAGTGCTTAGGATTCGGAAACTGGGTGAATCTGATTGTGATTACGAAGATGTTTGGAGTGGTTACTTGTGATAGCAAGGTTATGGCTCCATTCATCTTCCCATAAGGCATCAGACTCAACACGGAAGCCTACATCAATAGCCGTAAAGAGATAGTGCTGCCCTGGATCAAGAAGAGGGATGTTGGAAGACGCTAGGTCTATAAATAAGATACTGCACTATGCCACACAAGTTGGAGAACCGAGTCAGAACTGTCAGACAATTTCTGAGACCAAATCGTCCCTTGTATCTGGCCAGCTAACTCCCCAGAATGTATGGGGCTCAGTTGAGCTAGAGAGTAACAAACTCCAAACGATGAACTGAAACCAATGATTATGGCATTAGTTCACCAATTTAAACAAGGAGACCGCCCAGAAGATATTCAGGATATTCTGAAGTCGTCTGGAGTCCGTAGTTGAAACCAATGGCGATTTCATTGAATAAATTTACTTTTTTTTTTTTTGCTTAATTTTGATAAATATATCTGCTAAAATGAGATGTCAGCGTTATTTTTGCGTAATGTGGACGACAATTTATCCACCCAACAGTACACACACACACACACATATATATATATATATATATATATATATATATATATATATATATATATATACGTTATAAGGAACTTGGTAAACCGAATTGGTAAATCCAAAGAGGATGAAATCCTGAGAGCTCAATGTGAGGACAGAGCTAATATGTAATGAAAAACAAACCACTTTAAGGTACCATTACGATAATTTATTTCACCTAAATCCTTTTTTAAGGATTCAAGATCATCAGGTAAAACTTCTAACAACGAATTGAGAGGAAAAAAAATTCCTCTCAATTCGTTGTTAGAAGTTTTACCTGATGATCCTGAATCCTTAAAAAAGGATATAGGTGAAATAAATTATCGTAATGGTACCTTAAAGTGGTTTGTTTTTCATTATATACATCATATATATATATATATATATATATATATATATATATATATATATATTATATATACAAAACTATAGGATTGCTATAGACGGAATAAAATTCTAATAAACAAAAACACTATTCTTAAAAGAGTGCTCAATACAGAGTAGAGCAAATAGTTTTGATTCAAAAATTATAACATAACTTGACAAGACACCAGAAGTGTTGAAAAAATGGCTATTTTTGTAGTGATGCTATACCAAATTTATGTTAATTTTTTTGAATAAATACTTCATATATATATATATATATATATATATATGTGTGTGTGTGTGTGTGTGTGTGTGTAATTGTAAAATCAGTTATTGTTAGCGAAATAAATAGGCAGGCCTGTACCAATTATTAATGATGGTCTCGTATTTGTAACCTAGTTTCAGTTTAAGTTAGACTTAATTCCAGCAAATATTACCAAAGTCTCATTCTTTTATTCCATACTTTAAAGTGACTCAAAACTTATTGGTCAACGTAAAATAGCAGAATTTCGGAATTTTTGAATTCCCTGTGGTTTTAAATCAGACAATTTTTACCCCTGAGAAATCTATCTTAAATTTAAAAATGCGACTTCTTGGACAAATTTTTGCCTAACCAAAATAAGAATCGTTTCTCTCTTATTTCCACATATAAATACAGTACACAACACGCAGCCAATTTAAGTTACTAAAATAATTAATTTATTTAAAGTATTTTGCATTGTTTCAGAATGGATAATAAAGGGTGCTCTAATAACTTGGACATATTTTATATGTGGGTTAAGTTCAAGCGTCAAATGATTTATTTTTCTTTTTCTTTCGGAGTTGGCGGGCATTTTGGCGATATTATTTTTCACCCAAAATTACCATGACTTAAATAGCATCACCCAATAGAGAAATAGATATTTTTTTTACCAATAACACTGATTTATTTACTGCTGACTTTAATCCGTCTTAATAAAACACCCTTTATTACACCAGTGAAATTATTTTAAAATATATAAAAAATTTATTAAGACAAAATTCAGACATTTTTAATTATTTATAATTTAGTTATTCCTACCTGCAAAAAAAAATCAGGTTAATTTTCAATCAAAGACAGTTTGTTTTTCTATATTTATGTAAAATTGCGAATTATCTCGTTATATCAAGCAACCATGTGTGGGGTGTATTCTGCGTTGGAAAAGAAAGAAAAAGTACATTGATTCTTGTTTATAAAACCGTCGACCAATGAAAATAAACGATTCCGCAAACAAAAGCGGTTAGCATTCGGATTAAAAGGGAGCGCGGCGTTCGGCATCCGGGGTTCTGGGG
>OZ010579.1:98666002-98696002 GCA_963932145.1 Acanthosepion lycidas
GTTTGTGTTAGCGATTGGTGGGGGCGTAATGCATCTTTTACCGGGGGAAGCTTTCTGGGGTTGCAGTTTATTTATGGACAGGATCTTTTGTTGTTTCTATTTTAATAGAATTTCCTATGTGACGCTTCTTAATCGAGCCCAAATATGTCTTTTTCTGGGATTCACAGTAATTAGTTTTTGTGCTGCATGTGTCCAATATTATTAATAAACGATGGAGGATTCAAAATTAAACCCGTTAAGATTAATTTAAATTAGTTGAATTATAGATTCATAGATTGTGGGTAATACGCGAGCACGCAATAGAATAAATCATGATGTCCAACACACTTATGTACGAACATATCTTCATACATACATATCTTTACATGTAAATCTCCATAAATATATAATCACACATAAATCCCAACATATATGCACATTTATTCTTAAGTGATTTGGAATTTATTTCAATGTCTATATTTTGTGATTAGTTCTCTCCTTTGATGTAATAGTTTACGCTTTTCTTTATATTTAATTATCCTAGTTTATCTTCTAAATATATCTTGCATCTATCCCTAAAACTGTTGGGGTTGTTTGAGAGACCTAAATAGCACACACACACACACACAAACCCATATATATATATATATATATATATATATATATATATATATATATATATATATATATATATATATGTATGTATATATACACGGTGTCCATAAAGTTCGTGTGCACTTAACACAATTTATAACTTTATTTGTATTTGCGATAGAATTAGTTTGTAAAATGGATTAGAAATTAGTAAATCTATGTTTTTTAATGTTTTATAGAAATTTCCTTTAAGTTTCTACATATCTTTCATCATTAGGAATAAATAGGGTAATACGATTTTCACAAAAGTTGACTTTCCCAGACACCATGGCTTGGGACCCAGGGTTGGACATTGGGGATCTGCGAACGGCAATGTCAGACTCAGCCGTGTGGAAAGGCATAGTTAATGGAATTCGGACCAACGACAGGAATGTCGAAGGATAATCATGATGAACTATCATTCCTACTACGGTTTTTCTGTAAGTCAAAATAACTATCCCCCTCGGCTATTTTTCTTCCTGTCAATTACCTCAGGTCCGTCATTAATTAGAATTAAAGATAGTTAATTTTAACGCCTCCATAACTAAACGTCTCTCCATTAATCATCTGAGAGACTGCTCTTTGTCTTCCATCAGCATAGCTGATGGTATCCTGAGGAAAGTGACTCGTTTCGCTTACTTGGGATAACGTTCTCAGCTGACATGAAGTAGAGACCTATATTAAATTCATTGCAAGGTCAGCTACTAACAATGTTTCTCTCTAGAATCTATCTTACATACCTATAAGTCTACCTTTCGTCCGTGCTTAGAATATTGCTGCAACATATGGTGTCCCTGCTATTTATGCTGAGATCCTTGATGAGATTAAAAAACAATCAGCAATATTATTGGTCTTGATCTAGCGGCTCGGCTTCATTCACTTACCCACCGTCGTAAAGTTGTCTCTCTATGCATATTTTTTTATAAATACATCCATGATAATTATTCAGATAAGCACATCGCTATGGATGCTAGACTTTTCAATTTAAGCGCAGTACTAGACTGCCATCGAAATCTCATCAATTTACAGGTGAGCTGGTTAGATGCAGCCCTATGTTCTATGATAAAAGTTGCTTTATTCACACTTATAGCTTGTGCAAATCCATTCCAGCTCCGTGCTTACGAGTCAACTTTAATCCGCAATTTTTAAATGCAATGGTAATCGCTATCTACTGTCCTCCTGATAACTCTTTTCTGTCCCTGTTCATTAAAGTTTCTGCTCCTAATTCTCTCACACCAAGTAACATCTTTGTTTCTGAGTGTCTTTACTGTGATACCGATTATAAAATAAAATATAATTAACAAGATTTTTACTGTTAGATCCGGGTCTGCTGATATCCATTTCCGTTTTTATCTATATGTACATGGGCACACGGATATGGGCTGGGAGACACGCGTCGCACACCATGGAATAATTAATGTATTTGTTTCCATTTAGAACTGTACTTTCGTATACGATATTTAACGACATATCTTCTGTGCAGCTCCTATATGTTTCCTCTTCACACTCACTGCCCTCTTTCTCACACATAGACACACATTCACAAACATATAGTATTTTTATTTTTTTTCCAAACATATAATTTTAAGGTGTCCTATATTTATGGAATAAAGTGCTCAATATCAGAATTAGAGCGTATGTAAATATAAAACTGAACATTGAAGCCAACCTCAGAGGAGACAGATTCGTGTGGTCTGATAATTTCGTCTAGTAGGAAACAGTATGTCGCCTCTTAATGTTGACTTCAGTGTTCACTTTGAGATATATATATATATATATATATATATATATATATATGTTCACTTTGATGATATATATATATATATATATATATATATATATATATATATATATATATATATATATATATAAGTTAAGTAATGAAAATCTTGGTAACCGTTATGGATAATATAAGGAGGATGAAATCCAGAGAGGAGCTCATGTTAAGTCATAGCGATTAATTCAAAGAAAACAGAAAATTTAAGAGTCAATTGGTTATAATTTATTTCGCCAGGGAATTTATTTTTCCTTGGCTCATAAGACCAAACTTCCAAGTGTGAAAAAATGAATTTGAATTTAAATCCATTTTTCACCCCTGGAAGTATGTTCTAATGAGCCAAGGGATAATAATTTCCCTGGGGAAATAAATTATTAGGTTGGTGCAAAAATATTGACGTAATAATGTCGTTTTTTGACGTTAAAAATACGTCAAAAAACGACATTATTACGGCATTACTTTTGCACCAACCTAATATAACCAATGGACCCTTAATGTTGTCTGTTTTGATTCAAGTTATATATATTGACAATAACATTTGTTCATTTCTAGAAAATTAAGTTTAATGTTAAGAGAATAATAATTATTTGCAATGAAACAGAAAAAGTCATGATGTATTTTTTTTCCTTTTGCAAAGAATCATGTTTACAGAACCAGAAATCTATGTGAACATTGCAATATCTCGATTGTATCTGATAGATTTTGGCAATTAAGTACTATCTGATTAAGAATAACTCGACTAGTAATAGGTTGATGTATTTTTTATCGTCAAAAAACGACATTATTTTTGCACCAACCTAATATTTGCTGTCGATGATTTGACCGAGTGTTGTGAAATCCATTTACGTTAAAGATAGCCATCTCTTCTGGTCAACAAACAGACAATGCCAGGCTGCACTTAAATTAAACTCAGGGGAACATCTGATCGTTAAATTGTGAGACTTTATCACATCCTCTTAACTCAAACAGATTAGCAACTTAAGATTTCCATTTAATCACAACTATGAAATGATTTGCTCGTGGCAAAATATTTAGATTAAGAAGGAGATCAATTAATCCCTGTCAGAAAAGCTTTTCATGCAAAATCCAAGAGTATTTCAACAAGTCATAAAAAGAAATAATTTCACTGAGGGCTTTTATTACTGCTAATTACAATGCTTTTAAGCCTCGACAAATAAAGTTTAATTTGGTCAAATTTGAACAGGTTTAAATTTTTCTTCGAGAATGACATACTATCAAAGCAATGTAATATTTATTAACTTGTAGAAAACGTTACAGATACAAATTATATATATATATATATATATATATATATATATGTAATATATATATGTGTGTGCGTGTATATATATATATATATAGAGAGAGAGAGATAAAGAGAGAGAATTATATCTTATCCATAATTTTATATATATATATATATATATATATATATATATATATATATATATATGTGTGTGTGTGGGGGGGTGTTTGTGTAGAGAGAGAGATAAAGAGAGAGGAAGAGAGAGAATTATATATTATCCATAATTTTATATATATATATATAGATAGATAGATAGAGAGAGAGAGAGAATTATATATTATCCATAATTTTTATTAGTGCCACACATAATATTCGATTAGCGCAGTAAAACAATCTTCAGGTTAACCACAGTAATTGAAAAAAATATGTTATAGTTTTCGATGTATAAATTAGCCGCACTAATGAAGGGATTCATATATATATATACATATATATATATATATATATATATATATATATATATATATATATATATATATATATATATAATTTAATATATATATATATAATTTAATATATATATATATATATATATATATATATATATATATATATATATACATATATAATTTAAAGAAAAACAGACCTCTTTAAGGTTTCATTTGTTATAATGTATTTCACCAAAACATTTTATGTTTCTTTGTATCTTCCGACTTCACTTTAAAAGGTGAAACGAAAAATCATTTTAAAATTTACACTTCCGACCGGCAGTATTAAGCTTATATACGTTGACATAGAAGATTGTGTTGGATAGTGTAAGAGACTTGGTCGAGATTAAAGTGGGAAGAAAGAGTTTTAAAATCTATTTTTATTTTTATTATAATACTTAATACTGCGGAAGGCGGGGTTAAGGATCAGACATTGAGCTATTTAATCGGTCAACTCAACGGAAATGATATGGAAAAAAGGAAAAAGGGAAAAGAGGGAAAAGCAGTATATATATATATATATATATATATATATATATATATATATATATATATATATATGTATGTATATATATATTTATGCATATATACACGTATAACTTTTGTATTTTGTCCAAAAACTATATACGTTGGAATTTTACGAAATTATCGCCGATTGATGACCACATTTATATACGCGTACTGTACAAACTGTAAGGTTCTTCGCAAGTATAAACAAACTGAAACTATTTGCCCGATTAACACGATATTGATTTCATAATCATGCAATTATGGGTCGCAATTTTGACTTAATCGCTTCTGAGAAATCTGTTCTATCATCTGAACTTGCAACAGGTAAATCAACAATAGCAATATCTAAAATGATTGGAAGATTTCGCCAAACCGTGAAAAGGTTTGTTGCATATTCTACGATGTGGATCACTCGAGGGTTGTTTCCCAACGTTCCCTGTCGCGCATTAAACGTGAAGCTGTATGTAACCCAGGCCTGATCAGCGGAGAACAGATTCATTAGCGAAACAACAGTGTACAGGACTACTCAATGTCGTCTTCTGAAAAAGGTCTGGAAATCATTCACAACGCCTCCATTGACAAAAAAACACGTACAAAAGCGTCTAAAATGGGCACAGCATTAAGGTCGACTACTCGAAGGTTTTGTTCAATAATGAATCTTCTGTTACTATTGATGGCTCTGACGTTTCGAGCAGATGTTGGGTCGTAAACTGTCGACATCCTCATCAAATCCTGAGACGTCAACAAGGAGGAGGAATTACCTTGATTTGGGCTGGTATTATTGGAGGTTTTACGTTAGTCCGTGGAAAAAGCCTGACAGTAATCACTGCAGATGCTTATATAGCCTTCCTGAGAGAGCACCTTGAATCTTGAGAGAGGAGTTTTAGCTATGGCAGTTCAAAAAATAGTGAAAAAAAAACTTGAAAATGTAATCGTACGCGAATCTTGTGAGGCATCTTCTTACTCCAGGACAGAAAGTTAGAAGGGCGAAGATAGTCTTGAGTAATTTGGAAAATGATCCTGGAATTGAACATTTTAATTCTTCATAAGCTTCTGATCCTTAGCTATGCTTAGCGGAGATACCTGGGGTTGATCGAAAGATCTCTGAATAATAGTTTATTATTGACAATTTATTGATATTCGTCAGCAATCTTATTATTATTAGGTTGGTGCAAAAATAATGAAGTAATAATGTCGTTTTTTGACGTTAAAAAATACGTCAAAAAACGACATTATTACGTCATTATTTTTGCACCAATCTAATAGTTTGTTTTTTTTAACTTTTTATTTAATCTTTAACTTCATTATTTACGTTTTTTAGCTTGTTATTAAATAACTAAATTTAGCAAACTACCACACTATCAATAACACGCTCTGGGGTCGGGGCGTAGAGGCTGAACATCCCCATACTTTTATTAAAAAAACATTTTATTTTTTTCATTTAAATACTAACATATCAACTCTTATTGTTGTTTTCAAAAAATATTAAAAGTTAGATTAAAGTTAATTAACCGTTTTTCAAATTATTATTAATGAAATATAAATAAACTTAAATAACGATATATTAAGGACCTCCAATCGATTGTGAACTGGGGCAAGAATTGGCTGGTCAACTTCAACGCTTCTAAGACAAAACTGCTCTCTCTTAATCACCACAGAGGTCCCTCCCTTCCCTCCATTAGAATGTCTGACGCTCAACTTCTCGTGAGCAACTCTCTGCGGCTTCTCGGTCTCACGTTGACTGCTGACCTGAGATGGAATAAATACATTGAGTCAATTGCTTCGTCCACCGCAAGGAAAGTTGGCTCCCTGAGCCGCGCCAGGAAGTTTTTCTCCCCGGAGTCGATCCTCCAGATCTACAAATCAACAATTCGCCCTTGCATGGAGTATTGTTGCCATGTATGGTCTGGTGCCCCTTCTGTTTGCCTCGGGGTTCTTGATAGACTCCAGAGGCGGATATGCAATATAATTGGCCCTACTCTGGCATCTTGTCTACAGTCACTTTCTCACAGACGCGCCGTCGCCTATCTCTGTCTGTTCTACAAATACTTCCATGGAAATTGCTCCGAGGAGCTGCATTCGCTGGTTCCCAGACGTCATGAGTTCCAGCGCCTTACGAGGCTGGCATCACGCTCTCACCTCTTCACTGTCGAAACTCCTAAATGTAGCCGTCTCTTCTACTCTAATAGCTTCATGTCTCGCACCACTCGCCCGTGGAACTCCCTTCCCTATTCCTGTTTCCCTGTGATCTATAATCTCCAGCTATTCAAGTGTAATGTCAATCGACATCTCCAGTTGCCTTGATCTATCCGCTACCCTCATCTTTTCTTCTATCACTCCTATCTGATCTTGCTCTAAGTTTTCTGTAATCCCTTGCGTCCTAGTGGCTCCCGCCTTGCTTGCGGTGAAATGCTTTAAAAAAAAAAAAAAATTTAAACATTTAATTTAATCATTTTTTCAACAAAAAATTACAGCGGGCCATATTTCTTCGAAAAAATAATTATTTACTATTTATTTTAGGGGAGAATTTAAAATTTTTTTCCGTAAATGAAGTTTTACATTAAAGGAGCAAACATTTTTGTCCGTAAATGAATCTAATTGCTAACTATTATGAAAGAGAGTAGAACCAATATACATTGAGAAATCAGATTTGATAACCAATTATGTTTACATTTAAAGTTATATTTGTATTTGAAAAGAAAAAATCATTAGTTAAATATAAATCCATAGAAACAGACATGACTTACAGTCAGCATTTGACTTGTTGAATATTTTTTTATTTAACTATATTTTATTATATTTTATTTAAATTAATTTTCAGAAAAATAAGACTTGCTATGGTTTTTTGCTTTTCATAAAATTTAATTACAACCCACACCCTAAAAAAAAGAAGTTTATTTTTTTAAAGTTTGAATAAAAAAATATTTTCCATAAAATGGCCGAAAAATATTAATAAGTCAATAATACAATAAATACCCTTAGGGTGATACTGAGTATGTGTGGAGTGGAAATCTTTTAGTGTGGAAATCAACAAATTTGGGGTTACCTTGTATACAGTTGGTTATCATCGGATAACGTCCTTAATACAAATGCAGACCAATTTATGGCCTTTAAAATATATGCAAAGATAATTAATATAAAGATATATTTTGCATGTACTGATAAAAAGTTATATCTCTCAAAATATGATGTACAATAATATTCAAAAAGTTCATAAGTTCCTATCAGATATTTCTCCTGTTGAAAGTCTTTAATCACGAGAGAGAGGAGAGAATTACATGCCTACAGGAAGGAAAGTAGAAAGAAAGAAAGAAAGCAGGAAGTAAAATAGAAAGAAAGATAGAAAGAAAGAAAGAAAGAAAGAATGAAAGCAGGAAGGAAAATAGATAGAAAGAAAGAAAGAAAGAAAGAAAGCAGGAAGGAAAATAGAAAGCAAGAAAGAAAGGAAGCAGAAAGGAAAATAGAAAGAAAGAAAGAAAGAAGAAAATAATGTCCCTAACAATGAGATTAGTCCTTCTTCCATTTAAATCAAAAAAAATTAAGTTTATTTTTTAAAGATGCATAAAATAAAAAAAAAACAACTATTTTCCATATGATGGCCGAAAAATATTAATAAGTCAATAATACACATGCACATATATTTTAATTATTGTAGTTTTTTTTAAGTTTTAACCGGACACGCACACACAAACACACACACACACACACACAGACACACAAACAGACGACCATACACAAACACACACTTGAATATTTGAATAAATAAATATAAAACATTTTCAAATAATTCTATTTAATATTCTTTTTTGTTGTTTAATATTCATTTTTTTAAAGTTACGCTTTTATTTACTATAGATGTGAAAATAAATTCAAGAAAATAGAAATTTAAAAAATACATACATGTATAGCGTTTCCAAAGTTTCAACAGA
Organism: Acanthosepion lycidas; assembly: GCA_963932145.1. Classification (NCBI taxonomy): domain Eukaryota; kingdom Metazoa; phylum Mollusca; class Cephalopoda; order Sepiida; family Sepiidae; genus Acanthosepion; species Acanthosepion lycidas. The sequence goes on from OZ010579.1 coordinate 98,674,565, forward strand.
ATTAAAAACTAAAAACGAACGGTAAGAATAATCAAGAATAAAAATTATTACCATTCGTTTTTACTTTTTAATTCTTAGAATTTCGATCGCATTCAAATGCATTTTTATTTTAAAATAACTTCGTAAATACCTTTTTTTCAAAAACATGGCTTGGATGACAGTGAGTCTAGATATACTTTGTCGAAATTATTAAAGTATTTTTTTTTTAGTTTTAGACAGACACACCAACACACATAAACAACTGCCATTTATATATGTATAGATTAATTAATGATGAACATGTCTTTTTCGTTTATCGATTTTATCACGATTCTTCTGTTATGCTTGGAGAGTATTAGGTTGGTGCAAAAATAATGACGTAATAATCTCGTTTTTAGACGTATTTTTTTAACGTCAAAAAACGACATTATTACGTCATTATTTTTGCACCAACGAAATAATTATACATTCTTATTGCTCAACGAAGAATCCAGTAATTTTATAGTAAACTCGGAAAATTCCAGTAAGATATCTTTAATCATTTCTAAGATACAGGCGTTCAGATCTTAATGTAGCAATTCGACAATTTTGCTGTTACTCGATTGGAATCATTTTTCTGTTACACTCGATATGTTTATATTTCTCTGCGATAGTTTCTGGTCGATTTAAATTTTTCCCGACCAGCCATTCTATATTCTTTCAGATGAGACCCTATGTACCACAATTTAAATTTCTTTTCTGAAGAGTGAGTGTTTTTTTCTGTCTGATCTGATTTTCTACATGCCAGTTGAATTTGTCTTTAATTTTGGGAGATTTGGTTATGTTTTTCTTCTTTAATTCACTTTATATTTAATATATATATATATATATATATATATATATATATATATATATATATATATGCTTCTTGAATAAAATTATTATTTCTTTTAATTCTTATTGTGCAACAGTTTATCTTTTCTGCTGTATTTTTTCTCTCCATTCCAGCAACGCAGTTAACTGTTTTTGTTATATATATTTTTTTTTCTTTTATTTTGTAAATAAATATATGAAATCTTGTTTTTGGATTTCTTTTGCTTTACGTTTTTCAAAAGTTTGTCTTCTCGGGAGAGGACAATTTTTTTCAATAATACATTTTACCCCGACATATATCTTACATCAACATATCTTGTTTGTTTCGATAAACTCTAGTTTCTCTTTCTTTTACCTCTTCCTTCTTTCTCTTTAGATTCTCCTCAAGGATGGCAGATTTGTTTCACCATTTTCATTAGTTATGAGTTTGGCAATATGAATTTTTTATTCTTCTGATACGGTTTCTGTGTTTCCATTTCCCCTGTTGTTTTTTTTTTCTTTTCGTGTTTACCTTCAATCTGCTGGAGTTATTATTCAGAATTCCGCCTTGTTTATTTCTTTTTATAAATATCAAGGCACCAAGGAAAAAATATTTTCATAGAAATTGTTCTGATGTGCTGTTCTTCTTGATGCCTCGATTGCAAGGAATTCAGCGTGCAACTAGATCTCACCGTTTTATTTTTGAACTAGCGAGATGTAGATGTATGTTCTATTGTAGTACTTTGTTTTCTCGTACTTCTCGCTTGTGAAAATCTCTTCTGGTTTCTTGTTTCTCTGCCACCAACAAACTTCAAAATTATCTATCTATCTATCTATCTATCTATCTATCTATCCACAGTCCGTTCATATCTATCTATCTATCTATCTATCTATCTATCTATCTATCTATCTATCTATCTACAGTCCGTTCATGTCTATCTATCTATCTATCTATCTATCTATCTATCTATCTATCTATCTATCTATCTATCTACAGTCTGTTCATATCTATCTATCTATCTATCTATCTATCTATCTATCTATCTATCTATCTATCTGTCTATCTATCTATCTACAGTCCGTTCATGTCTATCTATCTATCTATCTATCTATCTGACTCTGTAAGTCAGTCATTTATGTGTCATACATGACTGACGAGGCAGATATTTTCCCGTATCTTTCTGTATTAGACGAGTTGCTATCAAACCCAAGCCGCTATCCATTACTCCACCGTGCCTTCTGTGTCTAGTATCAGGTGGTTAACAAGGATTTTTATACCATTATAACCATCTTTGTTCGCTACCTGATGAGATACTTCGGTTTAAGCATCGAAACAAAAAAGCGTCATCGTCGTGATTACTTGTTTGTTCATATGTAACTCCGTATATATAACATATGTGTGTGTGTGTCTGTGCATGTGTGTAAAGTAAAGCATATTTCAGCAAATAAATTTGAAATGTCTATTTTACAATGACTTTCTCATCGAAATTACTCATATGCACAAAGGTACCGTTTCTGTGAAAACGGTCATGTATGTCAACTGGGTAATAGTAATTAATAGCATAAAAGAAAATGAAAATGTTCCATATGCCGCAGGTTAGCCTCACAGGAATATATACAATGGACTATAGGAAAATATTAATAAAAAATACATTGTTCTGTAAAATTACCCTTTTTTGTTTAAAGTAGATATACTGGTTCAGGTCTGGCATTTCTGCTTTAGTCTCTTTACGACCATCTAAGTTTGTCTTTTCTATAAATATTGTAATTGTTCGGATGAACTCTTCGCTGTCAAGCCGAGACTCTTCGAATTTAAGCGCAGTACTAGACAGACAACGTCTCATAAATTTACAGTTGAGTTGACTAGATGTAACCGTAAATTCTATGCTAACAGTTTATATCTTTACTTTTAAGGTGGGAAATAATTTGTGTTTTTTCTAGATCGATAAAAAAACGCAGATTCAAAAAGTTCAACAGTTCAAAAGTTCAATTACAAAGATTTTTTCTTGAAGGTTCTCAAGGAATCTTTTGTTTTGAAAAAGCCAAGTGTCGAATCATTTTTTTTTTTCTCATTTTCGTTTGTAAAAGGAGAATTTACCGGCATCATAACCAGCTCTAGCGTACAAGTTTAGATTACGTATCTATAGCAATTTTTCATGTTTATTTCTTAACTTTTCACTATTCATATTGCAAAAGTTAATAATTCATGTATCTGTTCATTTCTCCTAAAAAGCTTCAGCACATTTCACATGTGTTACTGTCGGTTGAAATTTTAAGAAAATCTTTTTATTAGAACAAATGTTATGAAAAATGTGTTTTCTCAAGGCCACTATTATCGCCCTTTCTAATATTGATTGGCGCTTCTTTCCTAACTTTTCGTTTGAATTAGTGTTGAACGTCACCATTTTGATTTTCATTATTTTCTCTTCGCGTTATATGTGCTAACCATTTTAGTTGCTGCTGATGTTGAAGGTCCTCAAGTAATATTGTGGAATCTTCCACATTAGCCTTCCACCCCTTTCGGAAAGATGTATTCTTCCCTTAAAAAGCCTTAACCAATCACCACTTCGGTTCTGTAAATTCAATCTTCTATTGGTTAAGATACGCTAAACTGTAGCAAAGTTGAAACAGATCATTTTTCCTGCCGAAGCCCCTGAGATGCAACCAAACTACACGCGTGTCAATTCACTGACTCAACATCACTTCAAAATTCTCAACAAACTCAACACAGCATTCAATCGGCTATTGTCCGCGTGGTTATCAAATTACAATTGACTTAAAAAGTGAACGTTTTCACTAAACAAACAGTAATTTTACATTTAGCCAAACAGTTAAAGGCAAACAACTCTTCACGACTTAAATTCTAACTAACAAATAACACACTCATACACACTAATATCTGAACGAACACATTAGAGATTTTTCCTTGCAGAAACCAAATTATTTTAATTTCACTAACAAATCAAAACCATTAACTTTTATTGACCAAATATGTGCATGAGCATTCTTCATAACCTTGTCTCAATTGCCACAATCAACAAAAATTCTGTTATCCTTGCATGTATATCTATTGTATATATAAAAATCTATTTATTGTTGGTTCTCTAACCACTTTGTTTTTAGTAATTTCTTGCAATTTAAATTGTCCTTATATTCTTTATTTGATCTACGTGTTGTGGTATAATGCATATTAAGCATGCATAATCTTTGTCTCACAAAAAATACCTTCTGATACATTTTCACTCAGCTACAACCCGCAACAATATGCTTTCTTGTGTTTGAGACAGTTGTTTGTTAAAAAATCTATAGGGCCAATCCACAAAGTCCAAAGAAATACTGTCTTTTCCAGAATTTACAGATTTCATTCATCCGAAGACATTTTTTTAATCATTGATCTGAAAATGTGGTTGTGTCTATCTGACAATTTCGATATTTCTAATTGGATTGGATACCTTGCGTATAATCCATATGAAGATTTCGATCTGATAATGCTATTCAAGTAAATGACTCGAGATCATAGACAGGTGCTTTGGTTTTATAGTATTTTGCGGCGTTGGAAAAACTACCACTGTCACAGGTTAGCAAAAGTAATAACAAATTATCAATATTCGCCCACATTATCAATCATGATAATATAATTAATGCTATCTGCTGAACGACGCTATGGCTAAACTCAAACTATTAGAGAATTCGATAAATAATCACAAAAATGACCATTCTGAAACTCTTCAGGAGTAACAAAGCGAGATTTGCTTTTTTTTTTATCAAAATTCTGATCTCTATATTTCTGTGTGTTTTCCATTTCTAAACGAAAACGCGATTCTAATTCCACCCGACCCTTTTTCAAGTGAAGAATTTCAGTACATTATCCGATTTTTCTCTCCTGCAAATATCCTTAGATATCAGTCCTTTTGCTAATATAAGAATAAGCACTCAGTCTTTGTATATCTCACCACATCCCACGCTTGAAAGAGTTCAAAATCATTTAATTAGATTATTTTTGAATGCGGCGGGGGTATTATTATCCACAATACAGCCTCTTTCCCACAGATACAACGTTGCAAGCGTGTCTATAATCCATCGTTATTTTCCATGGTTAATCTTCAGACAAGTTGCATTCATTAAATCCACCACTTCAGACATTTACAACTAAAATATGTCTTGCCACTTCCTCTGGGTCGTATCAACCTCATTTTCCCATTATATCACTTCTTTGAAGTGAGTACAACCGGACAGATTTTTTCCAAAATATTGCCACCGTGTGGAAGAGATACCCGCGTTGACGTAATCCTGAAAAATAACAATATTCTCCATTGTCTTAAAAATCTTCACTTCATGCTACCTTATTTTTCATTGATCTCACATAATTCCTTTATTCTTATTATAACTCTCTTACTTGAGAGGCTCTTGAGGCTTGCATTAGGTGAATAAAAAAAAATGAGATTTAAATTAAAAATAACTGAATACCAAGAGACAGGGAGTGTTTTCAGTATCATCTTACTAATTTGTGAATTTGCAACCCTACCGCCCAAATGTAGCTTACATATTTTGAGATATTTCTGAAGAAAGCGTTTGCTTTGTATTTATTTCCATATGGGTGATGTATTATTTGCACAGTTCATAATGTATTAATCTTCATACTCTCTAATAGCTGTTTTTTCTTATTATCTTTTAAACATACTTACAGTCATTATTTTGTTACTGTGGTTTAACATGACATACCTTGGCACAACTATTTTTCTAAGTTTGACCCATGTTTATTTTAACTCATTGCTTTTGGCTTGCAATTATAAAAAAGTTTTTAACAACGTCCATGATTGATCGTCTGCGATAGATTCGATATTCTTGTAAAATCAGACTGGACGCATAACATCTCAAAGCCTCATTTTACTGTTGTATTATCAATATATTTGTTGCTTTATCTAATTATTATTTTGTACATATATCAACTTAAGTTTTAGATTCATGTTATATCTTCCTTTGCGTTTTTTGCTTAATCTTAAAATTTCCTTTGAACATGATAAGTTTTACCATTTTATCTTAAAATGCAAACCATACAATCTCAATATTTTTTCACCGTTATATACCTATTATCAACCAATACCTTCGGCCTTCAACATTTTTATCTTTCTCTCCATCCCACTCTTTCTATCTCTCTCACTCCCTCTCTTATATATCTATATCTATATATATCTCTCTCTATATATGTATATTTCTATTTCTCTCACTCCTCTCTCATATATATATATATATATATATATATATATATATATATATATATATGTGATTTTGTCTCTCAATCGCATACATTCAAGTTTACATAGCAAAACTTTCCATAGTGAAGTACAAAAGCTGAAAATTATGTAAGTACATCTGTCTCCCCAAGAGACGCATGCACACTTCCTGTTTTTTCTTTGAAGATTTCAGCCAATCAAACCCATTATAACGTATCTTTACAATTCACCTTTTTTTTTCTCTCTCATATAACATTCTTTTTGGCTTTCTGATCACTTTCATGCTCATTTTCTTCCAATATTTTTCATTCTTGCTTTTTTATAGAATTCATTAAATTCATTAATTTTTTTTTCTCAAAATTGTACACTCCTTTCTGCTTGTTTTTTTTATTTTTCCCATCTTTGATTTTTATGTGTCAGTTCGTACACTATTCACATCATTATCGACTTCTTTTATACTTACACTCCTCTTTTTGTATCATCAACATTCCTCTTGTACATTTTGTTATTGTCCTTCGATATTTACTTCATTCTCTTCCATATCACTCAACTATATCTCTTATTCTTTCGATTTTTCATCGTCATCGTCTGCTTCTATATTCTTCTTTTTTATACATATATATTTGCCTCTTTCTTCTTATTATTATTATTTCTATTATTATTATTATTATTATTATTATTATTATTATTATTATCATCATCAATATTCATATTATTATTCATCTCAATCTTCTACATTTACTCTTCTTTTTTATACACTATATATTTTTTTGTTATTTTTCTTCCTCTCATTATTGTTGCTGTTGTTGTTGTTCTTCTTCTTTTTCTCCTCCTCCTCCTTCTTCTTCTGCTACTTCTTCTACTTCTTCTTCTTCTTCTTATTATTATTATTATTATCATCATCACTATTCATATTATTATTCATCTCAACCTCGTACATTTATTCTTCTTTTTATACACTTTATAGTTTCCTTCTTTTTTTCCTATCATTGTTGTTGTTATTATTCTTCTAATTATTATTATTATTATTATTATTACTCCTCACAAACTTCCTCTATGCTCAATCTTCTTTATTTTTGTGTGGCGTTCTGGGCACCTCGATGTGGTGCAACTATTAGAATGCTTGTCTCGCTAGGAAAATTTCGAATGAGTTCGATCCTTATTGGTTGTCCGATACTATCGGTCTTGTGCCACAACTAAGCTACACTGAGAAACGGCACAATGTATGGTGTTTCTCATTTTCATCTTCAATACTTATTTTCTTTTTATAGATTGTATGATGTGCCCTCTAAGATTTCTTCTTCTTCCTCTTCGCCGCCAACATATTCATAGTCCCTTTCCTTGTCTTCTTTTCCTTCTAAACTTCCTTACTATCTATTGCATATCTTTACTTCTCTTAGCGTCCGTCTTCATCTAATCCTTCTAATGTTTTACTCCTTCTTTTTCTACACGCACACACACACACACATATATATGTGTGTGCGTGTGTATAGATATATGTATATATATATACGCGTGTGTGTGTGTGTGTATGTATATGTATCTATATACGCGTGTGATCTGTATATAAATTGGTCTGGAAGGGGGACGATCCCAGCGTGCGGCACCTTTGGAAGTGCCTGAAAATCATACCACGGTTTGAGTTAAGCCCTGTGAGAGAAATTGGGGAGACGGAGTACTTAGAGCCGTCGATAGCTGTGCTCGAACGAAGTCACAAGTCATTGTGACCGAGGGTTTGAGTGTGCTGAGGTCGTTCAGTTTGTTGATCATTCTAGATAACACACTCTCTACTAGAAACTGTAAGTAATGTCTGCTCAGCTCAGTTGAGGTATAAACCACATGATGGCTCTATGGGTTTTGCTGCGCTCGAACGAAGTCACAAGTCATTGTGATCGAGGGTTTGAGAGTGCTGAGGTCGTTCAGTTTGTTGATCATTCTAGATAACACACTCTCTACTAGAAACTGTAAGTAATGTCTGCTCAGCTCAGTTGAGGTATAAACCACAGGATGGCTCTATGGGTTTTGAACAAACACAAATGTTCCTGATCAAGAGTTTGCAATAGGGATTGGCTAGCCGCTGTAGTAGAAGGGTATCTGGAATACGAGTGGTCAGCTATTATACATACATATATATATATATATATATATATATATATATATATATATATATATATATATATATATATTTAAGTAATTAATTCATCAAGTCTAGTAGAAATCTCAACAGAATGCAGAAAGCACTGGACTGCCGTTTCGTCCTATATTTGAGACTCATCAGCAGTGGGCATCCATTACCGAGAATTGAAACCCTGACAGTTAGTCAAGCAAACATCATACTATCTGTTCCACTGGGCCTCGGTGACGAAGAGATTGCAAATCAGACTCAACAAAGCGCCGCTCGCTCATATATTCCGTGGTGGAACCATACTGCGTTCTCTGTAACCATCGGACTGTGCCCCCTGGAGCCACGACTACTCTCAACAAGCCGCTCACGCTAGAGCGTTAGAAGCCGGTTCAAGCAATGATGTACATGATAGAAATTGTTAGGACGATTTGATATATATATATATATATATATATATATATATATATATATATATATATATATATATATATATATATGTGTGTGTGTGTGTGTGCGTGTGTGTTTGTGTGTGTTTATATATGTTTATCTATTTATCTATCTATCTATCTATCTATCTATCTATATATATATATATATATATATATATATATATATATATCCTTTGTATATTTTCTTGTCTTTTTAATTCTACAATGATAAACACGCCACGATTTCTCTTCATTTCATATTCTTCTTTTCAATTTATTTTCTTTATTTACATTATTTCGTTGAAATTAATTTTCTTCCATTTTTATTTCTCTCTTTCTAGGATTGCTTGTTTTTCTCTTTCTTCAACCACATTTATTCTTGCTAACTCAAGTACAGTCGTGGCGCTGTCCTTCATTTTATTTTTATAAATTTCAAATATTCTTTACACATAATTTTTTCTTTGAAATTCCTTCTTCGGTTTATTTTTCCATCATACCTACTTAGATAAATGCTATCCTCCAAATAATAACCCCTACACACGTACACGCCGAACCACGAACCTTGGCCTACAAACAACTATGCATAACTATAAGCGTTCAATATGTAATCCTCTTTGAACTTTTCACCAAAAAATCGATCTACTTGCCACCCGTTTCCCACCCAGTTCTTAAATACATTACAAAATTCTGTTCACCTTCAACAACCCATCATAGAAAACCGATTACCGGAGTATCTGTATCGGGTCGATTAAGGGTACTTTTTTCTATAGAATTATCTTCTCAATTCGATTATCAAAAGTTTTTGCGCTGAATTCGACATCATATATGGTGCAAATTTGTATTTGTTTTATTATGTACTCTCTGCTTTCATAATTGTCTGTTACACACATATACACTCACACATATATGTGTGTGAGTATATGTGCGTCTCTGTGAGTGTGTCTGCCTGTGTGTGTGTGTGTGTGTGTGTGTGTGTATATATATATATATGTATATGTGTGTGTAAATGTTTATATGTGTAAATATATGTGTATGTATATATATTTATGTATGTATATATGTATATATATATATATATATATATAGATAGATAGATATATATTCATATGTAAATATATATATATATATATATATATATATTTATTTATATATATATATATATATATATATATATTTATATATATATAAAAGTGAACATAGAAGTAAACACTTAGAGGGGGCACTCTGTTTCAGCTTCTAAGTGTTGACTTCTATGTTCACTTTTATATTTACAGACACTCTATTTCTGCTATTGAGCAACTTATCCGATAATTATAGCTCATCTTAAGACTATATATATATATATATATATATATATATATATATATATATGTGTGTGTGTGTGTGTGTGTGTGTGTGTGTGTGTGTATATACACACATATATATGCATGTATGTATGCAGGCTGTATGAAAAACAATTTTATAAAATTTGTGTGCGGGTCCTTACATCTACACATGGTAAAATATCCCTATGAACATGGGTCGGAAACGCCATCGCTTTACATTATATGTGTGTATGTGCGTTTATCTATGTATATACATGTATATACATATATATATATATATATATATATATATATATATATATATATATATATATATATATATATATATATGTTTCTTCCTATACATATATATATAAGTTCCAATCCAAACATTTCCGAGTGTCTGGCTATCAAGATGTGGACATTGTAGAGGATTGGGAGAGTTGGGTGATTATAGAACTATTTCGAATGTTCACTTAGGACAGCGACGTTATCCCCTCCATTCATCTCCACCTAGGACCTCAGACTAAACACGGAATTCTACATCAATTACCTTAAGGAGTGTTTACTGACCTGGGTCAAGAGTGTGATTGAAGGAATCCTTATTTCTGACAACATGATCCTGCACAATATTAGTTTTGTTTATTAGTAGGCCTTTAGACCAAAAGTAACGAACAGTAGCAAAGATTTCACGTGATAACTATCAATTACCGTAAAAATCATATTGTTTATATACAGTTGGAGAAACAAGACAGATTTTCAATATTTTTCAATATAATCCCCCTTGACATCAGTGTATCGCATCCAACGATGCTTAATCATTGCAATCCCATCACAGAAGCAGGTTGCATCCTGGTCCTCCAAAAACTCCCCCACAGCACAATATGATCTCGTCACTATTGCCAAAAGTGTGATTATGCATGTCGGATTTGTGTTCAGGAAACAGAATGAAGTCAAATGTAGCAAACATTGTTGACATACAGAATGGACTAATAAATAAAAGCCACAATTGGCTGCTTCATCCACTGTAACCAGAGCAGTTATCCCGAAGCAAGAGAACACCTGTCCTCAGCATCCCTCTGCGTTTTGACTTGATTGCTTCCTTCGTTCGTTTTAATTATGATGCCTTGTACAGTCGATTAATATTTTCCCTTTTCCAGTCAGTCTATAATAGTTACTCTTTCAGAATCAAAGAAAAAAAGTATTTGCCAACAGAGGTTGCCTTCTTGAAGTTCATCGGGGGTGGAGAACTAAAGTATTTCCAATGTTTGCTTTGAAATTTTGATTCAGGTTCGAAGCGGGGAATCCAGGTTTCATTTGAGTAACTAATCTTCGGTGGACATTCTCAGGGTCAGTCTGAAAGGGAGTCAACCATTTGAATCTGAATTCTGCTCTGGTGTCAGCATTCTTTCGACCCATTTGCCGATGGCTTCCTCATCCCGAAGATTTCAATTAAAACAGTCTGGACGGAACCAGAACTAATGCCTATGGAATTACTTATATACTGGTCAGTAAGACATTGGTAATCCACACACATTCCAAGATTAGCATCAACGTGTTCATAAGTGGTTGAGATTTTTGTACGACCTGACCGATGGTCAACTTATGTGCTGTCCTCGCCTCTCTGAATTTAGCCGCCATATCTTATTACTTGCAGAGCAAGGGGGTGTCCTCAGTAAGTGTCTGTACTATGTGCTTGTAGATTTCCTTAGATTTCATACATTGTCTTTTGCAGATGGTTTATGACTGCACGGGCCTCTATTTAGTCCATTTTTAGATATGTCGCCACACCTCCTATTTTTATGGGCCTCACCTGCCCAGAAAGTAAGACGCGAATCTGAATTAGTTTTTCTAGTTTTAAAGTGTTTTGCCACATAAAAAAATGTTCAGCTATATCTCTTCTTTCTGGGTGAGGCTTAGAACTTTCTGTACGTCTCTCGTACATCCAAAATGAATTACACATCAACAATTTTAGATTAGCAAAAAAAAAAAAAGGAAGAACAAATCCTGTGATTGATCACAACACTCTAATTGTGTTTATTTGATTTTTAAAAATTTATACTTGTCAGAGGATATACGTGAGGATATACGTCGATCTCCTTAAGAGATTTAGTTTGTTTTCTCCGGTTGATGTTTTTACATCTTCCAGTTTGCATATTTAATCCATGCAACAATGATTTATATAATTCGCTTGAATTTATTAACATGTATCCTATATTGATGAACATCCATTACATAAATATCATTATTTTTTAAAGTTAAACTATTCCAAATATATTCTTTCTTCAGGAAGTTTTTGTATGACATAATCTAATCTAAACTTAATGTTCTTTAGCGCAATGCCTTTTAAGCAAAATTCATTTGAATTATCTAATCACCTCAATGGGAGTATGAAATCTGTGAATATTGTATACTATTGAGCACTTTGTTTATTAAAATTTCCAAACACTATCACCCAGTAATATATTGCTTGACCTCTTTTGTTGTCAAACACATTCTTTTTCGTACAAACACCAACACAAATATATATATATATATATATATATATATATATATATATATATATATATATATTTGCTTTTTAAGAAATTACATACGATACAGAGTAGAGCAAAATATTATTATAATATTTTTATTATAATATTTTACATCGCTACACATAACTTTCATGTTTCGGAACTATAATATTCCTTCATCGGGCAATGATAGAAAATTTATGATGAAAATGATTCATTTTAGGAACAAATCATTACCTCCTTTGAAAGTTAAAAAGGATAGCGTAAACCTTAATTTCAAAAATAAGTCAACACACCAAGGCGGGAGAGTGTTGTTGTGCTTATATATATATATAAGCAATATATGTCTTAATTTCAAAATATGGCGAATGTCACATGTAGCCATTCCTCTTTCTCAAGAAATCGTGGGTATTTCATATAGTAAAGGAGGGAAACTTGTGGAGAGTCATGATCGCATACATCCTTAAGTGATATGGCATTAAAAAAGATTTACGATTAATCCTCATTTATAGCAATGTAAGCTGGACAATTTTGATACAGATGAAGATATTTGAGGCTACAGAGAAACGATTCTACAGAAGGTTGCTGAGAATACTATAGACGGAATATTATTAGAAAAGCAAAGTTTGATGATGAGCAACAGATACACTGAACATGTATGAAGGCTGCAACGAGAAAAGTGTATGGAAAAAGAAAAAGAAAAGGATACGAACACTTAGAATTAGAAAGAGGCAGTTGTAATTTCTAGGGCACCTAATAAGGAAAGAGTGTTTTCAGAGTTTGATACACTTAACAAATACTGAATGTAAGAGAAGCAAAGAAACACAATGTGTGACATACGCAATGAGTTTGTGCAAATAGATAGCAAGGACGTCAGCTGTGAGGGTTAATAAAGCGTCAAACATTGCCTAAAGCTCCAAAAGAAATAAATTCGTGAAGAGACATGATCGCCCACATCCAGAAGTTTCACGATGTATGAAAAAATATTCACTGAAATCAAAATAACGACAGGGAAGTTATAAATAGAATTAAAGATACACTGAACATGTATGAAGGCTGCAACCGCAAAGGTTCTTGTTCCGGATTACCCATGAATCTTACTTGGAAACAGAATGAGTAATCAAAATTTTATATAATTTTTTTCAAAAAGCAAAGTTTGCTGATGCGCAAAAATGTGTTATCAATAAAATAATAATCTTCAAAAAATATTGATAAAGAATAATCGGATGCTGATGTCAAAAAACGCGGCTAACCGATCTTGCGACGGTAGGCAGCAAAGAAAGTTGTAAGCTTTCGCCATTATTTTTTTTATTTTCAAATTTATTAATATAAATTGAAAAACTACTAAAATCCCGCGTAATTCTGAATCCGCTCCCCGTTCAGTGCACATCGATGCCGTACAGCTTTCACACAGGGCTGAATTTGCAGGAACGATACCTTCACGTGCTGAGCAAGATCTTAGATCTAATCGAAATAAACCAGCTTCAAACTCATTAGAAAGCAAATGGCTTAATATTTTTGCTGTATTGAATATCCTTATTAGACCTTGCTACCTTCGTGTAGATGTGTGAAAAATCGACTGGAACTTTTTTGTCATCTTTATTATGAGAGAGATAATTATCCAACAACCGGTCTATTAAGCTTCTACTTGGGAACAAGTTCTAGAGTCCCTAATCAACACTGAATTGATTAAGCATCTCACATCGCAGGACCTTCTTTCAAACAAGCAATATGGTTTTCGCTTCTCGAGTTCAACTGCTGATGTATTGACGATTATTTCAGGACAGGTCTCTCAAGCTTTAGTTAAGAATCGTGAAGGTCGCTCTGTTGCATTGGACATGTCGAGAGCGTTCGACAAGTTTGGGCAAACTTTTCTTCTTCAAAAGTTGAAAGGTTATGTTTTCTTGGGACAAAAGTTTGAACTGATTGAGTTTTTCTCATTAAATCACGAAATGAAAGGTGTCTTGAACGGCCACTAAACTAGATCTACTTTTTCTAATGTATGTTTCTCCTTGGACCTACTTTGTCCTTAATTTTCATCAGTGACCTTCCTGGTGACATCAGATCTCAACATGTTATCTGCCATGATGTCACATCTATTTACTCCTGGAAATGATTAAAACTAAAATGTTCGGTAGGCGTTGTCTGTACATGACTTTGTATGTATGGATATAATGTAGAGTTGTAAGTTTGTTATGTTCGCGTTTGGTATTTTCGTGATTGTGCACAGGCATATACGTACCATTTCAGTGAATTTGAAATAAGACAAATTGAATTTTACTTTCACTCAGTCCGTACAACTTTTAAAAAGCAATAAAAATTTTGAAACAAAAATTAATTCTAAAAATTTAAATAAATCATTTGATTATAAAATTTTATTCAGTTTTCGGAATTTTTTGCTAATAAATAAAAGTATACTTTAAACTTACTTTTTTTTACTTTTATAAGGAAATTTTAAGTTCTTTATTGAATCATAATATATAGTGGGGGAAATAAATATTCGTACACTTGAAAAATTGTATTTTTATAAATGCAAAAGCCTTAAATAAAACAAATCTCGGCACATTTTATGTATAAAGACACATACTATTAAAAAATAATAATAAACTTAATTAATTCTTATTCTAACAGAAATTAATGCATTTTCTTAATTCTAACTGGTGAAAAAAGTATTCGTACAAATCAATTTTTAGAATAAAATAATCAATTATGAAAAAAGTATATTCTAGAATGTCCCATTAATGTTATCAGTGATTATAGTTAACGCTATTAGATATTATCAGAGCATTCTGCAATTTCTAGTCTTACGAGAAGGTTCTAATAATGCCTAAAGGTAAAGAATTGACTATTTCACAAAAACAACACATTTTGTCTCTTTGGAAATATGGGAACAGTTACAGAACGATTTCTAACAACCTGAATATTCCTTTCGCTACAATTGCTTCGTTCATTGCAAGGTTTAAAACTCGCAACAGCGTCGAAAACCAAAGACGAACAGGTGCTCCGAGGAAGATTTCGCTAAGATCATCAACGATATTAGGACGCCAGATCCAAAAAAATCCACAGGTTACGCGAGAAGAGCTACAGGAACATTTGCGTGCATTAGGGATTAAAGTAACCAAGCGTACAATAAGTAATGAACTACACAAAAACAGTCAGAAATCATGCATCCCAAGGAAGACTAAACTCCTCTTGAAACGACACAGAGATGCTAGGTTAAAATTCGGATAAAGAATATTCGTTTTGGGAAAAAGTACCATGGACAGATGAAACTAAAATAGAGTTGTTTGGTTATAATTATCGAAATCATGTGTGGGGGAAGGACGGTGAAGCCTACTTACCAAAAAACACGTTGCCAACTATAAAATTTGGTTGTGGCAGTATCATGATCTGGGTCTGTTTTTCTGCAAAAGGTGTTGGCTGAATATCAATAATAGATGGCAAGATGAATGCCGAAAGATACCAGAAAATCCTGCAAGACAATTTAATGCGTTCTATTGAGAGACAAGGAAATGGTTAGCTGAAAGTAACGTTGATGACCTGCAATGGCCAATTCAGTCCCCAGACTTGAACCCTATCGAGAATTTATGGCAATATTTGAAAATTCAAATTGAGAAAAGAGTACCAACAAATATCAATATTTTGAAGACAATATGCCAAGAAGAATGGGACCAAATACCACTCAATGTCTGCAAATCATTAGTTGAGACCTACAGGAATAGACTGGTAGCTATTGTACTCAATAAAGGATATTCCACAAAGTAGTAAATTAAGTTAATATGCATTTTTTGTTCTGTACGAATACTTTTTTCATCAGTTAAAATGAAATAATGCTTTAATTTCTGTTAGAATAAGAATTAATTATGTTTATTACTATTTTTTAATAAAATCTATCTTTACACATAAAATGTATTCAAATTTGTTTTAGTTAAGGCTTTTACGTTTATAAAAATACAATTTTTTTTGTGTACGAATATTTATTTCCCCCCACTGTACATATATGAACGTAAACATTCGTACTCTTAATTAAATGAATGAAATTAAAATTGACATTTTTGTAGGGGGTAGTTTCCCCCTTGTTATCAGAAAATGCCAATATATTCTGTTATTTGAATTAAATACGTATTCTAATAAATTTAGTATTTCCATTTTTTTCTTTTCTTCTTTTTTGACCGGTATCACGCCATGCAAAGCATTAAAACCACTAAAGCACAAGGGTTACTGGGTGTGAAAGAATTAGGAACAGAAACATTAATAGTGAGCGGGAAGAGGAAAGAGTAATCAGGAGGGGAATAGATAGGGACTTCCATTGCTTTTAAATGTTTGCAGATTGAATCTGGCATTGAGCCGACAAGGAGATCTACTAGCGATAAATTTGAGAAAAGGAAATGTTTGCATGGGGCTTACGGCTACATCTAGCCAGCTCGTCCTGGAAATCCAGTTCAACATATAATGTTGCGTTCAATTTTCCTGCCAACTTCATCTTATGCTTATCTCAATTCAGCTGAACGTAGACGAGCTGATGATCCAAGTAAAGTATCGAATGAAAACCTGGACACTCTAAGAGCCCTAAATCGACTCTCTTAACTAACACTCAGAAGAGGTAGCTAGAACGTACCATTCTAGCCGCTCTACCTCCCAAAGCTGCTCATTACGATACTTTTTGAAAATATAAAACTTGTCGATAAAGTCCCTAAATGGTTTGACATCTCTGTTTTTTTTACCCGAACTTTCCCCTATTCGAACTATGTCGGTGTCAAGGATGGCATTCCAATCCCCCGTTAAAACTACCTGACGGGATGTCAAAAACGGCTCGATCTGCCGAAACAAATCAGGCCACTCAACTTGGTCATTAGGCGCATAAAATCCAATGTGACAAAGAACCTTATTAGTTATAATAACATCCAGGACGCAAACCTGCCCGCCGGATCTGCGAAGACAAGAGCACATCTGGAGCGTCCATCAAAACATGCAGAATAGAAAGCAAACCCTCTATACATAATCCTTTCACGGTCGCAACTTGAAACCCTGATCTTCTGTCAGCAACATACATTCACTCCGAGAATGGTGGTTTGCTGAAAATTAAGTCAACTCCGAAATGTATCTCGGTTTCCCGGGACAAAGTCTCTCACTTGGGGTGGTTGTTGAATGTGTTAGGATGTTCTATTTCAATGACTCTCACTTGTGATGGGTGGTAGTCAGAGAGTTGAAGCGCCCGGAATCTCTCCCTTGCGATTGGTGGCATGCTGGTACTAGAGTGGTAAAGTATACTTTACTTGGTTGGGGAGGATATGAAGGTTCCTTTAGTAATTTTTTTTTTTTTTGAAAAATGTATTGATGGTAATAGATTTTTCCTTCAAAAATTTATTGCTGTTAATAATTTTTTACAATGCATTTCTGGTATTAAAACATATTTTAGATTTTCATAGTGTTTTACCCCAGGGTTTCGAGGTGAACTATTGGCCAATAGCTGGAGCCCTAAAAGGTGCTACCATCCCGAGTCAGTGGACCTGGGTACACCAGCAATTACGAGGTGGTTCTACGCTCCTCATAGCCTCCTGATCAGAGGCGTTACTGCTGGGCGTAGTTTATCGTCTTACCGAGGAGGCGGATGTAGTTTATTGTTATGCCCAGGACGGAAATGGATATACGAATGTCATATATATATATATATATATATATATATATATATATATATATATATATATATATATGTGTGTTTGTGTGTGTGTGCGCGCGCGTGTGTGTGCGTGCGCGTGCACACCTTAGTGTTTCTGTGTAAATATTTAACTAATACTATAGTGGATGATAAATCAATTTAGAGGCATAGGAAGTCAATATACATCAATGAAAACGCCAGTCAGAAACTCTCATCTCAATATCTGTTCATAAAAAATGACATGAATAATATCTGCTGTGAGAATTATTGGATTAGGACATTTCTAATAAATAAAAACTGTCGATTCATACACTGATATAAAAGTCTTCAAATTATCGGGCATTCTTTTCCCTGAAGATTTTTATTCATTTGCGGCCACAATTTTAAGAACATAAGATCTGCAAAATTGTTGAAGGCAGACACAGAACGGGAATTACACTAACTCATACAGAAGGTAGAAAAAAGGAAAGCCAGAAGAAAGGACTAAATGACTATCGTAAGAAGTCAGAATTCATAGTTGAGAACTAAAAATTCGAACCCCAAATTGAAGACACCGAATTAAGCAAATGCAAAGCATTAACTGACGAAGAAGTGTAAATATGCGACACTGAAAACCAAAGGTGCATTGCAATAGCGTAAGATATCTTCCAAAAACTCGACAAATATTAAGAAAAAGGAATATTTCATTAGAAACCAATAAAGAGTATTGAAATTTTCTCTTTTTTAGAGTAAGGTAAAACACCAAAAAGATTACTTTTCTTTCCTCTTTTTGACAGTAAGGTTCACCCTTTACAAAGACCGAGGGCCACTCGAGGTAGACGGTTCCGTTGGGAGGCTATTAGTGCGTATAGCAGTGGAAGATAACGGTTAACCCTAGCCTTGAATAGGTTAAGATTTTAGTGATCGGGGTTCTTTTTTTGGCGGGGAGTAGATTCCACGGGGCATTGGTTCGCGGGAAGAAGCTGCTCAAGGGACTTACTTCTCACCGATGGAATACGGAGGGAATGTAGGTGGTTTGCTGCTATGTAAGAGGTATGGCTTGATATTGCCGAGAAGGATTAAGTTGGCGGAACCAGGGAAAGTATTTCGTCCGAACTCTTTCCGTGGAAGTAGCGGTAAGGCAGAGAGCAGCTTGACACAATATGCCTGTGCGAGAAAGATTGAATGGTGGAGAATAATTCTTCCCAGAATAATTCGTGCCTAGATATGACAACAATACCCCATTTTTTACCTGATCAGTCTCTTGTAAATGTAGAGGATATCAGGAGGATAGCAATGGATCATATGTACTCGTTTATCCTGATTGGTAGTAGTTTTGGGTCAGACCGGCGAAGATGGAATGTAACTAACTTGGTCTTCGAGTCATTGAATGTAACCAGTCAGTTTTTATCCCGTTGGGTAGTTTGTGCAAGATGAGACCTGTGTCCTTGATCCTTTGCCTTCGGTTCGATAAATCTGTGTAAGTTTTCCAAACTTACACAGATTTATCGAACCGATCTGGGTCATTCCCTGAATTTTTCTAAGTATAGTTTTAGCGGCTTGCCGAATAGCTAGGATGGCGGAGTCCCATAGACTGTCGATTTCTTGCTGATCAAGAATATCGGTAGGTGTTGGGATTGACTGACATTGAGCAAATTTGATTCTCGTGCAAGACAGGTAACGTAGAGTGTAGGGATGGCTTTGGTTTTGCGGGCCGGAGACCGAAGCGAGAGATTCATTCGAGAGTGAATCATACGGTGATCAGCCCAGCAGTCCGCTTCACGCA
Organism: Acanthosepion lycidas; assembly: GCA_963932145.1. NCBI lineage: Eukaryota > Metazoa > Mollusca > Cephalopoda > Sepiida > Sepiidae > Acanthosepion > Acanthosepion lycidas. Next base: position 98,694,406 of record OZ010579.1, read on the forward strand.
TGGCGCGATTTTGAAGGATATCTTTCCGATCGCGTTGACAGGCGATTACGTCATCCAGCAGGTGCCACGTCCGAGTGCATGGATGCATCCAAGAACATGTTTATTTATTGGAGTGTTGAAAAATGGTATAGGTAAACCCAAGCTGATGATCGGCAGAAAGGCTTAGAAGACGGAGTCCGTTAGCATTCATTTTCCCAATACCCTGCGAACCAATGACTCCCGCCCAGACTGACGTGTTGGAACGCACCCGAGAATTAAAATTTCCAAGTAGGATGATTTTTCCGTTCGAGGTTCGGGAGGCAACACTCGCAGGGCTTTGTCGAGAGATTCGTAGAAGGCATGTTTTATCTCTTCGAAGGCATCCAGGGTGGGGGCATACATAGTGAAAATGGTCACGTAGACTTTATTGGAAAGAGGAATTCTGAGGGCCATTAGACTTTCGGTTTGACCAGTCGGAATATAAGGGAGGTTCCTTAGAAGCGTTGAGCGAACAGCGAACCCAACACCGTGGACTCGACTTTCCCTGGAGGGAAGACCTTTCCAGATGGATGTGTACCTGTCGCCCTTCTCAGTTAGAGAACCTTCATCGGGGAAACTTGTTTCGCTGAGAGCAAACAAAACAGAGGTCATTCGAACAGCTTTTAAATGACGTGATCCAGCAGCTCGGCTCCCTTCCTTCCGACTTCTCCACCTACGGGTCTTCTCTAATAGCAACCCTCGACTCACCACCAAAGTCGCTGTCAATCGAAGTGGTGTTATTTCAACTACGGCTGTGAAAGCTGTACACTGTATCGCCGATAAATAAAACTGCTTCAAAACATTCTACATCTGCTGCCTTCAGCGGATCTTGCACGTTGCGTGGAGACATGAAATCCCCCACACCGAAATTCTTCAGCGTACAGAAATGGTCAGCATTGAAGTCATCATCCGCCAACGCTTATACATAGGATTGGACATATTGTGCGGATGTCGGACCATCGCCTACCGAAAATTGTATTCTTCGGAGAGCTCTAGGTCGGCAGCCGCCCTGTGGAGGCCCAAAGAAACGATTTCGAGACTATCTTAAGCGTTCTCTTGTCTCTTGCAACATTGACCCGACACAATAACGAACATCGCAAGGGATCGCACCGGCTAGCGGTCTCTATGCGTCGCCAGAGTGAGGCACGTTGAGGAAGAGAGACAAGGAGCGCTCGAGGGGAGGCGACACCAGCGTCATCTGCAACTTGCGAATCCCGCACCGGGCATGTTTTCCTACCACCTATGTCCGAGAATTTCGGATCGTACTTTATCTCACTTGGCAGCCCATAGAAGACAGACGGAGATGGAAGGACAGCATCGTCGTCAACAATGAGGGACAGACTTAAGCCTAAGTGCAGATTGGGCAATATCGGAACATAGATCCGTCGCCAATCTCATTTAGAATTCTAGAGGTGTACCTGTATATAGTCGTATCGTCGGCATAGAGGTTTACAAATGTTCTTAGTATATTCTTAAGCAGATCATTTATGTAGATGAAAAAGAGGGTTGGTCCAAGGAGTGAACACTTACGAGACGCCTATGTTAACTACTTGGGATCTGGAAGACTGGCCATTAATGA
>OZ010579.1:98701002-98706002 GCA_963932145.1 Acanthosepion lycidas
AACAATGCCATGACAATGATTGTAAAAAGTCACAGAAAATCTTCATTACTGTGGTAGAAAATTGCAGTGCATATATCGATGGATAAGGGATGAAAGATAGAGAGACGATAGTATCAAGTGTTCAATTATCAGTCTATGAGTTGCCAAACCTCATCTCCTTTGGAATGAATATAATCTACTCGTAAATTTAACTGGCAACAAAAATATAATCAGTTAATTTTATTTGTTAGGATTCTTGCTCTGTCTCATGATACAGGGCGCTTTAAACACAGAGACTGCTTGTCTGGAGAGCGTTATCTTCTAGAAATAACCATTTTTTTCTATTTTCGTTGAAACAATGTATTTTGCCATCGTCATTAGCTAGCTAGCTACATAGATAGATAGATAGATAGATAGATAGATAGCCAGCCAGGCTATTATATGTCACTTTTCGACCGACAAGGTAATGGGGGATTTTAGGGGGTTTATTATAACATAGGCTCCTACGATGAGAAATGTTATCAACTGACAACAATATGAGCAACAGGCTCGTTTGAATGTTGCATTAGAACGAAAACAGTTATTTTATCAGGCAAATAAATGAGCTGGTTATTATTATATATGTCATCATCATTTTTGAAGCAGCAAACACATATGGATAGGATTTTCTTCTCTGTAAGACGTATTCCTCAGATCTGTCATCTGCAGATTGGTCTGCCTTATGTTACACTCCATATTCAATCAGCACTTCTAATATCCATGAAATTAAAAAATCTCACAATGGATTTATCGAATCAGAAACTAAACTGTTCTTTTATGTTTGAATACACAATTCAAATGAATTGTGCCAGCTGAGAATATAAGTTTGCTATATAATTCTGGGGTTTGTAATACACACTAATATATTGGATAACGTGATATGACGTCAATGAATTATTTAAATTTACACTCCAAATTGTTTGCGTCATGGCCTTCTTGATTAAACTTCGTTACGAATAATAGGATAATAGGCCTTTTCAGTTTTGCCTTTGTTTATTATCTATTTAAAAAAAAACTTTTCCTCTCATTGTTCTATTTCGCCTCCCAGTTATTTGATTTTCTGGTTTACGTAACACTGCAATTAATTTTTGTTATTTTTTAGCCTTTTTCGATTAGGATTTAATTTCTTTGGCCTTCTTCTGAAAGATTTCTTTTTAAAGATTTTCGCTTTATATTTTCTGCCTGTTGTTTTTTTGTGTCTGTTTTGTAACTTTATTTATTGATGATTTGTCATTTCTTGCTATTTTTTTTTCTAGTTTCCCTCTGTTTTGCATTTGTGTGTTGTTTTTTTTTTCTTCTAGGTCCCTCTTTTCTCTTTCGAACTATTATTACTTTCTATTTATTTTCGCTGTCTTATTTTCTTCCACTACTTCAGAAGTATTTCTTGTCATTTTCTTCTTCCTTTGTTTCTTCTCTTTTATTGTATTTCTTTTTTTTTTCTTTTTTTCTTTTTTCTTTCTTTCTTTTTTCTTTCTTTCTTTTTTCTTTCTTTGTTTAATTCGTTTTTTTTTCTATTTCTCCCTTCCCGTTTCATTCTCTTCATTTTCATATTTCTTTATTTTTTTCTTTCTTTCTTTCTTTCTTTCTTTCTTTCATGCTGTTTCTCTTTATATTCTTTCTGTTCTCCTCCTTTCTTTCCAATTAATTCTTTTATGCTATTATGTTTTACAGCGTTTCTTCTCACTCTTCTTTTTTCTTTCTGACTCTTCTTTTCGCTTCTTTTCTTCTTTTTTTTTCTCGCTCCTTTTCTACGTTTTCCTCACTTTTTTTCTATTTTGTTCTTGCTTCTTCATAACGCAGCTACTTTTCTGACTTTTTTCTGGTTTTTCGCATCTCCAATTTTCGCATTTTTTCATTGTCAGTTTGTTTTTATGATATCCGCATTTTTTTCCCCATTTTCGTTTTGTGTTTTAATATTTCTTTTAATTTTTACCCTTTTTTTTCCCTTCTTACATTCAGCTTTTGATTTGGAAAAAAAAATCTCTTTTTTTTTTGCTTACCCTAATTTCTTTTCTATGTATTGTTTTATGTTTCTTATCGTTTTTCTTCCTAGACGTTTTTTTATACACCACCATTGACTGTTTTTATAATTGTTGCTTCATTCTCCCCCGATACCTTCATTCATTACCTTATCAAAACAATTGCTTCACGATGAAATGACGGAAATAATTGCAATGTAAAAAGTGCAGCACGTTCAACTAAAGAGGAATCTGCAGGAATAAACACCAGAAAAAATGAAGAAAATATTCACAAACGCATTAAAATGGATGCGAGATTAAATAAAACAATGGACGAAACGGCGTAGATCGAAAAGTATTATAAAGAGAATTTCGAAACGTAGGATTAATCAGAAGTCCATTACATAAACATAGTCTTAAAATAATAGCTACAGGGATATATATATATATATATATATATATAATTACAAATTTTCACCGAAACTTCTCTCCACGTATTTGTGTATACACCATGTGGACGTGTGGTTATTGTAATGGTTAGCGATTTGAAAAGTGAAACCAGCAAGACGGGTGCGATTTCCGACCGCGTCCGTTACATTCAACTTCGCACGACTAGTCTTGGGAAATGTAAGAACCAATCCCTTGCCTGCAATAGTAGACATGACTACGCTGGCTAAGTAACCAATACAGGGAAAAAAGAAGCAAAAAATCTGAATTCAAAACCTTTCTGAAATGCGATACTTTCTGACATACAATCTTACCTTACGCACACAACCGCTTTTTTTGTTTTTGCTATTCCTTCCAAACCCTGTTCTCTCAACCATTTTATCAAGGTCATAAAGTGTGTTACACGCTGCCTTCCTCTGTCTCTCTTTCCCTGAATTTATCCTGTGAGTATCAGATTTTCCAAGTCCTTTTTCTTCATTACGTGTCCAAAAAATTGCAGCTTGCCTTTCCTGATGTTAAGTATAAATTTCTATTTTTTATTTTTTTTTCCATGTTCATCAATACCTCGGCGTTGTTGACATGTTCGGCCCTTCTTTCTGTAGAACCACATTTCTGTTGCTTTAAGTCTCTTCTTCATCTTTGACAAGATTTTCCAGCATTCACTCCCATGTATAAGTACAGATATCACGTAACAGTTCAGTAAACTTATTTTTTTGCTTCCAGTGAGAATTTTCTGTCTCTTACTACTCTGCTTAGCTTTTGGAGCGCATCTTTAGCAATCCCAATAGTAATTAATAGCTCTAAAAGAGTACTACTCAAAGGGAGTACTGGTAAATGTCCATTACGTTCTCGCTTACTATTGAAAATCTGCGAACTAAAACCCACATATATTATATATACATATAAAGGGTGTTTCATTAAGTTGGTTTATATAGAAGTGCGTTTCATTAAGACGAATCAAAGTTAGTAGTAAATATATCAGTATTACTGGTGGAAATTTATTTATTTCTCTATTGGATTATGTTATTTAAGTCATGATAATTATGTTTGAAAAATTATATCACCCAAAGGTCTGCCAAAGCTGAAAGAAAAAGCAAAAAAAAAACATTAGAGGCTTAAACTTAATTCACATTAAAATCGTTATTGGAACACCGTTTATAATAAAAACACATTGATTTCTGGTGTTAATAAAATAGGATTATATGTAATTTAGCAGAGCTATAAATTATATATGAATACATATACATTTTTCATGCACAACAAAATCTTCAGAGACTTATTGTTACATAATTTGAATATAAATATATCGGGTAATCATAATGGTGGAGTGGTTCATATTTTATAAGGGAATGTTTTTCAAAAATAAAAAAAGCTTACGTTTGTATTTAAAATAAACATGAATATAATGAAAAAGGTAATAATACACACACACACACACACAAATCACTTACTTCAAGTTAAAAAGTAAAATTATATAAATATACAGATGTAATTCTGTATAAAAAATATAATAATACAGTGTTATTTGCCAATATCATTGCGCACCTAAGTCATTTTTTTTATGTTTATACGTTCATTTTATAGATAGAAATATTTAAGCAAATGCCCTGTTGATAATAAACAGTATTAACGACATATACCAGCCTAAAAAAAAAGAACGTATAAACATAAAAAAATGTCTTAAAATAATTGTCCAACTTTATCCATTCCATAATGTGTGATGGCATTTGTTTACATTTGGATACGCATCGAGCAGATATGAATGCATGAGATAAAATCAAGGAGAAGTGTAGTTTAAAAACAGTAAAATCGACCTTGCTAACCGAAACGTTCCTCTGTGGCTAAATTGGTAAAGCACGTCAGGCTATATGACGGTTCCATATAGGATACAGGATCGATTCGTCTCCGAGGACATATATTATCTATGAAAATTTCTCGGACGTTCAGGCCGATAAATGTCGTTAGTACTGTTTATAATAAACAGCAATATTTGTATCCAGAAAAAGAAAAAGTTGTTTAAAAATAATTTTCGGACTTTGTCCATTTCATAATGTGTGGCATCTGCATAAGTAAATTATATATATATATATATATAATTTAAGCAACGTGTGTGTGTGTGTGACAGAGAGAGCGAGAGATTGAAAATGAATGGATAGTAGAACAGGATTTAGGACAATAGCAAAAAGACAAAATGTATTGGAGCTACAACGGGCAGGAAGCTGTGGATGCCCCTGATTGCCTACGCCCTGAAAAGAAGAGGAACTCAGAGTGCTTATCTCATTGTTAGGGTTGTCTCAATAGTGGGGCGTTCCTGTGGTAAATATTGCATGTTTAATTTTTTTTTTGGGGGGGGGGTCATCCCCCAACTCTCATTGTCAAATATATTTTAATCTACGAAATATTTATTATCATTAAAATTTTAAATCTCGGGGTGCGTTTTGTAGGTCCCCCTGAGAGGAGTCGCTATTATGGTGTATGGAGGATTGATTGGTGACGGACGAGTTTTTGTGGTGAATACGCGAATTGAAACGAGGGAATGTGTCGTGAAACGGATTAGCTAGTATAAGATAGGTAGTG
>OZ010579.1:98711002-98776002 GCA_963932145.1 Acanthosepion lycidas
AACTGAAATTTTTGTAACTGAAAATGCTAAAAAGGAAAATACCACCAACAACATAAAAAGACAAATATAGAAACCAAACATAAAAAAAAACAATTGGCAGGAGAAACGAAAATAAAATTCAATGAAACTCAATGAGAAAAGGAGCCCAACAAATCAAAGAATAACTACACAAACACATGCACACACACATATATTCTTATATATATATATATATATATATATATATATATATATATATATATATATATAGAGAGAGAGAGAGAGAGGAGATAAAGAAAGTGAGAGAGGAGATAAAGAAAGAGAGAGAGACTGAAGACAATGCATGGTGTTTATTACTCATTATCGTGGTACGGATGGAACAATTGATTTCCGTATTGCATATTTCTACTAGTAAAAATATCTAAAAAATGTTCTAAGAATGCTCAAAAAGAAGAAAATATCCAAATAAATTTTAAAATACATATTCCAGTTATAAGAAAAGAACAGAAGGAAAATATTCAATTCATGAGTAGCGCTTAAGAATTATTTTCTTCTGCGCTTGACTTTCATTTTACCTTCATTATATTGTGTGACGTGGAAAGGGCTATTTATTATGGTTCCTTGTCTTTTTAAATAGAATATTGCATTCAATTTCTTCTTGTTATGTGTTTCTCGATGCAATTGTTTTATCATTATCCCACTTTGCTTTCTTTTCATTATCTTCAGTAGACTTCCTGCCTTTGTCAATTCATTAGTAATTTTTTCTTGCTTTTTCCTCTTTTCGTGTTTTTTGTTCTGTTTTCTTTTAAGAGTTCATTCTTTTATTTTTGCTTCTTTTCCTAATTGTAATTTCCCGACTTTGCTTGAGTGTTTTCATCAATTGTTCCTTTCTTTCCTGACTTTAGTTTTTTTTTTTTTTAATTCGCTTCCAATTCGCATCTATTTTCCGTTTTATCTCAGTTGCTTTCCTATACTTCTCCGTCCACTATTTCCCTGCGAATTATCCAGTTCATATCCTGGCGCCATTTCTTTTTCACTGTTCCCGCCTTTCTTCATTTTATCCACGTTCTCGAATTTACATTAATTCTTACACTTTCTTTTGTTCTTCGTTGCCATTCAATCGCTTTGTTCTTTTCTTTTCCAGCGTTTTCATCTCAGATTCTTTATCTCCTCAATTCATCATAATTTCCTTTTGCATTTATTCCTCTTTATACACTCCCGTTGGCTTTATATTTTATTTCCAACCTTTCGCCGACCTTTTTGTCTTACTTTCTCATTCAATTACATCTGACTATTCACTTCTCTCTTTATTATAAATTATCTTTTCTTTTACCGTTCTGTTAGCTTTTACTTTATTCTCTCAAAATTCTCTTATTTTTCTTTCTCACTAATTCTCTTTTTTTTTTCCCTTGTCTTTATATCTTCTTTACTTTTCTCTTCTATTATCTTACGTTTTCTTTTTTTTTATTTCTATCTTTTTGCTCTCTATTATTGCTTAATTTTACTTTTCCCCCTAATCTATCTTGCTTTTCCTTTCTCTATCTCTTATACAGTGTAATCCGGATATAAGAGAGTTGTCTCTTATATCCAGGTTTCTCATATGTCCGGGTTTGGTCTATTTTGTTTAGGTAAGTATGGCTCTAATTTGGGACCAGAGAAAATATCTCTTATATCCGGGTTTCTCTTATACCCGGGTCTCTTATATCCGGGTTACAGTGTATTTTATCTGTATTACCAGCATTTCACGTATTTCTATTATATCTAACTTTTTCTCCCATCTTCTCTACCATCTTGAGAACTTCAACGTGTATAATTGTTAGTACGTTTGTCCCGCGAGAACAGTTACGACTGAATTGTGAGTTCAATACTCACAAGGAGCCCACACTTTCAGCCTTGTGTAACATCTCAGCTACGCTTAGTAAATCAACGTACACACCATCTTCTGCGTCCCTTTTCTCACTATTTTTTCTTACTTTTCTTTAAACTGTTTTTTTTTAAGATTTCTTACCTGTTGTTGTTATACTTCCTCTCTTCCTTTCGCATATTTTTAAAAAAATTCCGTCGTATTTCATATCTCCCCCTCCCTTCCCATCAGCTCTCTGCGATTTATATTCTTATATTCTATTCTGTTTGTTAGCCTACCATCTTTCTTTATGAATTCCTTACTTTTCTCCATGTTCTCCAAATCCAGGGCTTTCTTACTCTAGTTGGAGGAACCTTTCCTTGATTCATTGCGTCTTCAGACCGCTCTCACCTCGCTTGGTCGAGGGTGGTGGGGCAATTTAACTCATAGTTTTCAGAGTTGTCATTCATGACCAAAGTAGAGGATCCAGTCTGTCTTATTTTTCAGACATATAGAACTGATGGATTCAAATATTTCTCAGTGGAATTTGATTGTAAGTGTATGTAAAGAACTCTACTGGAATTCGAACTCGGTTCTCCGATTCCTCAATCCAAGCCGCTATCCCTTATTCATCCTGTCTCCATATTCTATCTCCTCCTACTTCCCCTTCTTTCTCGTTACATTTCCTATTCAGCCTACTTTTCCGCTTATTTTTTTTCATTCGATTCTTATTCCACTCTTATATATTATTTCGATATCTAATTCTGCCCCTTATTATACGAAGAAGAAAACAAAAGTCTTTGTTCTAACCGAGAAAAGAATGACGCAGAGATGTTAAATGCGCATTTGTCTCCTTTTATATGGCCTAGATAATATCTACCTTATTCAGAAACATCTAAACAAGCGTTTATCAACCAGGTTTCCTAGGAACCCTATGTTTCCGTTAAAGGTCCCCAATGGTGCCGCGAGAACAGATGAGATAAGCTAATGCACTTTTATTTTATTTAATTTCGTATACGTAATATTAATAAACACACACAATATATTCTTGGTTATTGTAGTATAGACTCTGGTTCTTCTAATATTGTAATATAGACTCTATCCTCTCTATGTTATTAAAAATATAACAATCACTGGGAATATATTTAGTAATGTCTGTACAGCCCCAGTGTGAAACAACCTTCAGTGCACACTCAGCGAACGGAACCTGTACTTAAAGTTATTTATTTCTCCCTGATGAACGAACAGTATAAATTACCGAAACATTTGAAAAGGAAATTAATTATTAATTATTAATTTTTCCTTAAACCAGTTATTAAAAAATATACATTCTAATATTTACCACGTGACCTACGATGAAAATAAATTGAGAAAGACATGGTATATAATTTTGTTTTTGCGCACGGGTTCCTTGAGGCATGTAATTTAATTGTATGTGTTACGCAAGAGTAAAAAGGTTGAGAAACGCTGGTCTAGACTATCAGCACAGAGGAGCAACATTCCTTAATTTAGACCTTCACAGTTAGGAGAAGTCATGTCACTTATACAGCGTAAACTTATTCCCATCTCTTCCTCATGTAGTCCCGCAGAATCCACTGAGGAGTATGTGGACCACACCCACTCAGCACCCTTGTGGCGGTGCAGCTTTGATTACCATAGGACTGTTTGATTTTGATGAGCTTAGTAACCCCAGGCCCAAAAGGTTTTGTATCCAGTTGTCGCTTACAGTAATAACTGTTGCCAAGGGGTCAAATCTAAGTACTAAACGCGCTCGATATTGCTTCGAGGTTTTAGCGTGATCTGACATCAACTGATTTCATTCCCTTCGTATTCGTCAGGAGTGGATGCTTCTCCGATTCCTATAACCTTAAACTCTACAAGTCTGCGATCAACCGTTATCTATCGTACATATATTCCTGATATGTACTTACCTCTACCCCTTACGTAATTGGAAAAATTACCTCATTCATTAATCCTCTATACTGAGTGGCAGTTGGGCCTTGTATTTTGTGAATGCTAGTATAAAACATGTTTTCTGAATTTGTTATTTTAAATTGGATTCAAATAAATCTTATAAATCATAAACAAAATGATCATTTATCCGACGCTACATAATTATAGAGTGCTACAATAAATGATAAAAAACTCAGATTTGAACATTTCCGACAGCTATAGCAATAAAAATATAGAATACTTGTAATTAGAAGAGAAAATAATTATATAATTAATTTGTTAACTTTCCCTGAGACCCAAAATAAAAGATTTGGAATAAAACAAACCGCCAAAGTTAATAAAAGGAGTAATGACATTTAATGGACTTGAGAAGTTTATTTTCCAATAAAACTGTTTTAATCAGAAATATTTTATGATTTTCAATCGAGAATAACGCTGTGTGATCAGTAATGCCGAATCTTTCTTCTATAGAAATGGTTAATTCGATCATTGCCGTTAGCATTTCACATATTCAACCCTTAGTTCAAAATACTTGGAATATCCTGTATCAAGTAAATTTAATATTTCCCTTCAATTTAGGTTAATGAAATACTGCTCTGTTTTTTTTGGGGTTTTTTTTGGGGGTGGGGGTGCTATCGAATACAATATCATTCGAGTCTCGTATTTTACTATTTTAAAAGTGAGGGATTGCCAGATGGAGTAAGTTCAGCGAAGTTCGGTGGCTACACAGAGGCAAGTATCCACCATATTCATTAAAAATCATTATTTTGCTAGACCCGTGAAGTGTTCTGCAAAATGAGAAAAAAAAAAAGAATAGGCTATTTTGCTTATCACGGTAAAAAAAAAAAAAAAAAAAAATATTGCGTGTATTGCGCCGGAAGGACTTGGGAAACATGGGTTCCGTAGTCTGTGATTATTGTCTTCATTGTGTGCACCTGAAGTGTATTGGCAAGGGAACCCCGCCCAAGGTCAAGTTTGGGATTTACAGTGACTAATATACCTGAAGTGCTTAAAATTTGCAGAGACATCTATATTTCTTTTAATAATTGATGGGAGAAAAGATTTTAAATTGTCTTAACAATTAATGGGGAAAATAAATTAACTTCTGTGTTTAATCTGTGTAGTTTCAATTTTTACTTCACCTGCCTTCATAACAATAAAAATATTTACCGGCAATATAGCCTGGTAGTCTATTTTACTAAGGGCGGCAAAATAGCCTCTTCTCTCCCACAACAAATCTTTTCAATAGCTCATTTATTTTCAACTATTTCTTCTAGTCACCACATCATGGAGAGCTTTGATCTTTTCATATCTCAAAGACTTCGGTTATAACGTTTTTAGGTAACAGCGTTGTCTTCAATGTCTTCAGCAGTGGAAAACTAAAGTGCTGCTACTGCACAGACTTTTGTTTAGTCGCTATATTTTAGCGGGATAGACATGTTTCTGCAACAGTAACAAAGGCCCAAAGGATTAATACCAGATTGCTGAAATAGTATCAAAACCGCTTGGAAGTTTCTACGCGATTTCGTTTCTAATTGGGATTCTAGTATCTTGTAACACTCTTGGTAGATAGCTTATTAATTTACGCAACACGGATTAAGATAGTGGTCAATAAGGTAGCCTGAGTGACCATCACTGGTGACTAATATCTTCAATCCTCTCTGGGTGTGCCATATTCAATCTAAGATTAGTAAATATCAGCTTTCCATAAATTAGAAAACGAGTTCGTGCCATGAAGATACATAGATTATTAGCAATTCGTTTGACCTTAATTCGTCGATTAGGCAAAATTAGATTATGAATTATTAACTATTTCAATATCTGTCTATATTTCAAGAGTTAAAAAGCTTGAAAATTCCCTTATCTCCCGCGTTTCTCAAAATCTTAACACTGGAGGTTCATATAGTCATTGTTTATAGCGCAACTGATAACATCGAAGAATTCTTGTCGAAGACTGTGTTGACATTGGCAAAGCTAACACTTGGAAACTATGAAAACTGGCATACTACTTGTTTACGGTTGAGTATGACAGACTAGAAGTATTAAGTCGTAAAGCGGTTATTGGCCCGTAAAGTAGGATCTTCGTGCTGAATTCGTATTCCAGTCAATCAGGTACTGCATAAATATTTACCCATTATTTAAGCATGAAAAACTACGCATAATTTAAAAGTAAATTGAAATATAACTGTCTATATTTCTGAGATGAGGTATTAAGTACATTACATTATTCGGATTATCGTCCTTATTTTTGTTGCCATATTTATTACAACGTTTCGGACGTTGTACGCTCCGGCCATCTTCGAACCACCTGAGGAAGGCAGGAGCGTACAACTGCCGAAACGTTGTAATAAATATGGCGACAATGATGAGGACAATAGTCCGAATAATGTAAACGTTTGAATTATTTCATAAGGCTCCCGTACATTCTTTTGTTTTATTTCTTACATTTTAATTAAATATGGCGACTCAAACAAAACGTGATGAATTTGTCGCATTGAAAATGATCTCTATGGAGAACTGAGAGTTTATAAAATAGTTTAATATTTACAGAAAAAAATGTTTTTAATGCATGAAAAATATTTCAAGAGAAAGAAACCACATAGCTAAAACCAATTAACAACAAGAAACCGTTCAGTACGTTCCTGGAGATTCATTGAAGATGAAAAGAAATCCACAGAGACGCATATGGAAGATGGCAAAAGAGCGAGCAAAATGTTGCTGATAGATCGCTAACGAGGATAGTGAAAGAGAGTTTATGCAAGATTCAACAACAGCATCTTTCCTCCAATGCCTCTAAGTCTAAACGGCTAAGCATAGGTAAGACAATTTTGGAGGAGATGTAGTATTCAACAAAGTTTTAATTTGGTAGGATGAGAAGTCTTTCAAGGTTCTATGGTCAACTACCTTAAGGTTTACGCTAATTCACCGGGACATATTCAGGAAGGTTTCAGCTGGTACCATTTCTAAGTTTCTGCCTGTTCGAAATCGACATTGAGTGCAAAAGAAGAGAACGTAAATAACAGAGATTACCGGCAACATTGTTGCCCTGGTTGTCAGTCACAATTAGAAATCACTGTCATATAGCTCAAGGTGGATGTCCTGCACACACTTGCAAAACTTACAAAATAATAAAAAAATATAAAATATTTTGCTTGTTAACAAAGATTTGCTTTTAAAAATGTTACTAGTTAAAATTTAAGTAATTCTTGTTAAAATATATAATATAAAATAATATAATATAATATAATATGATATTGTATAATATAATATATAATATATTATATAATATAATATAATATATATATATATATTTAATGTATATATATATATATATATGTATATATATATATATATATATATTATATATAAATATTATATAATATATATAATATAAATATAAATAATAATATAGATAAATAATAAATGCTATAAACAATAAATAACGAAATATAATATAATATAATATAATACCTTGTAAGTCAAAGCAACATTTCATTATTTCCTATTGTCTCCAGCTGATATTCACTCACACAAACTGATTAGAGTGTTTTTTCGCTATTTTACGCTGCCTCTCCATCATTCAGTATATCCTCCGAGTATTTTAATTGTCCAGCTATAGTAGGGCTTTATAAAAGCACATTTAAATCGTATATATATATATATATATATATATATATATATATATATATATATATATATATATATATATATATATATATATATATATATAAAAAGCCCTATTGATGTTTTGTGTCTCCGATAGATTTTTAAATACCTATCGTATATTCGAAATAAAGAGAAGAATAGGTTAATCCGTTATTTTATTTATAGTTTATGTTATTATAGGAATTGGATTAAATCGACAATGACAAAAGAAAGTGAAATAATCTGTGATGAACTTGTCACTGTCTAAAACAATTTTAAGAATTTTTTTCTTGCTTTCTCGTAAGCTATTCATGTTTGTTTCTTATTGTTACTCGCTACTTCTTTTCTTCCTCTTCTTCTTCTTACTCACCACTTATTTTCCTTCTTTTTCTTTTCCATTAGTCTTCTTCTTCTGGTCCTTCTTCTTCTTCTTTACTTATTTTTCTTTATCTTTTCCATTATTCTTCCTCCTCCTCCTCCTCCTCATCTCCTTCTGCTTCTTCTTCTTACTCGCCACTTATTTTCTTTCTTTTTCTTTTTCATTAGTCTTCTTCTTCTGGTTCTTCTTCTCTGCCGCCGCCGCTGCCACCGTCGTCGTCTCAGCTAGTCCAGTTCTTCCCTCTTACATATATTTGCTTTTCTCTCTCTCTCCTCCTCCTCCTCCTCCTCTTCTGCTTTCCCTTTATACAACTTTCTACTCTTTTCATTTTCCGTCATTTTTATGTTAATAATCTCTTTTCCTTCTTCACCTTTATTCTCTTACGGCTGCTGTTTCTTCTTTATCTCCATTATTTATTTCTTCTTCCTCCCCCTCCTCTTCTCCTCCCTTAATTCTCTTTTTTATTTTCTACATCTACCGTCCTACATTTTTTTTTCTTTTTTATCTTATCTCTTTGCCGTTACATTATTTTCTGAACATTCCGTTTCTTCACCATTTTCATTCAATATATTATTATTATTATTATTATTATTATTATTATTATTATTATTATTATTATTATTATTATTATTGTTCCGTTTATCTTTCTTTATTTATATTAATTTATCTTATGCATATTTTTCTTTTCCCATTGTATTAAGATCTATGATTGAAAATCTACATATCGGGCTTCTTCTGGAAAGAAATTAAAAAAGAAATCACAAGTATTATTTCAGTTTCTATATGAAACAATAACTGCTTTCTTTCCCAAGGCTAATGGTTATCTCTTTATTACCTGCATATGGTAATTTTCCCTGACAATTTTACGTGTATCAAAGTATAAATGTTTGCAATTTCCTTAATGGTAATGGTAGCCGTTTCCTAATAAGGAAATATTTGCCGTCCATTGTACGAACAGTTAACATTCTCGTCGGTTTAAATGTATGAAATATTTCTCTGAAAACAATTCTTCAGGGAAATAGCTTTCTCATCTTCGCTATCATTGCTCTTTTCAGTAATGATGTAGGCTTCCTTCGTAACATTATGTTTGAAGTCGTGTGGAAGCTCAAAATCTGGATCATATCATTATTTCCTCTTCATCCTGGTGTTGAGAGTATTCAATTCATACGGATTCTGCTATTTGGCTAATTACTTTCTTTGTGATTCTATCCACTAAACCTGATGGAATATTGTCTAAAAATGGCTTCAAGCATTTCATATGTTTATCACGCATGGCAATCAAATTCGTTCAGAAATATCTAAACTGTTATCTGTACACAATCTGTTTCGCAGTCCACAGTTACACGTGACTTCAAGCAAATGAATGGCGGAGGTTTTCGAGAGGCCCATATTTCATCAAATCTCGTGGACTGGCGCTACAGAATCACAATTAATTTTCAATCTTAATCATCATTTGGAAAATAAATGAATTCATATCACTTAAGTTTTTCAACACTGGCAACAGCTAAAATGGAAAGTACATGTAACTGGAATAGAAAATAATAGTATAAGACATCGACTTTGACACTACATCAGACAAAACTTAGTAAAGAAACCTCCCTTAATACTGGAAAAGATGATGACATTTATTACACTTGAGAAACTTATTTTCTTGTAAAAATTATTTGAAGAAAAATATTTTATAAATGTCATTGGAATGTAGCACTGATTGCTCGGTCTGTAATTGTCGAATATTTCCTTATAATGAAAAGTTTAAAATAACCATTAATATTAGTTAAGAAATACCCTTTGCATAAAGGAGAAAAATGCAGGTTCCATTTTAGAAGTATATTTACGTAGTGAATTTTAAATTCGTCATCATCATATTAGATTTAAAATTTACATGTTAAAATGAACTCAGACTTTGGAAATAATTCATAGCGATTTACTTTTTACTAAGCGTAGCATAAATGTGGCACAAGGACTAAAATATGGAGAACCCAGTAAGGACTGAACACAAAATTCGTAATTGATCTATCAAGGCAAGCTTGCTGAACATTAAACCATATCAATGTACTCCACTGGGACTAATTTATGTCAATTTTCAAATACTTTAGACGGAAATGAAGTCGGTCTCAAATTCCATACAGAAAAGGATTTCCATACAAAACAGGACGGTTTGAATCGAGATTAATCCTTTTCGGAAATCTAACTTTCGCTTCATCAAATCTTTATCTAACTATCGTTTTGTGAGAAATTGTCCATATGTCAAATTAAAGAAATATGAGAGCAAATAACTGGGAATGAATCGAGAGAAAGAAGCAATATGAGCCAGATTGTTTTGCATAACCGAAGAATTTCCTGGTCTAATTTGTGATTTACTCTTATTTATTATTCAGTCGAAGAATATTGAGACCCCAAAACGAATAAGCTCCCTAATGGAGATTAAAATAATCAAAAGTCATCCCCGGAATTTATATTATGAAATACTGTAAGTATTTTCAACGCGTACAGATTAGTTGGTCACTGGTTGTCTAAGAAGTAACAAATATTATTTTATTTATGAACGGTGGCAATGATACGTGTCTTTCGCGATAGCAATGATGATAATTCAGGTGAGAAAACTAAGCATTTGAGAAGCAAAAGGGAATTAAGAAGAAAGAAAAAAAATGTGAAAGATTGTATCAAGATGGCGACTGATGTAGGGTAGGGAAGAATTGATGGAAAAATAATGTTGTTATACAGAGATTAATATTGCGTTGAAGGATATATAGAGGGGATGGCAATAAAGAAAAATGAACAGATATCTATTGTGGATTCCGGCATGGAATCCGGTCTCAAATGAATGACAAACGCAGGAATGAGATAGAGCAAATAAATGTATTGACGAAATAATACAATTGGTAATACGGTTAGTAGATCCAGAAATGTGGCTAGTAGCAATAATAATATATATGCAGTCTGGGAAATTTAGTATCGAAGTATGACTTCCTTCTGAGTCTACGTGCTCGCAACTGTGACTCCTACAAAGCCGTTACCTCCCTCTCTCACTCTATCACCCCTGTGTATACACTGGCAGCAGTACAAGTACACACTGGGAGAGTCCACTTGTATAAAAAGGGGTGGACCCCTTAACAATATCCCTGATTCTGAAAAAAAAAGTGACAGGTTCGGCGTAATTGCGTCGCTGATAAAGTGAATATATATATATATATATATATATATATATATATATATATATATATATATATATATAATTACATGAATCATTCATACAAAAAACAAATATAGAGGTTAATCTATATTTTTTTGTATGAATGATTCATATAATTATAAATTGAACTGCACCTATAATATATATATATATATATATATATATATATATATATATATATATATATATATATATATATAATTGTATGTGTGTGTATACTTGGTGTTACAGCATAATTTTACATACCACAAAATTTTTAATATCTAAAAACTGTAAACTAATAGAGTTTCTTTTTACAGATTTTACGATAAGACGTTTGGCCATCTTGACGCCATTTGTCGTAAGAATCGCTGAAAACCCTGTCAGTTATTTAGCTAGAAAGAGAACAGGTTAAATTCATTTTGTGCCAGCCATACCAAGTCTTCTAACTGAGCAATGGTGAGAGGAAAGTGGTTATTCAGGCCTTCAGTAATGGTACCAAAATTCATGCTAAGATTTCTATCTTCAATGTCCATTCAAAAACTTTCAAGAGTACGGTGAATAAGTTTTAAAAAGAGGAAACAGTAGAAAGAGAAAAAAAAATCTTGATCAAGAAGTCACAACATGAAGAACTTAGAGCTAAAGAGATCAATTGCAAAAGATCTAACTCAAGCCATGAAACCTTTCGCACACGAGAGCAGTGAAAAAATACTTGGAAATGAAAAAACAAAACATGAAGGCAACTTGTTACACCAAGACAGAAAGTTAAAAGGTTACAGATGGCGAGGATCATTTTGAATCAGTTGAAAAATGATCCTGGAATTAAACTTTATTTCAATTCATCTTAATATTCCGATCCTTAGCTATGATTAATTAATAATGAACATGACATGTTCGTTTATGATCGATTTCATCACGATTTTTTTGTTAAGCTAGGATAGCAATGATACATACTTATTGCTCAAAGTATAACCAACTGGGTTATAAAAACTCGGAGAATTCCAGTAAGATAACTTAAATCATTCCTAAGATACAGCAGTTCAGAGTTTAATTTTAAAAATTGTTACACCATTTGAAAAATTTTGCTGTCATATATATATATATATATATATATATATATATATATATATATATATATATATATATATATATATATTAATCGTGTTCATCCCATGCATAATAGTAAGACCACTAAGACTGGAAGTAGAATAATTAGAAAACAGAAACATTAATAAGTAGTGAGGCCAAAAGAAGAGTAATCAGGTGGCGCCTCTCAGTTTTGGCGCCTCTCAGTTTTGACTTCAATGTTCACTTATATATATATATATATATATATATATATATATATATATATATATATATATATATATATATAATTATTTATTTAAAAATATGATCCCAACTCGCTACATAAGAGGTCTCATGTTTCAAAACAAAATAATAATATTTGAATTAACATGAATTAAATTAGGATCTGTTCTATCTTCAAGCGAAATTTTTTTGGGAATATTACATTATTTATATTTATGCTCTACTTTCGTATCGAGCACTATTTTTTTAAAATAATAACAAAAATACTAAGGAACTTTGGATTATTTAACAAACCAGTTTCTTTCCTATTTTCTACAATATTTTCACACACACACACACACACACACACACATATATATATATATATAGTATATTTTATTTTGTCTGTCGCCTCTGAATTTTGACTTCAATGTTCACTTATGTATATATATATATATACATATATATATATATATATATATAAACGAACATACAATGTATATATATATACATATATATATAGTGTACATTTTATTTTGCCTGCTTATATATCGAACAATACATAAAAATATGCATGTTTTTACCTGTGTTATACATATTAAAAACCATTTCTTAAATTTAAACACTCATATAATATTTACTGAAAACGCTTTTAGTCGGTTTCCTATTTTAATAGAAATCACTGCTCTTAATTTTACTTTCAAATGGAAGCATCTATAATTGTTAACCTTCTGAGTGCAATATTATTTTAATTGGTTTAATTTATGTCCCTTTAATTGAGCACATTTTTTGTTTGTTTAGAGTAAATAAGGGTTTCCTAGACGTCTGTCATTAAATAATTAAATTCTTATTCTATAAACTATTCGCTTTAAAAACATTAAGCAATATACCTATTTCTTAAACATTTTTATTTTATTTTACAGTATAAAAAGATTTGAAAGGACTTAAAGAATGAAAATTAAAGACGGATTACTAAAATTAAATTATCCAGAGCTTTGGTATTTCGTAATATTTGACATCCCTCAACAATGATTCGAATGGACAGCCGGTAGCGCAGTAATGACCTTGTGAAAAGAGTCTGTCAATGCAGACGTTAAGCTCCGAACTCGAGTCATGTACTTCAATAATTTCATCAGGTCTAAGATTTTCAGTGAATGTCATGCAACTCTTTTAGTTTGATTTGTTTTACGGCATATCAGCACCTCAATGGGTTATTTACTGATGACAAGAATTTTGAAATAGATTCGTATGAATAGAATATGAATGATTTGGGCTAGTTTGGTTTGGTTGGTTTGTTTTACGGCATATCAATAACTCAATGGGTTATTTAATACTGATATCTTTTTAAAATAGGTTCGTATAATGAGAGTATGTATTGTTTGGTTTAGTTTGTTTTGTTTTACGGCATATCAACCTCAATGCTCCCACCTCGGGTCAGGGTGGACGTGGGAACACCAACAATTAAGACGTGATTCTACGCTCCTCAAATCCTCCTGATCAGAGGCCTTGCAATTGGATGTAGTTTATGGTCTTACCCATGACGCGGTTGTAGTTTATTGTCATACCCAGGAAGGCATGCTTCTCGTCCGGAAATATCGAAACTATAAGCTATATAAAAATGTTTTCTGAGCTTAATGATAAAAAATTACTCCATCAAATGAATCCTGCTGGTTTAAAAAAAAAAACAAAAAAAAAAAAAACATATTCTTTCTTAAGATTTTCAAATGCAGAGTGAAGTAGACATAAATTTATTCGTGTTTAAAAAAATTTGACATCAACTCAAACACATGTATTCATTAGATATAACGCATAAATTAATCATATGTACACGCATACACACGCACAAACACACACACACACACACACACACACATATATATATATATATATATATATATATATATATATATATATATATATATATATATATATACTTAGACTACTACTACTAGTAGTTAGCGTATTGACCCTTCTACATTTTCGTTGTCTTTATACTCGCTTTTCTTTTTTTTCTTTGGACTAAGAACTTAAGACAATTGAGGATTTTTTTCGCCTTGTTCTGATGTTTTGGTTAGTTCTTTCTTTTTTTACTTCCAATTTTTTCCTCGGGTACGAATTTGCCCTCACGTGCCTATAAGTTGAGTCTTACGAGGTTTTTCAAGCAAGTAATACGGTTAATATATATATATATATATACATACATATATATATATATATATATATATATGATAAAATATAGTTTTAATGTATGCCATATGGATTAAAGTGCTCGATATCAGGGATAGAGCGTATGAAAATATAAAACTGAACATTGAAGTCGATACCCCGTGATGACAGTCTGATTATTGCAGAAACACTATTGTCAGGCCATGTACTACGACGTCATTTGACTCGAGAATTTATATATGCAGGCCAGTAGCTCATTATATATATATATATATATATATATATATATATATATATATATATATATATATATATATATATATATGTGTGTGTCTGCGTGTGTGTGTTTATTTCTTTTGTTGACCTTTCATTGATACATATGTTATTTGCATTTGCTTGAGGCGATTTGGCACGGATTACACAAATATTTCCGTAAATATGAACACCTTCCATACTATAACACTTTTTACACGACCAAAGTGACAAATAACGGAAAGAAACCGGAAACAGAACATCGGGAACAAATAAAATATTGAGAAACATATTTACTTGCAAAAAAATATCTTTACATTTTTATTAATTTATCAGATTAATTCGTTTCTTTTTTCCAGTGTTATTTGAATGAATTTAGTAAATATTTTTACCATATTGCTTTATGTTTTTCTAGCTCTGTTCTTTCTATTCGACTTTTGTTTATTCTTTTATATTATTGATTGATTTTTAAGATTGCTGAGGAACAATAGGATTAAAATAAATGAATAAAAGATCAAACGAATTTATCTGACAACACTATATATCATTTTCGACACACGTGCTCTTGTAAATAAAAAAAAAACACTGTTCACTTTCTTTCTAGTAATTTAGAAGGTTACTTTACGTTAAAAGACAAGGGTTCCTTTTCTCACCGGATTTTGTAAAGCAAGACGACCCTAAAGAAACCAACACACTTACCAAGGATTTATTTTGAACCCCCTGACAACATCTGCAGAGTACATGATGTTGATGACAGCCTCAAAAATAAAATTGAAGACATATTGTAATTTTTTAATGGTTGTAATTGATTGTTTTTACGGATTATCAATCATTAAGTTTTATTTAAAGAAGAAATATATTTTTGATTGTAATAATAATAATAACAATAACTATTGTTGTTATTATTATTATTATTATTATTATTATTATTATTGCAAGTGAAACAGATTTAAGAGATTTTGAGCGAAACAATGAACTGTCTAAATAAAGTCTCATTATTTAACCGATAGCTGGGGAAGGAGAGAGATTTATATTTTTCCCAAGTGTATGCAGCTAACCAGGTTCTGCAATTTCTCACCTATTACGACAGACATGCAATCACGATTGTAAACGAAAACAAAATGAATGGATTATTAACTGTAAGAGGAGAGAATGCACAGTTGTCGGCATAAGGGGGAGCTCGACATGTCAACTATGTAATGGGGACGTCAGAATGAAGGCGGTACAGAAATGTGATTATTATGTAAATGCAGTGAAAAATTACGGAAAATGCGTACGACATATAGGAAGGAGCGAAAGATATCTTTCAGAAAACAAGAAAAATATTAAGTCATAGAAAAAATCGTTAGAAACAAGGAAATGGGAATTTGAATACTATTTAATATCTATTTACCCTATTCGAACTGTTCTTCTTATCTTTACTGTCACATTCACGATGTTTCGGCCGTTGTATGCTCCGGGCTCCGGTGGGTAGATTTGTTCTAATGTCACGTAACAAGCCTTTGAATGTCTCAGGTAATTTGCCTTGATAACTCTTCAAGATTTTATCCTCTTCGCGGTTTGATCTCACAACTCTTTGGCTCAAGTCCCTATTTTGATCAGTCAACCAACCAACGGTTTTGTTCACCGTCAGAACAATGTAAAGAGTGTAAATAGTTACACTAGCTCATCTAATGTTAGATGTAATATCGAATAGATTACATGACACGGAATACTGAAGAGTCTCTTAACAGATGAAGAGATTTTAAGTGTCAGTGTGTGTAAATGAAAGGCAAAACAGGGACAGTATACGGTAAAGAGTCATATAAAGCGATATGGGTGTCGTGTTCCGAAACTCTACCATGAAGATACATGCTTGATATAGCAACAACTGTAATAACACCTTTTACTCTACATTAGAGAATACAAAGTGAACATTATTTTAATGCTGGGCAAAAAAGAAGACAAAGATTGCATAGTTGACACCATGGGAAGAAGGAGCAGAGGCAAGGAGGAAATGGGTAACGAAAAGGAAAGAACAAAGAAGGTAGAGTTGAGAAAAATGGAGAAAAGAAAGATGACAAAACAAAGAAGAGAACGGGGAAAGACAAAGAAGACCACAAATATGGTATTGCTGAAAAAGTTGTAGAAAATAAAGAGCAAAGTGACAAAGAATATAAAAAAATGCAAATAAGAGCACAAAGAAGGCTTATCTGACAAAAAGAGGTACAAAAAAATGCACAAAGAGAAAGGTGCTAGAGAATGTAAATAACAGCACAAAGAATGCATAGATGATAAAGAGAGGGAAAAAGAGCACGAACCAAAGAAAATACAAAAGGCAAATAAGAGCACAAATAAGGCATAGTTGACAAATCAATCGAGGGAAACGAAAGAGTATACAGGCAAAGGAGAAAATACAAAAGGCAAATAAGAGCACAAATAAAGCATAGTTGACAAAGCGAGGGAAACGAAAGAGTAGACAGACAAAGGAGAAAATACAAAAGGCAAATAAGAGCACAAATAAAGCATAGTTGACAAAGCGAGGGAAAAGAAAGAGTATACAGACAAGGGAGAAAATACAAAAGGCAAATAAGAGCACAAATAAAGCATAGTTGACAAAGCGTGGAAAAAGAAAGAGTATACAGACAAAGGAGAAAATACAAAAGGCAAATAAGAGCACAAATAAAGCATAGTTGACAAAGCGAGGGAAACGAAAGAGTAGACAGACAAAGGAGAAAATACAAAAGGCAAATAAGAGCACAAATAAAGCATAGTTGACAAAGCGTGGAAAAAGAAAGAGTATACAGACAAAGGAGAAAATACAAAAGGCAAATAAGAGCACAAATAAAGCATAGTTGACAAAGCGAGGGAAAAGAAACAGTATACAGACAAAGGAGAAAATACAAAAGGCAAATAAGAACGCAAATAAGGCATAGTTTACAAAGCGAGGGAAAAGAAAGAGTATACAGACAAAGGAGAAAATACAAAAGGCAAATAAGAACACAAATAAGGCATAGTTGACAAAGCGAGGGAAAAGAAAGAGTATACCCACAAAGGAGAAAATACAAAAGGCAAATAAGAGCACAAATAAAGCATAGTTGACAAAGCGTGGAAAAAGAAAGAGTATACAGACAAAGGAGAAAATACAAAAGGCAAATAAGAGCACAAATAAAGCATAGTTGACAAAGCGTGGAAAAAGAAAAAGTATACAGACAAAGGAGAAAATACAAAAGGCAAATAAGAGCACAAATAAAGCATAGTTGACAAAGCGAGGGAAAAGAAAGAGTATACAGACAAAGGAGAAAATACAAAACGCAAATAAGAGCACAAATAAGGCATAGTTTACAAAGCGAGGGAAAAGAAAGAGTATACAGACAAAGGAGAAAATACAAAAGGCAAATAAGAACACAAATAAGGCATAGTTGACAAAGCGAGGGAAAAGAAAGAGTATACCCACAAAGGAGAAAATACAAAAGGCAAATAAGAGCACAAATAAAGCATAGTTGACAAAGCGTGGAAAAAGAAAGAGTATACAGACAAAGGAGAAAATACAAAAGGCAAATAAGAGCACAAATAAAGCATAGTTGACAAAGCGTGGAAAAAGAAAGAGTATACAGACAAAGGAGAAAATACAAAAGGCAAATAAGAGCACAAATAAAGCATAGTTGACAAAGCGAGGGAAAAGAAAGAGTATACACACAAAGGAGAAAATACAAAAGGCAAATAAGAGCACAAATAAGGCATAGTTGACAAAGCGAGGGAAAAGAAAGAGTATACAGACAAAGGAGAAAATACAAAAGGCAAATAAGAGCACAAATAAAGCATAGTTGACAAAGCGTGGAAAAAGAAAGAGTATACAGACAAAGGAGAAAATACAAAAGGCAAATAAGAGCACAAATAAAGCATAGTTGACAAAGCGTGGAAAAAGAAAGAGTATACAGACAAAGGAGAAAATACAAAAGGCAAATAAGAGCACAAATAAAGCATAGTTGACAAAGCGAGGGAAAAGAAACAGTATACAGACAAAGGAGAAAATACAAAAGGCAAATAAGAGCACAAATAAAGCATAGTTGACAAAGCGAGGGAAAAGAAAGAGTATACACAAAAAGGAGAAAATACAAAAGGCAAATAAGAGCACAAATAAAGCATAGTTGACAAAGCGAGGGAAAAGAAAGAGTATACAGACAAAGGAGAAAATACAAAAGGCAAATAAGAGCACAAATAAAGCATAGTTGACAAAGCGTGGAAAAAGAAAGAGTATACAGACAAAGGAGAAAATACAAAAGGCAAATAAGAGCACAAATAAAGCATAGTTGACAAAGCGTGGAAAAAGAAAGAGTATACAGACAAAGGAGAAAATACAAAAGGCAAATAAGAGCACAAATAAGGCATAGTTTACAAAGCGAGGGAAAAGAAAGAGTATACAGACAAAGGAGAAAATACAAAAGGCAAATAAGAACACAAATAAGGCATAGTTGACAAAGCGAGGGAAAAGAAAGAGTATACCCACAAAGGAGAAAATACAAAAGGCAAATAAGAGCACAAATAAAGCATAGTTGACAAAGCGTGGAAAAAGAAAGAGTATACAGACAAAGGAGAAAATACAAAAGGCAAATAAGAGCACAAATAAAGCATAGTTGACAAAGCGAGGGAAAAGAAAGAGTATACAGACAAAGGAGAAAATACAAAAGGCAAATAAGAACGCAAATAAGGCATAGTTTACAAAGCGAGGGAAAAGAAAGAGTATACAGACAAAGGAAAAAATACAAAAGGCAAATAAGAACACAAATAAGGCATAGTTGACAAAGCGACGGAAAAGAAAGAGTATACCCACAAAGGAGAAAATACAAAAGGCAAATAAGAGCACAAATAAAGCATAGTTGACAAAGCGTGGAAAAAGAAAGAGTATACAGACAAAGGAGAAAATACAAAAGGCAAATAAGAGCACAAATAAAGCATAGTTGACAAAGCGAGGGAAAAGAAAGAGTATACACACAAAGGAGAAAATACAAAAGGCAAATAAGAGCACAAATAAGGCATAGTTGACAAAGCGAGGGAAAAGAAAGAGTATACAGACAAAGGAGAAAATACAAAAGGCAAATAAGAGCACAAATAAGGCATAGTTGACAAAGCGAGGGAAAAGAAAGAGTATACAGACAAGGGAGAAAATACAAAAGGCAAATAAGAACACAAATAAGGCACGGTTAAGAAGAGATAAAAATATATCTCACACAGCCAATGCTGTACTTTAGCAGAGAAAGTGTTAGAAAAATGCACGGCACAACCTAGAAAAAAAGAAGGCAAATAAGTGCTCAAATAAGGCATAGGTGAAAAAGTGAGAAAAAGTGCATACAGACAATACAGTACATTCGCTGACAAACTGAGAAAAAGCACAACACAATCTAGACATAAGAAGGCAAATAAGAGCACAAATAAGACATAACTGATAAAGTGGGATGAAAAGGAATGTGTATACAGATAAAGGAGAAGATACGAAAGGCAAATAAGAGTACAAATAAGGCACAGGTGAAAAAGTGAGAAAAAGTGCACACAAACAAAGCAGTACTTTAGCTGAAATCTGTGAGAAAAAAAAACACGACACAATATAGAATAAAGGAAGAAGGCAAATATGATGACAAAGAAGGTATAGAAAACAAAGAAACGGAATACAAAATAACTTTAAGAAATGGAAGATAAAAAAAATACATAATTCAATTAGGGATGTGTATGAAGACAATCGAATAGGAAATGATGTCAGCAAAAAAAAAAAAAAAAATTATGTTTCAGTTTTATTTTCTTTTTATTTATCGCTCTGTGTTATTTTATTTTATTTTTAAACGTGCTGGAAACAACGACAAGATGAAATTACTATTACCGAAGCGATAAGACAAGAAAACACGCCAATCTAGCAAGAGTGGCGATGTTTGCAATGACATCATGTCACTTCTTTCATTTGTGAATGGGTGCAATTAATGTCTGAAACGTCTCTCAAGATTTAGGAAGAAACAGGCTATGGTCTGTTTGGGTTTTCTCAATCCCACAGCGCCTTCACAAGGTGACGTCAATAACGCTCTTAATTCTTCTAAGTGACATTGATTAGCAGCACTTCAGGGAATCATTCTGTGGTAGAGTGCAAAACAGGTAACTGCAAGGACCGTGAATAAGTTTCTCACCGCAGGATGTTGGAAAGTAACAGCATAAACTAAAGTGACAAAATATGGAGGCTGCATTAAACCAGGTGGACTAAGCGAGATGACGCATTTATATTATATTAATGACTGCCGTATACAAGGCTAAAGAGTCTCTCAAGCTAGAGATTTACTGAACGTGCTGTGTGATATATACGTAAAAGGAGGAAGTAGAAAATGCAGATTGTGAGAATATGGTTATTTTTTAACCGTAGATTAGATTTGGCACAAGGCTGAAAGTATGGAGCACCTAGTGAGGAACGAATTCATTTTTCAGTTGTAAATCATCTAATGAGACAAGCTTGCTAATCATTACACCACGCCGAGGTACCCTAGATTGTGAGGATATAAACGGTAATTAACGATTTACGTCACATTTGAAACAGTTAAGATTTTGGTCACAGGGAAAGAATTTAGACGGTTGCATAAATTAGGGTTTCTTAGGAGAAAAATATCTGAGTGGAACATGCCAGAAGATTAGCTTTGGAACGATGCTGATTCAACTAAATGAATATAGAAAATGGCCTCTTTGCCATAAATGTCTGAACTCTGCAACTATTAGAGAACGGAAGTCGTCCGGATACATGCCATGGAAATAGCGATAGAATAGCGATTGGCTTGCGAAGTTACGTCTGTGGTAAAGGTATTCCAGGGAAGAAAATTAGTTGACCCCCTCAAGAACGTGTAAATGCTTTTTAATTATGTCAATACGGCTTGTTGCTGGTTGCTCACAACTGCAAAACTATCAAAGGTGAAGTGTTCTTAGTGTAAGTCAATGTAGGTTAAAACACAGTAGTTTACAGCTAGAAAGCACATACCTTTGTTCCTGCTCCCTTTTTCACTATTAAGAAGCTAGATACTTCCAAATCACTGTCCTCATGTCTAAGACAAATGTGTACTTATTGCATTTTTTCCGTTTATATATATATATATATTTCTTGTTGATTATTAAGTTGACATCTATTCGATTGAGTTTTGTTCATAAATTAAACTCGTGACTGTTTTTAGATACCTACACAATTATCAAAGGTTATTCCAATTGAAATTATTCTATCATAAATAATGATTATTAAAGGGTAATATATTTCAATTTAAATTAAATTATCAATTTAAAATTTACCTCCGTATTATTTGAACTCACTTCCAATTGGAAAATAGCGGAGAAATTTGGATAGAACATTACTAACAGAAAATTAGGTCCTTCTTTTATAATATTCTATATATCCATACACATACACACCTCTACACATATCCGAATACCTATCTATATCCACATACATACATATCCCTATATACCTATAAACCTATATACACACATACCCACACATCCACACAAAAACTATATGTATATACCCATACATACATATATGCACATGTAAAAAGATACATACACACATATATACGTACATATCCACACGTACACATATATACTTACATACACACACACATATATAATCATATGTATTTAGCTCTCTCTATATATACACATACATAGACACATATATTATTCTCACATAGTAACATATGTGAGAAGACGACATTATTTTTGCACCAACCTAATACAAGCACCCATACAAACACATAAAGAATTGAAATGGTACATCTTACACATTTATGTTTTCTCTCCCCACTCACTTCCTCACTTCGTTAATTTACACATTCTTAATACGGCCCGTCAAAAATGTGTAAATTTCTTTTCATTTTTCATTTCAACCTTTGGAAGTAAAGTCTGATGATCCAGAGCCCTATAAAAAGGCTGTGGTGAAATAATTTATTACATGGAACCTTAAAGTGGTCTGTTTTTTATTCAAATATATTTGCTCAGAATTTACATTGAGCTCCCCGGATATCATCCTCCTTGTGTTTACCCATACGGATTACCTAATTTTGCATAAACCATATATATATATATATATAATTGTCGAACTGTATCCATTTCATAATATATATATATATATATATATATATATATATATATACATACATACACACACACACACACACACACACACATATATATATATATATATATATATATATATATATATATATATATATATATATATATATATGCATGTTTTATTAAAAACGACAGACAAGGTACTACGGTTAAACTAGAGCTTTATTTTCTGGACAAAGGGTGTGTAAGAAGTGTCCAAATGTTTTATAGTTCAAAACGCTTTCGGCTATACTTTTAGCCATTATCAAGGATGATTCGATTTTTCAGCTTAACTGAGAGTGTGCATTATATCCTTTTTAATGAAACATGCAGAAATGTCGTTTTTAACGAAACATCCATAAATGCACATAATGCACAAACTCAATTAAGCTGAAAAATCGAATCATCCTTAGTAATGACTAAAGGTATAGCCGAAAGCGCTTGGAAGTATAAAATATTTGGACATATTCTGCACACACTTTGTCCAAAAAAGAAATATATATATATATATATATATATATATATATATATATATATATATATATATATACGTCGCGGTACTGTTTGACGGTCTCGATATTCTGGATGCCTGCTCGAACTTTTGCAAAATGAATTTCTTGCAAGATCCCCTAACAATTTCCATATTAGGGGACGTTAGGATGATACTTGCTGCTGCTGAAAAAAAATCCATATACCATCGTTCATTATTAGTTCCAGGTAAATCAGGATTGTTTATCTCAAAGCAAGATCACATACGTATTTCAAGACATAGGTATTTCAAATAAATATTAGGTTGGTGCAAAAATAATGTCGGTCTTTAAAGTTAAAAAAATAGGTCAAAACCGACATTATTTTTGCACCAACCTAATATCATTTAGCATAATTGTCCTTTCGATTATTTAAAAACAAAAAAAATTATAATTCGAATAAATGTTTTTCAAAAAGTTTTTTTTTTTTTTTTTTTTTTAAGCATTTCACACCAAGCAAGGCAGGAAGCCACTAGGATTCAAGGGGTTACAGAAAATATAGAGCGAGATCAGATATGAGTGATAGAAGAGAGTATGAGGAGAAGGGTAATAGATAGATCAAGGCAACTGGAGATGTCGATTGACTTTACACTTGAATAGCTGGAGATTATAGCTCTCAGGGAAACTGGAATAGGGAAAGGAAGTTCCACAGGCGAGAGGTGCTTGACATGAAGCTATTAGAGTAGAAGAGACGACTTCATTTAGGAGTCTCGACAGTGAAAGGGTGAGAGCGGGATGCCAGCCTCGTAGGGCGCTTGAACTCATGAAGTCTGAGAACTAGCGAATGCAGCTCCGCGGAGCAATTACCCTGAAAGTATTTGTAGAACAGACAGAGAGAGGCGACGGCGCGACTGTGAGAAAGTGACTGCAGACGAGATGCCAGAGCAGAGCCAATTATATTGCATATCCGTCTCTGGAGCCTATCAAGAACCCCGAGGAAAACAGAAGGGGCACCAGAACATATATGGCAGCAATACTCCATGCAAGGGCGAATTGTTGATTTGTAGATCTGGAGGATCGATTCCGGGGAGAAAAATTTCCGGGCGCGGCACAGGGAGCCAACTTTCCTTGCGGTGGACGAGGCAATTGTCTCAATGTATTTGTTCCATCTCAGGTCAGCAGTCAACGTGAGACCGAGCAGCCGCAGAGAGTTGCTCTCGAGAAGTTGAGCGTCAGACATTCTAATGGAGGCTAAGGAAGGATCTCTGTGGTGATTAATAGAGAGCAGTTTTGTTTTTGAAGCGTTAAAGTTGACCAGCCAATTCCTGCCCCAGTTCACAACCGCCTGGAGGTCCTTTTCGAGTTGTTTTCGAATAATTATTTTCGAACAATTTTCACGATACGAAAGGAATTCATGGACTAAAATTCATGCAGTAAAACATTTTATTTATATATTTCACCAATATTTTTTCTAGAGATTACTGTCAAAAGAATAAAATATTCTTACTTTAGAAAACAATAATAAAGTTCGATATACATACACTTGGAGGTGGCGGTGTAAAATCTCGAACACATATAGAAAACACACGGGAAGAACATGGAAATGATACATTCGATAGTAGGATGTTTTATTGTTCTGAATTGAATTGTCTAGCTTTTTTTTATGGGTTTAGCCTGACTCAGGGGAGTAGGTCTCATTTTAAGAGCGAAAACGTTTTATTGGTTGAAATAACTAACTACTTTTTCCTCAATTTTCTACTCGGAAGTACGGACGTTGTATTTCACATAATTTCTTTCTTTTTTGTTAAATGCTTAGAGGAGTGGTAGCACCTTTCGTGGTCCCAGCTATTTCGGAAAATAGTTAGCCATCAAACTGCTGTCAAAACAATATGAAAGTATAAAAATATTTTTGTATAGCAAAAATAACAGCAATACGTTTTTGAAAAAAACTATAACCAACATACATTTGACTCAAAAAAAAATACGCCAGTGAAACCTGATCTACAAACTGATTTCTTACAAAGAATACATATTCTATTCATGCGAACCCACCCTAAAAAAAATTGTCATTAAATAAGCCATTAAGGTTGATATACTGTTAAGCAAAATAAACCCAAACCAATTCAAACCAAATTCTCAAAACTAAGACCTAACGCATAGTTCCAACACTTCTTTTACAAGATACAGAAATTAATTCGCCAACAATAGCAACAAAGTAATGATATAATTAACATTAATTATCTTTTGGAATTAAAAACATTTGTGAATGAAAGAAGAGAAAATTTATCTTTGACTTTAAGATAAAATGCCAGCGAAAAATTGGTGATTTCAAAATAAAGCAAATAAAAACTTTAAATATCTGGGAATTTATTGAACGGGCGACGGAAAATGTGACACCGAAATCACATTGATAGTCGAGTCAACAGAAATGTGTTTCTAAAGAAGGGGCATGCCAGTAACGAAGAAGTTTTAAGGAACATGGAAACCAAAGGGACTGCTTAGAATCAGAGAGAGAGAGAGAGAGAGAGAGAGAGAGATTTGAAGTACCTAGGACAAATAATGAAGAAAGAAGGCTTAAGAAATCTAACATTTCACCGGACATATTGCAATAGAGGGAAACAGTGAACAACCTGCATAAATAAATTGTGTAAATTGATGGAAGAACAGGGACTGAGTGGGATATTAAATAGTTAAAAAATGACTAAAGAAATTAAAAGGATAGAAATTTGTGAAGAGTCGTGATTCCCCACGTCTCGAAAGGACTCGACCCATAGAGGCTGTTTAAATGAATATTTGCTGTATAGATACATTTAATATCTATACATGCTAATCTCTCTCAATCTTTCTATCTTTCCCTTCTCTCCTTCTTTCATTCTGTTCATATCTCTCCCTCCTCTCATGAAGTGAATGCGGGGAGTTATGAAGTGAATAACTCCCCTTCCCTTTCTCTCCTTTCTGCCTCTCTCTCTCTGCCTCTCTCTCTCTCTCTCTCTCTCTCTCTCTCTCTTATTATGTCCATATCTAAAATTTATAAGTATATATTAATGAACGTATTTGTATGCTTCGTTCATCTTTGAGTCGTTGTCTCATATTTATATAATATTAGCTGGCCACTCGTAATCCAGCATACCCGTCTATTAGGGCGGTTAGTCAATCCCTATTGCAGACTCTCGCTCAGGCATATTTCTGTTTGTTGAACATCCACAGAGCCAACCGGTTGTTTATACTGCGACTATGCCGAGCTGACTTTAGTTACAGTTTCTAGGAGAGAAGGTGTTAGCTAGAATGATCAACAACCCGTACAACACCAGCAAACTCAAACCCTCCGGTTATAATGTCTTGTCAATTTGTGCTAGAACAGTTATCGACGGTTGACTTGGTACTTCGTTCTTTGTGTTCCGTCTACCCAATTTCACTCACAAGGCTTGGGTCAACCCGTTGTATGGTTTTCAGGGACTGTCCTGAGGTGTACACGCTGGGATCGCCCCCTCCAGACCGATGTCAGGAAGTCTCCTTCCTGACAAATCAGCATTGGTGACATTCAAACGTTCTAACCACTCGGCCACGCGCCCATATTTATATAGAAGGGTTCTAACAAAACCGTAACCTTGCATGTCTCTGAAGATGAATTCGGATCCCAAAATTACTTTGTATAATACGCAATCCTTCAGACTGGTATAGCACACTGAACTGTGTTGTCTCAAGGAAAGACATAACGATGAAGAATATATCTATATTGAAAAATTAAATAATAGCAGTGTAGTTTATAAATGCAGCTGTCCCACTGGGACTTTTATCTCAAAAATAAAACTCAGGTTATACAAACACAAATCTCTCACAAGTCATAGTCTTCTTCTTCTTTCTATTCCTATTGCATTCAATCTGTACTGTGAGTATCATATTTTCAAACCCCTTTTTCCTTATAGTGTGCCTAGAAATTTCAACCGTCTCTTGAGTATAAGTATGCATTTTCTATTAAGCTTCGACTTTGTTAACCAGTTCTGTCCATGGAATCATCAGCATCCTTCTGTAGAGTCATATTTCTGTTGCTTCAAGTCTCTTCTTCGTCTGTGAGAGTATTATCCAACATACACTGCCTTAAAAGGAGAATACTTAACACTTTGTAAAGAAAGAAATTTTACAATAATACGAAACGTCTTCTAATGGGGAATACGAAACACGAAAAAAAAACCTTTGTTTAATTGTGTACATTTTAAAAATTTATTAATATTAAGTTCAAACGAAAGTAGTTGCTAGATATACATCCTAAAATATCAGTCTCAGAAGCTTCCTATCACATTTTGTGATAGCTCAGTTTCAAAACTAAGCCAAAGAAAAATAGCAGAACGTTCATGTTATAAAATAATTATTCCAAAAGTCAAAATTCCAATTTATAGCAGAGGTGCAAAGTACGAAAAGGTTATTATTTGAAATGCATCTGATATTTCTTATTGCAGCCAGTCGAAAAATCGAAAACCTATGATCATCAAATCATCAGTGTGGCTAGGCATCAGATTGCTTGAAGACGGGATCGAAACCCGACTGATTTGGTATCAGTCGGAGATTGCAACCCTATGCCATTGCGGCTCGTCAGGGATGAAGGAGAATTTACACGTATGTATATTTAGACAGACACGCCAGTGACCGGAGAACTCGATTCAACATAACGAAGAGTCTTGCAGCAGCAGGAGTAATAGTCACTGTTTACAAATTCACATTTCTCCCTGAAGAGCTCAGCCGAAATATTTTTTAGGGGCATGTATATATTGTCATTCACAGTCAAACAGTTTCGCTGTTTCACAGCTCATCAGTGTGGCTAGACATCCGATTGCCTCAAGCCTGGATCTAAACCCGACTGATCTGGAATCCATCGGAGTGTATACATATATATATATATATATATATATATATATATATATATATATATATATATGTATCGGGTGTAACAGCAAAAATTGTTTAAATCGTGTTACCGCATAATTATCCTTCCCACAAAATAGTTAATATCTAAAAAAAAATATACTAAAGTAATTGAGTTCTTTTTACAGATTTTATGATATGACGTTTAACCATCTTGACATCATTATTCGTAATAATAATTGAAAAACTCTTTCAGTTAACATTGATCTCTATCAAACTCACTGTCATCACAACTGAGCCAAATCCCCAAAAGAAAGCCCTTGTGTGAACAGAAGAAAAAGTAAATAAAAAGCTTTACCCTAGGACCTTGAATGTCGTTTTAACTAAACATGCATAAATGAAGGATTGCTGCATAAATATATATATATATATATATATATATATATATATATATATTTATATATATATTTATATATATTTATATATATATATATATATAAATATTTGAAAATTATTTCAATGTTTCATGAGATTCCGTTACATACCAATGAATAATTAATTATTAACATGCCATTTTCGTTAATGATCAATTTCTTTATGATACATCTGTGAAGAAAGATCTTGTAAGATATAGTTAATCATTACAAAGATACAACGGTTCACAACTTAATCTAACAATTGAATGATTTTGCTGATAGACTGCTACATACATATATATATATATATATATATATATATATATATATATATATATATATATATATATATATATCGCCATGTCTGATTAAATAATTTGGACTAGTTGTGTTTGCCTATTTTCAATAAGACTATTTCTTAAATACGTATAAGTTTTGTTTATTTTTCTGAAATGCAAGGAAGGAACCATGATTGTATTTATTCAATTTTATTTTTCCAAGTACTTTCGATATATTTATATACCATCTTCAGGGTTATGATGGCTAAGACAAATAGTTCCGTGCGTCCGAAGTAGATTTTTGCTTTTGTGATTAAACCGAGCAGTTCCGCTCATGCGCAAAGTCACAGAAACGGTGTTTTGGGATTTTTTTCATAATATAAACATGTTATATACCGTACCTATGAACACGAATGGGTATATTCCATTCCTCATAATTACGTTGGACAGTCTTGTAAGTTGGGACAACATGATGCCTAAGCTGGCAGAGTGAACTGTCAGCGTGGGAAGCTCTTGCCGTGTCGAACTCTCTGCATTTAAGCAGAGAGGTACCCGGACGAGGCCACGCCGTCATTTCAAAAATCTGTTCATAATGCATGTTTAAGATGAACATTAAAATAGAAACACATTAAACCTAAGTTATATTTGAGAAGATTATAGAGTTACACAATAATAAAATTTTAAATCAATTTTAATAGAATTTTAAATAAAAAAAATTGTTCATAATTCACGTTCTAAGTTAAATACTATTGATATTACTTACCATTGTGAGACTTCTGAAAAAAGCCCATTACCAACAAATGTTTAACTAAATCTCTGGTTTATGTAAGTACTATTTCTACAATAGAGAATCCGAATGTTGAACAATTCTATATTGATAGTACTAAGAATTCTTTTAAAATTAGGTAGTATCAATATATCGTGTTCTTCTCCAAGGATAACAATAACTACGACATATAGATCTTTTATGAAACCTATTTTTTGTGTTTACATGAAATATTGGAAATTATCAGATTTTTTATAAAAATTCCTTATTAAATGAAACAATGTAAATTGTAGACATAGACTAGCTTTTACTTTGCAATTTAGCTAAACATTGGAATTTGATTATGTTTTTGCTTATATTTTGTAGTAGACGTATTGTGATGCACCTATATAGCTTATTTTTCTATTTGAAAAATTAATTTAGATTTAATATAATTCTGTATTATCCTACTGTCAGTATAATTAACATCTTATATGGATATACTGTTATTTAGTAAGTATTTTTGACATCTTGCTATGATTGGTTGGCATTATTACATTCATATATGAATGCTCTTTAATTAAAGGGTTGCATATCAATTTCTAAAATAATTCTATACGTTTAAATTATCTACTAGTTTCCTCAAGAGGCTCCTTATTATCAATTGCAAAAAAAAATAATTGTGGAAATTCACAAATCATATAACTAGTAGGCATTTCGTTTAATTAACATCCTACTTCCGCCGCTTTTATTTCTTGGGAAAGTTGATTGCCTTGTATACACTTTACGAAATAACGTAACCATCTATATCAGATTTTATTCTAATGTCTCGAATCTGTAGGCAGACAATGTCGTGTCATGATCCATATCTAAAAAAAAAAATATTTTTCGCTTAATTCGAATTTAACGTACGTCATATTCGATTGGTTGATCGCGGTAAATTCTTCAATCTTTTATTTTCTCGAAAAAAGAGGAGGTATTTTCCTTTTGAAATTAAATTAATTCTTTCAGTCGCCACTAATTTACAATCACCTCAGTAGACACATTGACTTGCGTTGCGATATGTGTTAAAACACAACTACAATTGTGTAGCGATTTTTCTTTTTAATATCTCTAAAATAAATAAATTATATATATGCATAATATTAAAACAAAAACATGATAAAAATAGCTATCCCAAACTCACACATATCTATATCTATATCTATATCAATATCCATATATATATATGTGTGTGTGTGTCCATATATATATATATATATATATATATATATATATATATATATATATATATCGCACATGTAGTGTTGGTGTTAATGAAACACTGTTAGATGCAATATAACAGAGCAATTATATATTAAAAATATACATTTTACACTTCACGACCAGTATGACTCATATATATATATATATATATATATATATATATATATATATATATATATATATATGAGATTAAAACAAAAACATGTTAAAAATCGTTATGCTATATATATATATATATATATATATATATATATATATATATATATATATATAATATACGAGGGATGGCTGAAAAGTTCATAGACTGAGAAATATAGTCTTATGGACTGTGTCCAAATTAGACTTATTTTTCATCATATGATCCCTTGCAATCGTTACAATTTTTCTCTCGCTATTTCCGTGCTTGGATCCCCAAGGTGAAGAGATTTTCATCTCGTTAGTCAAAAAGTCATTAACATTAGATACACAGTCATCCTCACTGCGATACGTGTTTCCAGCAAATTGTAGTTTTTTTTTTTCTTGTTGGGGAAAAGATGAGCATGTGGAGGGTGATCCAGCAGTTCAAAGTAACAGTCACGCACAAGTACTTGTGGTCTGGAACATTGTCCTTATTAAACATCGTCAAATTTCTTGGGAGTTCGGTCTTGATAGCGTCAACAATTTGGTATAGAACTCTCTGCAGATGAAAAGACCTTGGCCTTCTTTGGAGCAGGTGAGGAGTGTTATTTCGAATGCACGAGTTGTCTCTTCCGAAGATTTTTCTAATCCAAATGGTGCATGTGCATGTCGATATATATCTATTTAGAAAATTATGTCAATTTGATGCAATACTTTCTAGTTTAATATTAAATTTATTTGATAACCCTGCTCAATAAAAAATCCTGCACACACACACATATATATATATATATATATATATATATATATATACATTCACAGACACACACACATACACACACGCACACACACATATATATATATATATACAGAGAGAGATAGATAGATAGATAGAGAGAGAGAGAGAGAGAGAGAGAGAGAGAGAGAGACGTTAGTTTTGTCCATAGAGGTATTTTCCAATCCATACGGTGCATTTGTATCTGGATATATATCTATTTAGAAAACAACGCCACAAATTCAATCCAACTTACCACGAAAAATAAAAACATTTTGGTCTATGAAAAATCAATATTACCGTAGTAAGCATGATATTATTTCTCGCAGTTTAATAATGTTCATGACTTTTTTTCTCTTTCTGTCAGTTTTAATTTTTTCTTCGTTATGTAATCCAGTTAATTGGAGAATAAATGTCGGCTTCTCTTAATATTGTGACGTGGCTGTTCCAGGGTCCTATCCTGTGGCCACGGCACCAGTTGTGACGTGGCTGTTCCAGGGTCCTATCCTGTGGTCACTGCACCAGTTGTGACGTCCTACTTTGATTCCCAGTCTGCCTACCCACGTTGTGATTTGATCTAGGCAGAGGAAATCAATCAGTCATCGGGGCCGTACTGCAAACCGAGTCCAACGGGGGTGATACCACAAAAATACGCATAAAAGGCAACAAAATGAAAACTCAAAAGTTCGAAGTATCAAAGAAAAAGGTAACAAACTTTATGTCTAGTTGTTCGATACATAGGACTGCATCTATCTCCCGACCCGTTCTATGGATTGTGGCACGTCGTTTTCCGCTAGGCAAGTTTTAA
Source organism: Acanthosepion lycidas (assembly GCA_963932145.1). Lineage (NCBI taxonomy): Eukaryota > Metazoa > Mollusca > Cephalopoda > Sepiida > Sepiidae > Acanthosepion > Acanthosepion lycidas. Next base: position 98,743,520 of record OZ010579.1, read on the forward strand.
CACTTCAAGTCGTCTGCTCTCTAAGAAATTGGTGTTTCGGTGGGTCTTTGGACGAAAGTCAAAAGAAAAACTTATTTCGGTGATCTGGATCTAAGTCGCTCTTCAAAATAATTGTTCTTGGTTTGAAGAGATGGCCTGGAAAATGTGCGGGAATCCTGGTCAGCTATCTGCGAGGCTTGCCTTAACCGAAGACTGCTGGAACTCGACTCTCTGAATTGCTCGTTGTGGCTTCGTTTATATGGGCGCCGACCAAAACCGGGGTGGGTTTGTCGGCGCTGGGGGGTTCCTCGATAATTCTAAATACATATCCACCTCTCTGGTTAGGAATTTCCACCTTTTTCCATTTTTGGGAACCTTTCCTCACTCCCACCTTCTCATCATACCTCAGAGGGGCGTGAACTGCCCTCCGCACATCTTCGTGGCAACCTCTCTTACTCATCCTCCAGATGGGCGGCAACAGCCTCCCTCGTGCATCACGTGATCACCACTCGACCAATGATGTCCCAATCGGGCGTGGACGAAGCTGCGGCTTGTTTCAGAAAAAAAATATCTTGCTTAAAAAAAAAATATCTCTTTTTTCTTTCCTTTTTCTTCCCCTTAATGGTTTATCATTTCTCCAGCCGCGAACGGGACAATATGACAATGGCGGTCATAACTCTTGTTTCACACGTGGTTTACTTCAAGTATTTTATCGCTAATTATGTGTGGTCCTCCCCACATGGTCTCAAAAAAAGACATATCCAAAGCCCCAGTCGGTCTGTCGCCTCGAAGAAAGAAAAAAAAATTATTTTCCTTCGGCACAATTCCTGATAACAAAATTTTATTATCGCAGGCCAAGGATGCTCGTCGGTGGTTTTTTTAATTTTTCATATCTGTCCGAGTCTTTTTAGTTGCTGTTTTTCGTCACTTAACGAAACAACATTTTCATTTGAATTTTTCCTTCTCTCTCTGGCCAGTCGGCCTGTAGCCGATAACAAGATGTCTTCCGTACCAATAGTTTGTTTTCATATCTTTAGATAACACGGCCGATGCCAAAACATATCTGACTCCTTCTTTCCCTCCTTTTCTTTTTACTCAGAATTTCCCTGTCATTGTAATGACACTCTTTCGCCATGTGTTACTTATCAAAATATCCTTTTATCCATTGTCTCTTAGCTGTGTGTGTGTTCTTGTTTAACACTCACGATTCGGTTCTTAGCCTCTCTTTTTCTTCTTTTCTTTCTTTTCCTTTTCTGCCTCGTTAAATGGTGCCACAATATTACATGTTCTTAAATAATCCCGTCAGATCATGACTTTTATATGGATGCTATGTGAAACCTGTTCAGAAATATCTAAACTGTTAGCTTCATGCAAATTCTTTCTGAGCTCCATGATTATAAATCACTTTGAGCGAAAGTAGGTCTCAACCAGCGCCATCTTTCTTCAAAACATTTGGGTTCGCGTTATGTAATCACAACCAAGAAATGTACCAAATAACATAAGCCCTGTATATTACTTGCGGTCTTTCAACAACAGAAACATCTAAAATGTGTAGCACATGTAAGTCAAAGAAAAATAATGATATAATGCAGGTGTTGATATCCCAAGATCTCTCCAGAACAAACGGTAAATAAAGAAACCCCTTTCAACACTGGAAAGAACAATAACAACTAGTGCACTTGAGAAACCTATGTTCCTGAAAAATTGTTTTAATAAGAAAACGGTTAATATTACTATTACCAATCAAAAGATCATTACATTGCAAGACTTTTCTCAGAACGGTTCAACATCTGCTTACACACAGGAAGAAAAACTAGAAGTGGCATGTTATGACAGCATTGTTATGAATAAAGTAGGCTCCTTTTACAATATTATCTCTTTTTATGTGGAATCTATGCAAACGATTCCATAACAGTACCTATAAGATAGTTTCTGTAGGACTATCATTTCGATATCAATCAAGATGCCAAGGTCGTTCAAAAAATCTAACAGCTGTATGCAAGAATATTATTAAGGGAAGTTGGAATATGGCTTCGAGTGAGTGATGCGTGTAGGTTTTAGAGAGGAACATATTTCATCAGATCTTATAGACTGGCGCCACGGAATCATAAACAAGGAACATTGCCAAATAAAAAAGGTACCTCACTTGAAATTCTTCGACGGCAACAGCAGTCCACAATGGTGGACATCGTATGTCGAAGAGAAAAATGTCATATTCAAGATGTTGACCTTCCAAATAGATTCAACCAAAAATTTAGAAAAGATGTCCCCATCGATACTAGAAAGGGTTATAATATTTAGAAGAATTGAGAAACCTATTTTTCTGTAAAAAACGTTTTAACATAAATATTTTATAAATTTTAAACGAAAGTAGGCCTGGCTGATAGGACAATGAAGGCCGAATGTTTGTATTATCATCATTTGTACTTTAGAATTATTCAAATATTTGCATAAAGGTGGAAATAAAAACCGTGTCAACTTTACAATTAAATTGAAATATAGTACATAGTAAATTGAAAATTCGATATAATTTTGTAGGAATGTGGCCATTATAAATCGAACCGTGACTTTGGAACTAATCTCTCTCCATTTTAAATGTAATTTTGCCGAAATAAAGACAGTCCCAAAGAAAAACATGCCAATTATATAAAAAGCAGGAAAATCTTTACATAAAATAAATACTTTCGAAGAAAAATCTAATTTTTGCCTAACTAAATCTTTAGCTAGCAATAAGTTATTTAGAAACTGTTCACATGTTAAATTACCCAGTTTCATCAATTAAAACTGGCGCTACAAAATCACAATGAAAAATCTTTCCCAAATAACTGAAATCACGTCACTTGAAAACTTTCAATGACAACAACAGTTAAAATGGATATTGCATGTAACTCGAAGTGAAAATAATTACGTGATCAAGATAATGACGGTTTAAAGCAAAAGCTTAGGAAGGAAACCACTCATCCATATTGCAATGAATATTAAATGTAATTGCACGCGAGAAAAAAATTGTGAAAAATCGTTTAAACAGGAAGATTTTATACATTTCAATCGACTGTAGAACATGATATTCGGTCAATGAATGCTGAATAATTTCTTATAAGGAAACGGTTGCTATTACTTTTACTATTAAATGGCGAGATTACTTCTTTCTTTGCAGTTTTTCTCAGTGTTTCTACTTTTGGGATCGTCTATCTTTTGTTATACTCTAGTTATTATAATGATAACTTCACTGCCCTCTTGTGGAATCTGTTTTCAAACTGAAAATTTCCTGGGGAGTTTCTTTCCTCTTTCTCCTTATTCTCTACGTACCTGTCATCTTTCGATATGATCATTTGTGATATTATCCATCAGTCATTCTGTTCGCCGTCCTGGGTATGACGATAAACTACATCCGTGTCCTAGGTAAGCTGATAAACTACGTCCAACAGCAAGGCCTCTGACCAGGAGGTTTTAAGGAGCGTGAAACCAACTGTCAATTGCTGGTGTTCCTAGGTCCGCCCTGAACCGGAGTGGTAGCACCTGTTAAGGTCCCAGCTATGGGCAAATAGTTAACTCCGAGACTTGGGTAAAACACTTGAAAGTGTAAAAACAGGTTTTAATACCAGAAATACTTTGTAAGAAAATATTTCCAGGAATAAATTTTTGAATAAAAAAAATATTACCAGCAACACATTTTTTTTTAAATTATTGCCAAAAATGGATTTTTGACAAAACAAAATGTTAACAGCAAAGAAAATTTTGTCGGCATTAATAACCCATTGGGGTTGATATACTGTAAAACAAAACAAACCAAACCAAACCAATCATTCTGATCGTAGTCTTATTTATCAAATGCGGAATAATCTTCTTTTTATTTTACAGTTCTGATACTTAGTTTCAAGAAACAGAAAAAACTCATTCGAAAGAATGAAGAAAGGTTTATTGATTTGCTATGCCATATTAGTCATTCTATATAGCAGTGAATGCTGAAAAATTTCATTGCAAATGAAAGAATGATTTGAGGCAGTGGAGATGCAATTCTACAGAAAGAAATAACGAGAATACCCTGTAACAAAAGAATTAAAAAAAAAATAGGAACAAAAATGACAATTATACTTAAAATTACATAATGAGGGAAGTTGGTTTGGAATATTTGACACTCACAGGATACATCTTTTTCAAGAGGAACAGCTATAAAGCTTTGTAACGAGTTTGTGTAAATAGATATCAGAACAGGAACGAATAGTAAAATATCAACCACTGCTATGAACGGCAAAGAGTAGGGATTTCTCTCTGAATTTCTGGGATGATGAGTTAGCATTATTTATTATAGGTCCCTCCAAAAATTCCGTATACCTAAGGTTTAAATGTATTTTTCATAAAGGAAAAATCTTTTTTGAAGCTTTCCCTCAGCTTCAACTGAAAGCTAAAGGATTAAATTTTCTAATTCCAGAAACAAAAAAAAAAAATAAGTATTGTGGAGTATTTCAAATAGAAATTTGAATGATTTTTAGTCGATTCTTCCGAAAAACCAATCGAAGCGGCCATTTTTAACTTTTTTAGAGAAATGTACACAAAACGTATTTTTTCGTTTCTGAAAATACCGCTAAAATAAAATATACATTTCTGAAACGTTACTTTCGTAAAGTTAGCAAATTTAAAATTAAATTAATCTGTTCCGAAACAAATATCACTTACTTATGGCATACAATTTTCTAGACAAACACTTCTTGACCCCGGTTTATTTTCATGTATCATCGATAATTTGGTGGCTGAATGTGTTGACAGGTTTAGTATGGTGCACTAAAATTGACATAATTTTGTAAATTCTAGGTAAGAACTTTTTTTTTGTTTCTTATAATAATTTAAAATTCTATAAAAAATTCTTACATTATGGAGTTACCATTATAATGGCATTTGGTTATTTAATAGCTAAGACAATATTAAATTATTTTATTTATTATTAATATCACATTAAGTTATTACATTTTTAATATAATAATTGAGATAATAACTAATAAAATTATCATTATATTAATAAATTAAATTATCCCACTCAGTTATTAATCGTTTAAATTGATAAATGAGATAATTTTATTATCTCAAATTAATTTTTAATTTAATAACTGACAGTGAGATAAACCGAAGATATTTATATGTCAAGGGGCTTTCCCTAAGGGGGAGTCAAGCATTGAAACACGAGATCTTTTAACCATAATATCACTTACGAGATTCCATACTAAAAAGAAATAAAACATTTTGACACACACAAAAAATATCTTTAATTATAGTAAAAGAGTTGCTAGCATGATTTGCATTAAGCTAATAATATTCGAATAGTAAATATAATCTTCACTAAAAAAAAATTAATAACTTACCTCGTACACTGGAAGAATTTTAAAACATTTTTTAAAATTAAAGAAAATTGAAAAGAACTAAAAGAAAAATGCAAACACTTCTTGTAAAAATTCTTTATCCGTCGAAATTATTTTCTTCAGATAATAATTTTCTTAATGCATTATCTGATCTGCGAAATGAAAGTAATCAAACAGCGGAAATTATGTAAAATTATGTTACCCAGTTGGACAAGCATCTAATAAATTCGGGGGCACACAATGGCCGAGACATTGCGATAAAAAGAACAAACATGAGGACATTATTCCATCTTCAGGTGGTTAGAATGTCAAACTGAACCCTTTATTTCGCTTGCTGGGGTAGGCTGCTCTAGTTCCACCTGCCATGTATAATGGATGTCAGTTATCTCCTGCTAATTCCCCTCTTCAAGTTCTCCACAGCCTTAACTAAGTATTGAACTCACACTCTTTGGGTTCTGTCACTGTATCTAACTAACGCCTTTATCCGCTGTGCCGTATGTCCTGTCAATGACACAAGGGGCAGGAGATAAACAGGAGATAACTGACATCCATTAGACATGGCACGTGGAACTAGAACACCTGAAGAAGGCCGGAGCGTACAACGGATGAAACATTCTGATAAATATGACAATACATATGAAGTAAAGAGTCCGAATAATGTAAATAGAGTATATAATAACTCATCTCAGAAATATAGATAGTATTGTAGGGACCTACCTACAAATGGACTCTTCCACACCTATATAATATGGCTACCAACTCTGAGTAAAGGGAGTCACCAAGTGAGGGTCACCGAGTAGTAGCCATAGAGTGAGTGAATGAGTGAGTCAAGACACCAGTGAGAGAAAGTACTCTCCAGTCCACATTTACCTTTGTACTACGATTCCGAGAATCTACTATTTAACCTTATATCCGAGTCCGTGTTATCTTTCTATGGTTCCACACCAAGTTATGGTGTACGTACTTGGGAAGTTAAGATCCAGCAAGGACAGAAAACATGATTGAAAAATCCGAAGTCACATAACAGAAAAAAACAAAAAAAATGTTTCCTAGAAACTGAGCAAAGTATAATGCGATAGGAAATTTTAATTAGAAACAAAGATAAGAGTGATGTAATTCTGTATAATATTTGACATATGTGGCAGTGAATACTGGAATATCTCTATAGAAATAAAACAGACACTTGACTCGACAAAGATGTGGTTTTACCAGCGAATTCTGAAAATACAATAGACTTAATACACGAGAAACGATGAATTTTTGCAGAATATATGAAATAAAAGACGTTTATATTTACATTCGAAAAGAGACAGAAAGCATTTCCAGAATATAAAGAGTGGGGCCATTACTTGAGGACATACAGATTTACGATTAATACTGCTTCCCACTAAGTTGTAATGCTTTTATTGTTCAGAAATCAAGAATGGCAAACCTTATGATAAGAAATGAAATGAAAAGGCATGCTGTGGTTGTGGCATTAAATGCTGATCATAGTGATTTGGATATTGCACGTTTACTCAGATTTGCAAGATCTTTTGTGCACAAGATACGAAAAGAGTAAGAAGACACTGACAGTTCCCCAATGTCTGTATCAAAATGTAAAAGACATTCTGCACGTTCTGATAAAGTGAGGACATCCGAATTTATTCAGGAAGTCAAGCAGACAATTGATGAAAACCGAGGCCAATCAATGAGGTTAAATGCCAAAAAGCTGCATGTATCTGAAAAAAACAATCAGAAGGAGTGTTCATGAAGACATTCGGTACAAGTCCTACGTGAAGAGAGGTCAATTTTTGTCTGAAAAAACAAAAAAAAATTACCGTTTAAACAGATCCAAAAGTCTTTTAAACAAACTTAAAAATCCTTCAGAAGCTGGTGTGATTTGGTGTTTCTCAGATGAGACAATTTTGATGAAGATCAAAAACTTAACAGAAGAAATGACAGATGGCTTTGTTCAGATCCTTCTGAGGCGCCAAGTGTGAAGCGCCCAAAATTTCCTTCAAGTGTTATGGTATTGGGTGTTGTTAGCATTGAAGAATATGTTATGCCATCACACTTTTTTCCACAAGGTCTTAGAGTAAATGCTACTGCTTATATTGGGGTTCTAGAAACAGTTTCAATCCCTGGATTGACATCATATGCAACGGCAGGTCTTACATATCCCACAATGCTCTACGAACACAAGAATGGATGGCTGACCATTTCTACGACCACATCACACCCAATATTTGGCCACCTAACTCTACAGATCTCAATCCACTAGACTATTATGCGTGGAGCTTTGTTGAGAAGGAGATTAATAAACAGGCTCATATCACCAAAGACTCTCTTAAAGTTGCAATATTTCGAGTAGTGTCTGACATAAATAAAAACCAATTAATCAGGGCTTGCAGTCGATTTCGACCTCGTGTAGAGGCAGTTATTGTTGCTAGGGGTGGTTTTATTGAAAAAATTCATCTCTACTTTTTTGTAATCAAATATAATTATATTCATTTGTTCAGCAAGTTTTTTTTACGAATCCATATAATCTGTCTTTAAATACCAGCCGCACTCCGTATAATGAGAAAAGAGAAACTGAAGAATTTAGTACACACAGGGTGTATTGAAGGCAAAAGTACTAAGGAATAAGAACGTATAACTCACCATACTCATTTTTATGAATGGACAGGGGCAAAGTGCGCTATAAGAGCTGAAATGTTACTTAGAGCAATAAAAGACAGAGAAAATTGGTATGGACAAATTTATGTTAGTGGATCTCTTTCGTTGCAATTCTCCGAAATAAAGTTCTTTTTTTTTTTTTCATTTTATCCTGTGTCATCCTTCTTTTTAATAACATTTTTATTATTGTTTTAAACAGCAGTTCTAATATAATTGGAAATTTATTTAGGTTTGTCTTTATTGCGTCCGCCATTACTGATTTTAAATGAAGTAAATAACGTATTACTTAATTTATAAATACATCATAAAAATTGCAATATATTTGAGCAAATCATAATTTTAGCGTATTAATGACTCTCAATCCTAAACAAGAGACATAATTAGGAAAGTTTTATGCATCATGAATAATGAATAACTATTACGAGTAGCTGCAAATTTCTCGCTCCGTATCGGGATGCATAAAATAGTGCGAGCGTTTATCCGCGGGAAAAGAACAACAAATGAAGTCAGTAACAATTGAATACGTAAATAGTAAGATAAAAGAGAGACATCAAGCCAATAAGACACAGAACTACCATTTAATAGTGTTTCGATCAGAGATACGAAGTTGGGTCAATTTTTATTTTCAGCTTGATAGGAAATTTGATCGGAAGTTTTCGCAAGCCAGTTCTTCTTTCTTACGGACTGCCAGTAAGTATAGCGTCGCAAAGTAAATAATAATTTCAAGAGCAGAACAGACACTAGCAAATGCTGTAAAACTAAAAAGACGACTGCAAAGTCAAGAACATCTGCCTGATTAAAAAAAATGAAATTGTTGCGTGCATTGGCATTGTCAATCTTTCTGTACGACACTGACACAAACACGTAACTGTGACACGTAGCGAGAGATATTCAGGCACTCATAATTATAAAACAATAGGCGAAAATGATTGACATAAACGATGGGCGTCAATGCGGGGATGAGTGGCGAAAATGGGGGAGCAAAAATAAGGTCCAAATTGTAAAAATGAGGGACAGAATATAATGAAACGCCGTTCTTTCAATTGATAGATTCTGTACACCAACCTTCCTTGAAAATTACGTTTTAAAGTCATAGCTATTTATCCGGGTTGCGACGTCGACGCTTTTCACCATTGCTAAAGATATATCGACTTCATTTACTGTGAACGCTGCTTCCTGTTCTCAGTCTAGTTTCCGTTCTCCTGTTTTTTTTTTTATATCGCGTTTAATGGCAAATTTGAAAGCATTATCACGTGATTCCTTCTATTAATATTCTGAACTGAGATTAATAAGTTTAAGAATACAACCCCAGATATACATTGTCCCAAGATAAAAGGAAAGGCAAAAATAACTCGCGCATAAACAAAGGAAAAATGCTTGAAAGCAAAATCCAATATCGAGTGATGTCTTTTATTCGTTTGCTTGGTTATTCGACAGGATAGTGGTTTCCGCTTCAGTAACTTTTGTTAACATCAAGTAACAATGAAAATAAAAACACTGGGCATGGGAAACACAAGGAAAAATATATTAATAAAGGAAATAGTGTTCTCCCCACAGAAAAAAAAACTATGATTTCAATCCCTAACAAATCGACTTAAGACACAAAACGATCTGATCAGGGAAAGGACGACGAAAAGTAGTTAAAAAAAAGTGCATTGTGAAGAAATTCAGAGCGTTACAGTTACATCGGGGGGAATAATTGAAAGAAAGAATGAGAGAGAAAGAGGAAGGAAGGAAGAGAATAAAGAAATAAGGAAGGAAACGAATAAAAAGGGAAAAGTTTGAAGAAGCGAGTATGTAAATAAATCCATAGGATTTAGTTCAATTCTCCAAAGATAGGGAGGTGGGGAAGAAAAAAGAAACTCATATTTTAAAGACATATTGCTGTAAAATGAAGGAAACGTCCTGGTCGCAGTTTGATGAATGTCAAGTGAGCAATTAGGCGGGGAAAAAAAAAACAATATACAGTAACGACTGAAAACAGTAATATTGTTCTATAAAGGATTTGAAAGGAATCAACAAATAAAATGGCAATATTACAGAAAAGAAAATTGAAAGAACAAAAGACGGAAAATAAGAAAGCAGTATGATAATTATATTAGGTTGGTGCAAAAAAAATATCGTTTTTCATGTTAAAAAAATACGTCAAAAAACGGTATTATTTTTGCACCAACCTAATATATATATATATATATATATATATATATATATATATATATATATATATATATATATATATATATGTAAGCAAATATATGGATATAGATCCGACAGTATGAAGAAAAAAAAAATATATATATATATATTATACATATATATATATATATATTATACATATATATATTTTATGAATATGTCCTGAAAATGGTTTATTAAACCGAAACGTCCGACGTTGACATATTAACATTAAAACAGCATTATTGCATATAAGGATTTTTGTTTGTTTTTTCCGTATATTTTTCTTCATATATACATATATATGCATTGTTGAATAATTGGTTATCTTAAAACATTCAAAGAATCCCTGCTTATTAAACAAGAGAAATGAATTGATAGTTACATGTAGACATAACAATTATTATCTACTAAAATACGTAGATACAGATTAGATTTTAATGTGAATTATGGGTTGTTTTTAATATAAATTACTGTTTATTTTGAACATAAACTAATGCGTTTTTGTTTAAATTAAGAACAAATGATCTCGCTTTAATTAAAAAGATTAAAAAAATGAATATTAATAACTCAATTTTTTTAATTTTATTTTTTTTCTTACATACATATATAAATACCGCCTATTTTAATCGCCAAATATTTTTTTTAATTAAAAACTATAATCCCAGTATAATATATAACTATGCCAACAAAGTGATAACAAGATATATTAAAATACAAATTGCGTAATTGTCAGTTCATATTCAGCAATTGAAGATTCCGTTGTGCATAAAACTCTGAGTCTTGCTAGGGATGAGGGATTATATATATATATATATATATATATATATATATATGACTGCTCTGTTATATTGCACCAGAACTGTTTTATTAACCACAGCACTACATGTGCGATATATTTTAATTATATATATATATATATATATATATATATATGTGTGTGTGTGTGTGTGTGTGTGTGTGTGTGTGTGTGTGTGTGTGTGTGTGTTGAACAATACGAAATGTTAAAAACTTAAAATTTCAGACACACTGGGTTGTATATTAATAGTTTTGTTTCATTATTTAAATTAGGTTCCTCGACTAGTTTCGGCCTGCATGGTCTCAGCAGGAGAAAAAATTCCTGGTAGTTAGTAGCTACAGGGGTGAATGCCTGTCTCTGAAGAAAGTGAAGTTTGTAGATTTAATTTGTTTTGCATCATTAATATTTGGTTAGTGATTTTATTAGTCAAAAGTCATCTTTCAAGTTGTTTTTTTTTTAAGTAGAGGCTGGGGGATTATTGAATCTCAGATTTACCTGCATAGTCATCCTGACATCGATATTGGTTGCTGGGAAGAGAATATGTGTGTTATGTGTATGTCATCTTTTAGCACACAAGTATATCTGCCTAGTGTGGTTGAGAAATATAGGTAGACGGTTTATCTATTGGATTATATGTTAATTCTATTTGTGCTGTTTAGTCAGTTGTTAAGTCAGTTGTTAAGTCAATACGGACAAAATGATTTGAGGCACAATATCCATTTGTCTTCATGTTCTTCTAGAATATAGCCGTTTATCTTTTTTGTCTATTTCTATTCTTCCAATAATAGTGATTTGTCATAGTTATTAAAATCATTCTTTTCTAGGCGGAAATTTTGTTCTACTGATAATAATATTTCGTGAAGAGCCGACATTATCCGATTCTGATAATCATTAATTCCCGAGTGAAAGGGGCATTCAGATTTGTTCCTTGCATAGTGTGCATTCTTATAAGAAAATTATGTTATGACTTCTACAGTTAGAGTTGTGGTAGATTTTGAAATTAGTGTTAGTGACTGAGCTAGTGAAAGAAATGATGTGTTTAATGTGGTTACAACATAGGCTCCACTCTCTCTATCCCTGTCTGCCTGTCTGTCTCTCTCTCTCTCTCTCTCTCTCTCTCTCTCTATACACACACACACACATATATATATATATATATATATATATGAAATCGTTAGATCAGAGAAAATTTTTTATATATTTTCTATTTATACGTTATTTTTATGGATACAACTTATTTGAGTAAATGCTCTGTTTTTTTTTTTTTTAATTAAGCAGTATTAATTACATTTATCTGTCTGAATTTTCGAGAAATGTCGTAGAAAATATTTGTCCTCCGATAGGAATCGAACCTGTAGCACATACGGAAATCGTAATTTAGCCTAACGTGCTGTTAACCGATTGACACACAAAGAAATGCTCTGAATTTTAATTAAAATTATAACCGGGCTAATTAAAATGAATTAATTAAAAACAAGGCATTTACTCAAATAGGTTTTATCCATAAAAATAACATATAAACAGAAAATATATTAAAATATTTCTCGGATTTAATCCATTCCCTCCGATATATTGTCATTGTTTACGTTAGGTTACGTTTCCGCAGCAGAAATGATATATCTAGAAATGTCATCGAATATGCGTAATTATAAGCAGCAATTTTAAATTTGCTAATCGGAAATTCTCTGTACCTGAATGGTTAACAGCACGTCAGGACAAATAACGGTTTCTGCATGTGATACAGGTTCGATTCCTTTAAGAATTTCTCGAAATTTTAGGATGGTAAATGTAACTAGTGCTCTTTTATTCCAAACAGAGCATAACTCAAATAAGTTGTATCCATATGAATAACGTATAAACAGAAAATATGTTAGAATGTACACACACACGAACACACACACCAACAAACACGAACACACACACCAACAAACACGAACACATATATACACACACACACACATATATATATATATATATATATATATGTGTGTGTGTGTGTGTGTGTGTGTGTGTGTGTGTTTGTGTGTGTGCGTTTATATCAAATACGAATGACAAAGAACTGCGGTCATGCTTTTTTTTTACTTATTTTTTGCGTCCTTGTAATTTTATTCTTTTTCTAGACATAAATTATCTAAAAACTATAGTAATATCAACTAGGAAGACGGCCACAGTGCACAGTCCGTATTTGAAAAATAAAACATTCCGATAACTCTAGATTCCCACATAAAACAATCCATACATTCGGTTAAAAGTAAAAATAAAATCATCCTTGATAATGGTTAAAAGTATAGCCGAAGGTGCTCAGATTTACAAAATATTTGGACAAGTTATAAAAACTAAAAAATATGTAAAGTATTACTACATATTACCCTAATTTAAGACCAAAAGAATTTCTAAAAAATACTCAATAGAAAACGAGAGATATCTTTTATAGAAATCCATAATATAAATTACATAAAAATACATCGAATATATATATATATATATATATATATATATATATATATATATATATATATATATATATATATATATATTAATAAAAAGAAAGAACAGTAAGATATATAATCCGGTGTTCTTATAGATATTTTTATTTTTACAAAATAGTGCTCAATTAAAATTTACAGAGCATTAATATTATAAATTAATTGACTTAATATATGTTTTTTCGCTACTCAGTTCTAAACATGTTTCAAAAATTGAAGCTAAAAGCCCCGAATTTAATTTTGTAATTAAATAAAAGACATTAGTTCGCATTTCATCCTCAAATGAATTTGTGTGTGTGTGTGCGTGCGTGTATATATATATATATATATATATATATATATATATATATATATATATATATATATGGTTGTTCAGCCTGAATGTCGATGTTAGACGAGCCGCGAAAACATTAAGCTTGAAGCAGTGACACAGGGCAAAGGAATGATAACGAGAACAAAGATTCTAGATAAAATTTATTATTGACAAAAATACAATGGAAGAATGCATACGTTTAATATGCTCTGGGTGATCGTGCTAGTAGTTAACTGTTGTCCTTAGATGCGTCGACATGACCGAAGCAACATGAGTGGTGCCGAATGTTGATGGGAAGTTGATGTCGTGGGCTGGTACTACCTTGCAGTCGTATACCAGGTTGGACGGTTTTTGGAAACCTAACTTGAGTGATGTCGAAGTACCATAGCCAGTCAGCGAAGTTTGATAGATAGTCGGCGTGTTTAGCTGGTACTGACAAATAATCTTAGCTGAGAGTAGGCAGTTGAAATCACGGTGATCCGCAAAATGATTGGCAGCAGGGACGGAAAAAACTGAATCGCCGAGTGAATCGGTATCAGAGGTGTTTGGTAGGAGTCATTTGGTCGCTGCAGGTCTCGAGCGTCGTTGAAAATTACTGCATTCTTGTGACCGCTGATGATGGCTAGTGGTCACTGGTGGTCCCCAATGGTGGCTGCTGCTGGTCGCTGGTCCGGATACTACCAAATAATCCTCTCAATCATGTCGCAACGTTGATATATATATATATATATATATATATATATATATATATATATATATATATATATACTTCGTCAAAGAAATGGCATTTTGTTATTAATGTCTTATTTGGGTCATGTTCATGTTCCCAATTGATATCTTGCTGTTATCTATACGAAGTCATTAGCAGCAGATTCCTCAAAATTCCACCATCATTTGCAGTATCCCTGAAAGCGCCAATAGAATCGTGATCTAATTCTATTATTATAATGATATTATATAATAAGTATATAAGTATATAATTTTATATATCGATATCGTTATTGAAGAATTGTTAATTCAAAATTTATACAGTTATAATCAGCTATACAAATATTGAAGAAACGGACGACTCATTGTAAGCATTGTCTCGATGTAAAGATTCATTCTTCCACATGTAAAAATTCAATTATCAAATTTAACATCAGCGTTACTTAATAATGCAACTATGGATGGAAAGAAAAAATAGCACAGTCAGGAAGAATAAAACAGACAAGAAGTGTCTGTAAAAGAAAGCAGTGGAAAATTAATGAAGTCACACTTGATAAGACAATAATTATGAAGTGGAAATCAAATAGGTGCAGAGAAAATAATAAAAGGAAGATAATACGGAAAGGAAAAGCCGAGGTAATATATGTTAAGGCTGGCAATAGAGGCATCAGTATATATATATATATATATATATATATATATATATATATTACACTGCCTGGGCAGAAAAAGCAATTTAGAAGAAAATAAATTCCCAAATGCTCATTTAACTATTGTCATCTCTGTAAAAAAATAACTTGCCAAAATGCGTGAGTTTTTTTGTTTTTTTTTGTGTGTGTTTTTCTGTTAAATCGAGTTGAGCACAAGTTAAAAAATTCTCAAGTCGGTCGTTCCGAATGGTATCTTTGCAGCGTGAATAGAATTAGTACAGATCTGAATGGACATTCTTTCTTTTTATTCTCTGTTTCACTGTTGGTTCCCCACCTCACATGTCACGTTTAAAAATAAGTGTTGAAAACGGCACACGAGCCGTTTTACGTAGATATCCATGTTCACCATTATGGTTTTGGTGTCTAATTTCTTCTCGATCTGTTAATACAACATATTTCTGTACTCCACACATCACACTTTTTTTTAAAAAAAAAGCTGTTTTAGGTATACGAAGTCTGATCAAAATTATCGAAGCGTATGCTATAGCAAGAAAACTACAACACATATATATTCGGCATTTAATTAACTTCGAAATAGTCCTGTGTACTTTACCAATGGTTGTTTCTATTGCAAGTATTCCTAGAACAGCAGTTTTTTTTTGGATAGTGAACAGGTGTCGCGTTGAATTCTCTTTGATTTCCTCTACATCTAAATGGATTTACTTTCAAGATGGAAGAAGGAAAAAGGCGCAAGTGGCGAGATCTCGGAATATGGTTGTTTTAATGGCATTATTGCCTTACGTGGGAGTGAAATGATTAAGACAAATGATGAATCACGGAAGATCTACTGTTGAAATACTGGCATGTCACTGTAAGTTCTATTCTAATAGTTTCTTTTCTCACACTTATCACCTGTTGAACTCCCTACCGATTCCATGTTTTGCTGACTCCTAAAATCTTGAAATGTTTAAATGCAACATCTATCTCAATCTTCTGTCTTCATGAAACTTGTTCAGGTATTGTCCTTTCTCTTCACTGAAGTCGTCTCATTCTCTTCCACTCCCTGTCGACTTTTGCGCCTTGGTGGCATTATCGCCTTGCTTGGGGCGAAATGATTAAAAAATATGGTGAATCACGCACGATTGTTGATGGAAGAGATAAATAAATATTTTGTGCCGTATGTTATCAAATGCTTATGTTTATATATTGTATAAAACATAGTCATAGGCCATTCTGCATTTGTATTGCTCTCTTTTGGTTATTATAGAAATCATAAATACTCACCAGAGATGAAAATGCTAGTGGGTCACATAAAAAAATTAAGATGCAGTTAGTAGGTTTATTAAGATACTTACCACTCACGGATATAGGTTAACCGAATACGAATGTTATATTACCTCATTTGTAGATCATATATATATATATATATATATATATATATATATATATATATATATATATATATATATATATATATATATATATATATATATATATATATATGAAGAGTGAGAGAGAGAAGGGGGAGGAGGAGGAGGATGAGACACGGCTTAAGGAACCGGAGAACAGAGTTCGAATTCCACTCGAATCCACTGTATTCACTTACGTGCAATATACCCTTGGGAAAGATATGAAACCTCTTTTTCTCCCTCCAGATATGGGTAAATACTAGGAGATACTGGGTTCTATAGCCTTGGATGGCAACTGGTCTAGGAGAAGAACAACTCTGAATTCAAAACTTGCAGAGGGTTGTTTGCGGACCTTGTGTTCACGTAGTACACCAGGACTCTGTATTCAGCCATTCAAAAAGTGAGGTTGGTTCTTCAAAAAGATTTCGCCACTATAATCAAATCATATTTCTGCCTCTCGGTAACTAGGAACTGAGCTGCTTGACCCAACATACGTCGAATGATTGCTGTCGGGGGATTGTTAGTTGGTCTAGCAGCGGACGACATTCTTGACTTCTTGCAGATGTGCTCATAAACCGAAAAAATATCTTCCTAAGTATTCGATTATAAACCGGCCATATTTACTTACCTAATAATTATATTAAATCGTAAATTTGCGTGCGGTATTGAAGGCTTTATACAATAATAAATCTTAATTTCATCATTTAACGATAAATAGTATTATTATTATTTACGATGTTCACCCTGAACAAGACCCAAGGGCCAATCGAGGTACAGGGTTATAGCCTAAGAGGCTCCAGTCCAAGCAAGGTGATAATACAACTAAGACGGAAAGTGCCGCCGGAAATGAAAGAGGAGGGAATTTTTAGAAGGAACCGGAAATCCAATCCTAAACAGGAAATCAGTGGTACAGCTCTATTTATGTTGAAAAAGACCTGGGAGGGGTGATACGTAAAGTTTGATAAAAATAGATTATAATTATAGATTAAAATTTATTTACGTTTGTTTTGTTCATCACAAAATAATGAAAAAGTAATTTAGCTGATGAATAATATATCTGATCTTGTTTATTAAATGATGACATTGACAGAAAATATGACCGCATTTAAATTAGTTTTTTCCTCAGTTAATTAAACAACACTGAAATTAATGAAGCGATTTCCACCCGGCAAAGTGAATAAAATTCTATTATTCCAACCATTCCTGTCTTCTTTTTCTATTTCCTCCCTGCATGAGAAAGCAAGCAAAGAAGAAATATTCTGCAAAGTTAAAGTAAAACAAATTCTAAAGCAAAATCAGTAACACATCATGCATCCAAGCTTTCACACAGAATTAATAATCAAACTTATATTACGTTTTTGTCTTTCTATTTTTTTCCCCATTCAGCCATTTTACAAGCGGTACGAGAAGGCGCCAGTCAGATGTATCAGCCCGGGACTGAACGCGTTAGCTGAAAATTAACTGGTACCCATTTTTAAAATTTACGGCTGGCTTCATTGGCTCCGAGTGACTTCCGGTCTGTAGGAACAAAATTACGCATTCTGTAGAAAGAAATCAAAGCAGAATCACGGCTGAATAGTCTTGCACGAGTCATCATTCGTTGCTATACTGGAAACTCCGGAAGAGATTTCTCTCTTTTTTCCAGAAATCGATGAACGTTCAAAGTATTCTCACACCACGTGAAAGGCTTACTCATTATACCTTATGTCCTTTCGCCGGTGACCTGTACATTATGCAGTCGTAGAAACACTAAAGAATATTTTTTAAAAAATACCAGGACATTGTAAATTGCGTAGCTGTCATTAAGTCTATAGAATGCGCTGACTGCATCCCTACAGATAGCAGCGGACCACATCCTTGACTTCTTGAAGATGTGCTCATAAACCGAAAAAATATCTTCCTAAGTATTCGATTATAAACCGGCCATATTTACTTACCTAATAATTATTTCCTTGTGTTTGACATTACAAAATTTCAGTGGTAATATGTCGTTGAAGTGACCAAACTAACCATGCTGTATATGCTGTAAACCTTATTATGGGGAAAAAACGAAAAGCGTACCGAACTGTAATATTAATCGTCCGCATTGAATGAGTGGAACCAGCCCGTAGTCGCAAAGTTGAAATCTCAGCAATATTATTATTATCATTATTATAAGCTTACGCATTAACAAAAACTGTGCGCGTAAAGGAATCAACACGTCATGGTAGTTTTACGCCATAAGCTATCATTGCAACATGCAGCGTTGATTCCATCAGGTTCAGATTTAAAAAGACTTGATCCGCTATATTTGGTGTCCTCACACACACACACACACACACACACACATGCACACACACGCGTGCGCGCGCACACACACATGCACACACACACACACACACACACACACACACACATATATATATATATATATACTTGTCAGCTGTCAGTATACCTCATAACACCCCTGAGCACTTAGCCTTGGAGCCGGTAGAATGGAGATCAGCGAGTTTTGGTGGACTCAGCAGTTTTCATTCAGCTTTTCTGAATAGTCTTCAAGAAGCGAGAGTAAGATCTAAAAGGTCACCCAATCTAACAATGATCTCATCCCACAATTCTTATTATTGCTCCATATGTGGGCTCCTTTGTAAATCACTAGCGGCTCTTTAGTGCCATTTAAGGTTATCGCATAAAATTTCATAACTGTATCAACTAAGTTGTCAGATCCTCATACGTTAAAACCGAGGGGAGAGTCCATTATTATTGTTATTGTTATTTTAATATATATATATATATATATATATATATATATATATATATATATATATATACATATATATATATATATATATATATAGCCCCCATCGTACTGGGGTCGCCTTTGGTTGAGGGGTCGATTTCATAACCAAACTCTATTCTTCTCTCACGGGCGTCTTCTACCGGTCGGGGGATTGCTAGTTGGTCTGTTCGGCGTTTGTTTGTTGAGAACTTCAATAAAAGGACTTTTAAACTTATCTATATTATTAACACGTCGTCGTGTACATTTTTAACTAGCCAGTCGGGTTGCTCTGTCTCACTCAATGGGGAGCAAGTTACTCGAGACGCAAAATTAGCACGCCTAATGTGTATGATGTGTAAAACTTAATGACTTTTCTAACTCTAACATCCCACCTTCGTCTGCGCCAATCAGAATCGACATCCGTATTTTGTCTACCAGCTGAACCTAAGGTCAGCCTCAGAAAGTCTGAGACAAATACACTGACTTTAAAAAGTGTGTGTGTTTGTGTGTCTATATGTTACAGTTCTCAGAATATATCTGTAGAGAAGACGATGACTTGTGACTTCTTGCTCGCACAGCTATCGACAGCACCAAAGGGTTCTGTCTACCCAATTTCAATCACAAAGATGGGGTCAACCCGTGGTATGGTTTTCAGGCACTTTCTAAAGCTGCCGCACGCTGGGATCGTTCGATAACATTAGGAAGTCTCCTTCCTGACAAATCAACAATGGTGTGATTCTAACCCGGATCTCAGAATGCAGACGTTCTAACCATTCAGCCACGGACTCTCTCTCTCTCTCTTTCTCTCTCTCTCTCTCTCTCTCTCTCTCTCTCTCTCTCTATATATATATATATATATATATATATATATATATATATATATATATATATAGTTAAACCTAGAGAGGCAGACAAACCTACCAAGGTTTCACCTAAGCGGGTCGTCAGGAAAGCCAACCTTCCCTGACGATCCACCTAGGTGAAAACTTAGTAGGTTTGTCTGGCTCTCTAGGTTTATCTAGGTCTGCTTCACTCATTGTATTGAGCACGTTATTTAGCTATTTTTGTGTACTGGCAACGGTTTTTTTTTCTTTGGGCTTTGGACTTGCATACGAGACGATTATTTTCGGCAAACGTACATCTTTTTGGTTCTTTCTTTTTTTATACTCCCCCCCTTTGGTATTGGTTTGATTATTTGCATATCAAAATACTGAATGTTTTCCGAGCGAGTATAGTTTCTTATACTTATAAGATTTCTATTAATTATATATATATATATATATATATATATATATATTAAATTTTATCATATAATTTAGTAATTATTGGTGAGAATAAATTCTTTTTTAATACTACCCATATTTTAAACATCTGAATAGATATCATAATATGACTTCGTTGTCAAGGTTTTTGAATTTTCGTATACTTGTATTTTGATTGGTCCTTCTAGCTTTTGTAACAACGTTTTCCCCTTGCGAAGGATTGTTAATTAATTTGAAACTTTTAAAACCATTTATTTTACATTCAACATCATCACTTGATAAGACACCGGGGGTGTTGAAACAAAATGTCTATTTTTGTAGTGATTTTATAACATATTTATGTTATAATTTTTTTTTTAAATAAATAATTATATATATATATATATATATATATATATATATATATATACATGTGTGTGCGCGTGTGTGTGGCATATTTTTTAAATATTTACATATACATATACACTCAGACAAGAACACAAGCACATATTTATAAATCTAAAAGACAATAGGAAAACTGTAATAGTTGCTGACGCGTTTCGTCCGACGTGGAAGGATTTAGAGAACGCTTTTTTCATAATGTTAACTGAAATTACGTCAATTACTGTCACGTGTGGAGATATTGTTTTTATAGTTGTGTTTGTGTTCCTTCTAGTTGCTAAGGACATTTTGTTTTGTTATTATCAGTTACTTTGTTTTAATAAATTCATTTCGTTTCGCCTTAAAAAAGTCCACATCGGATGAAACGCGTCGGCAAATATTAAAGTTTTTCTATTGTCTTTTACATTTATAAATATTCTCTTTTTCTACAGGTTAACTCTGAGAAGATTTTCACACGCAAAGCTATAAATCTCAATTGAAAGCTAAAAATGAACATCTTTATTAATTGGTTAATTATTTAAGAAAGCATATTTTGGAATACAGTCAAACTTTAGGTATACATTCAATGACAGTATGACATAAACAAATAATTGTTCACACATTGGTATGGCACATGAATGCTTGATGCAGAATATGCATTACACTTCTTCAAAATGTTTGTCATCGATGAAAATACACCTATTTCCATCCAATGTTTAAATATTAGGCTAGTGCAAAAATAATGACGTAATAATGTCGTTTTTTGACGTATTTTTAACGTCAAAAAACGACATTATTACGTCATTATTTTTGCACCAACCTAATAATAAAAATAGTATAGACCTCATGGATTTGGCTAACCGAATGACCTGATGCAATTTTAACTTTACAATCTCCGTGCAATCAATTACTACACACCTGGCGAAAAAGATCTAGATTCACTCCACATCTGACGATGATTTTAAGCCCGCCTCGAGACATCTACTTCACAAACACACTTAAAAATTTACAATTCCGGCGTACTCTTATTCTCCCTAAACCTGTCAGACCATAAGGTAACATAAGGTAATAGTAAAACATTCGTCTTACATTGACCGTGCAGCCAGCGCAGCTGTCGGTTTATGAAATCTTCCTCTTAAAATATTTTATGCTTATATATATATATATATATATATATATATATATATAGGGGTTTCATTCCTACCCCTTTTGGGGGTTTGAGAAGAACATCAGCATTTTTATGTTATTATATGCACACAGAGTTCCAAGTACTATTCTTTTATTTGCTACTGTTGAAAATCGTAGAATGATGCAGTTTCTGTCATTTGCTACAGTTCTTTGTTTGTGATTCTGTAACACTAGTCCATGAGGATCCGGGAAGAATGGCCCTCACTGAAAACTACACCCTCTCCGCCATTATTAACCATGAGTAATTACTTTTGTAGCAATATCAGTTGTCAGCTGATATCTTGTTTCGAACACACCCACAGGATGTTATAAAAATCGTTCTGACAATTATCGTCTTCACAAAGAAGGTCACCTTAGTGAAGAAGACAGCTCAACCGACCCTGACAAAGAAGGTTACCTGAGTGGAGGCAGACGCTGATTTCTTGATGAATTACTTTATTTTTAGATGAAATCTGGCAAGACAAAGAATATACTCTATAACTCAATAGTTTCTAGCAGTCTAAACTAGAGAACCGCTCGCTCGCCACGCTAAAAGAAGGCTCACGATGATAGACCATTCGCCTCCTTTTTCTCGCCTTTTCACCTACAGTCGGCCCTTACGAAAAGGTTGCAACTGAATCAAATTTGCCGATTGCTACAATTTCGTGCCATAGTTTTAGTTTGTGGGTAACGGTTCAACCAAATATTTATTTTCCTAGTATTAAGCCACAAGCATTCTATTAGAAAAAGCTACACCCTGCTAACAAATCTGGTGTATCGTCTTAACTGCAAAGCTAGTTTCTCTTCGTGCTAAATTGGATATCCATTTTAATTGTTGATAAAGGTTCTCGAATAATGTCGTTTCTGTTAATTGGCACACTTCTATGTGATTCTCTAACGTCAGTCCAGGAGGTTCGATGAAGGATTGTCCTCGCTGAGGTTTTCAATGCCGCAATGATATTTTTAACCATTGATCTGGGAAAATGTTTGCATACAAACAGTTGTAGGTATTTCTGAACGAATTTAATACGAGATCTGACGAGACTGTTTAAGAACATGATACGAGCTTTTAGATTAATGTTTAGATTTTGTTATGGCTTGCGGTGTTAGGTGAAATTAGCCCCAGTACAGCATATTTCTTGTTCAATTTCTTTGTCTCCCATGCTGAATTTGTTGCAATAGAATTCAATGAACTTACGTTTGGTTTATTGACTGTTAAACCCCATACCCACTTCCTTTACTGAACTTTGAAATTAAGTAAATATATCCAAATTTGTATTATTGTCGAAATGTTTTTTTTTCATTTTCATGTATATGAACAAGTTTAATTTGTTTCTTTAATGTCCTCATCATAGAATTCGAAAATATATTTCGTTAATTCATGACCATCCACAAAATGCATTTGCTGTTTAAGTGATTTTTCTCCGGAAATACAGAGAAAAATCCTACTAGAAAAATAAAATTGAATTTGATTTCTGTCCTGGATAAATTTAGAAATTCATTTGGGACTTAATCCGCTTGTTCTTTATTGAATCATTTGTTTTTATAGATTTGTGAAAAACTGATTTTTTATCAATTTAGAATCCCTTTTTCCACTGCAATTAAAATAAAC
The DNA here is from genome assembly GCA_963932145.1 of Acanthosepion lycidas. Classification (NCBI taxonomy): domain Eukaryota; kingdom Metazoa; phylum Mollusca; class Cephalopoda; order Sepiida; family Sepiidae; genus Acanthosepion; species Acanthosepion lycidas. Next base: position 98,767,210 of record OZ010579.1, read on the forward strand.
TTTTTTTTTTTATCCTATGCACTATTTTTATTTGAAAACGAAGTAATTCAATTTTAAAATCCCTTCTTCTTTTTGCATCCTTCTTCCTAGACTGAACAATTCCCCACTCCCACCAGTGAAATTATCTTCATCCCTATTTTCCCTTGAGAAAGCAAGACGCATCCAGTATGCCTCAAATATACCACAAAATATATAGTTATTACGAGTGATTTGTGACCAAGAATGTGTTTCGTTGTTGGTGGAAGAGTTTTATTTTTTATCGTTGACTTTCAAAAAGACATCATTCTATCCATTAAAAAAATGAATACTACACAGTTTTAATACTTTTCAGTTAACCCTACCCGCCATTAACCCTTGTGCCAAATTAAACTAACCTTCGCATTGTGTGATGGATGGAGGAGCGGGTGGAGAAATCGGTGAGTTCGATGCATTGATTTTTGCGTAAATACCCTTGGGAAAAGTACGAATCAATTAACTTACGTTAGACAGTAGGACAGACTGGGTTCTTTAGCCTAGGATGGCAATCATTTTAACAGAAGTACAGTCTTGAAATGAAAACCTGCGACTGAATCTATCACCAGTCATGTTGAACATTCTTGTTTCTGGGGGGTATGGCTCTCGACGGTCAATAAGTGGCATTCATGTTGTAAAAGTTTCTATCACCATGATATCTAACTGTTCAAACAGACAACGATCGTGTATGTATATATATATATATATATATATATATATATATTATTTAGAATATTTATTCATCGCTACACAGAAATTGCCATGTTTCGGAACAAAATAATAAATAAATAATATTACATTATGCTATACTGCGTATCGAGCATGGTTTTAAAAATAAATGCTAAGCAATGGTGGATCATAATACTGACTATTCTTTCTTATATATATATATATATATATATATATATATATATATATATATATAACAATATATATATATATATATATGTATATATATATACATACATATATATATATATATATAGATAGATAGATAGATAGAGAGAGAAAGAAAGAGAGAGATTGAGAGATAAATACTTTTTATCTTAATCATTTCACCCCTATCAAGGCGGTAATGCCACTCGCACACAGGAAGTTAGTGAAAGTGAAAGTGAAAGTGAAAGAAAAGACTGGGTATAGAGAGGATTGTGGAAAGGATAAAAACTGAACGAAATTCAAAAAGTCAGAAGATGGCGACTGACGCTGCTTTACATTTTTGAAGATTGTAATTATCAAGGACGCACGTAAACGGAACAGAGTTTCACGTGCGGGAAATACGAGTAATGAAACTGTTGGAGTAGAAGTGGCTGTTACATTAAACTATTTAAACATTAAAAGGGGGCATCTAGATGCCTCGTTAAATTCATGTAGTTGGGGTACCAGATTAGAAGGCTCGTCAGAGTAGTTGTCATGAAAATATTTGTAGAAAAGACAGAGGGAAGTTACATCACGTCAGGGAAATGTTAATGAAGTCAAGATTTTGTCAAGAACCTCGAGATGAACGGCAGGAGCACCAGACCTTATATGGCAACAGTATTCAAAGCAGGGACGCATGCTAAATTTGTAAATGTGCAAGATGGACTCTGACTAGTATAACCTTCTGGTACGACACAGTGACCCAACTTTCGTTCCAGTAGATGCAGCGATTGATGCAGTCGCCCCCCTTCAAGTAAGTTGAAAACGTTAGGCCAAGAAGGCACAGCGTGTTGGTCTCCAGGAGTTTAGTATCAACCATACTGATGGTGGGCAGAAAAGTTAATTAAAAAGGGATGTTTGTTTTGGAGGCATTTAAATTTACGAGTCATTTCCTGCTACAGTTATCCACTGATTGAAGGTCCTTTTCAAGAGCAGCGGCTAGGCTAACTTTGTAAGCTCTGACGGATTTGCTATTGAGACAACAGTGTCATCTACATAAATGCCTAATTGGGAAGATCATTGAAGAAGATACCTGCATTCGTTTGAAAGGATCTGGAAGCGAGCCTGTTCATTACAGCATTTAATAGGGATGATTGGATTAAATCAAACCATCGTCCAGTATTACCATAACCCTATATCTTATGTAGAGGACCATCGTGCCAAATCCTGTCAAATTATTATCGTTATTATCAAGAGCTTGATATACATATTCAGTGATAGCAGTTAGCACTTCAAGAGTAGGCTTAGCAAAACGGAAGCTATGTTGTTAGTCAGAGAGTTGGTTGTGAGGAGTAACATGCTCAAACAATTCAGCATTGATTAAAACTTCGAATATTATGCCGTAAAGCGGTCGGAGAATGATAGGGCGATAGTTAAAGGGGTTAGAAAGTTCTCCAGAGTTGTCCAGGGAGGAACTACAGAGAGTGACTTCCAACAAGCTGGAAAGCAGGAAACAGCGAGGCAATAGTTGCAGAATTTGGAGAGAAAGGCAGCCAGCTCGGAAGCGCATAATTTTAGGACGATAGCTGGGATCCCATTACCTTGCCTTATGTGAGTCATTTTTTTTTTTTTTTTTTTTAGAAGTGATGTCTGAGGCCTGTGATGGGTTTATGCGCATATCACTCAGTAAAGCCTCTGGCCTAGTGGTGAAATCAAGTGTGGGTAATCTAAATCAGTCGAGAGTTGATTTTGTTTCTTTTTTTTTAAGCAATTCACCCCAAGCAAAGCGGGAGTACCCCTAGTAAGCATGTGACTACAAAGAGTGTAAGTAAGGGAAAATACTGGGTATGCGGTGGGGTTGAAGAAAGGATAAAAGAAGAACAGGGATCAAGTCAACAGAACATTACATTTAATTTTTTTAATTTTATAGTTATCAGGAAATCAAGTAAGAGGAAGTGTGTTCCACGGGCGGGAAATGCGGGAGTAGAAGAGGCGGTTAGATTTAATTGTTTCCGCGGTAAAAATGGTGGGACCGAGATTTTAACCTACTAGCACGCTTAAATTCCTGCAGTCTTGGCACCAGTGAAAATATCTCGGCAGAGTAGATATCATGAAAATATTTATAGAAAAGACACAGGGAAGCCACATTACGTCGGTGAGAAAGTGACTGGAGAAAATACCCCGGATCAGGACGGATCACATTACATGTCCGTCTTTGGATTTGGTCGAGAACTTCAAGATGAACAGCGAGGGCACCACACCATATATGGGAACAGTACATTTGTAGATGTGAAAGATGGACAGAAGAGAAAAAACCTTCTGCCAACTTTCCTTGCGGTAAATGCAGTTATTGATTCAATGCAAATTTTCCACCGCAGGTCAGTGGAGAACGTGTGACCAAGAAGACGCAGTGAGACGGTTTTGTAAAGTTGAGCATCAGCCATTGTGATAGGAGACAGGGAAGTTTCTCTATGGTGAGTAAATGACAGCAGTTTCCTTTTAGATGCATTAAACTTCACAATCCATTTCCTGCTCCAGTCAACCACAGATTGGAGGCCGTTTTCGAGCACGACGACTAGATTAACTTTGTCATTGAGGCAAGAGTAAATAGCAGTCTTATTGGCGTAGATGCCGACTTGAGAATTGATGACGACAGGAAGATCATTGATGAAGAACAGAAACAGTGTAGGACTGAGATTAGAGCCAAGAGGGACACCTGCATTCGTATGGAAAGAACTGGAAAAGAACCCGTTCAGAACAACCTTCATTTCACAATTAGACAGGAATGATTGGATTAAATCAAATAATCGTCCTGTAATACCATATCTCTGAAGCTTACGTAGAAGGCCAGCATGACAAACTCTGTCAAACGCCCTCGATATATCTAGAACAACAGCTTGAGCTTCGCCGTTATTATCAAGAGCTTGGTATATATATTGTTATCACCGTAAGCACATCAGCGGTAGACTAGGCAAAGAGGAAACCATATTGCTTACCAGAGAGCGGATCGTGGGAGGTGAGATGCTTAATTACTTCGGCATTCATTAAAGCCTCGAAGACTTTGCCGAATTGTGTTAGGAGACTGTTGAGACGTTATTTAGATGGGTCAGAATTTTATCCAAGACAGGGACGACAGAGGACTTTCAACAAGCTGGAATGGAATGAAGAGAAATTACGTGCAAAGTATTCAGCCTTATCTGCTGTAGATGTTAGGACTTCGAATTGATTGAATAGATGAGGGATTGAGGATTTCCTGATGTTCAACACACTCTTGAAGAGCCACCAATAATCACTAGAACCGAACATGTGAGATGCCATACGTTGTTTCATTCTTTCAACCCTCAGTAAATTTGCTTCTTTCAGGACACGCCTACTATCATTACGAGCATAAACAAAGTGACGCCTGTTGCATTCAGATATGACATCAAATTAGCTAGTGCTGAAGTAGTTTCCGTAATAACGTGTTTTCGTGTAGTTAGGTTGTACTCCGCCAAACCGGTTTTGATTGATTTGTTTTCTGGTTTTCTGATTGATTTGTTTTCTAAACCCCCCCCTGGTTAATGCCATATCAGCATTATGCAGGTTATTTAAAGCCATAAATATTTTAAGATTGTAAGAATATTTGGAGATAATAATGATTTACTCATAAAAGTCCTAATAATTAATCTATGGCTGGAGGAAAAGACGAGAAAACCTATGTCATTCCCGCGTAAGTTAATATAACGAACTCGGATGGATATGGAAACCGGCTCCATGACTTCTAATACTGAGCCGTCATATATTAAACCACCCGCACATCCAAGCTTACAGGACCTTGCATTCACAAGCGATCGCCTATCTAGATACTGACTAACTTCTGTTTACCTTAACATAGGAGAACCGGTGTTTCTATGTGTTATGGCTCTAAGTCTTCTTTTTTTTCAGACTGCTCTTTCAACTTCGTCTTTTATGCATTATCTTACATCAGGACAGAGTCGCTCCTGACACTTCAAGTTATACTATTTATTGTCGAACTGAAAAATGTTTGTCTTTTTATTACTACTCCAGCTCGTTGTTACACCAACCATTTGACAAGCTCATATGGTAGTTTCCTCCCTGCTTCTCACGGCCCTCCCCTCTTTCCTTCTTTATTTCTTGTTAGTGTCAATTTCGCCGTATCCATTACCTCATTGGTTTTCCTAGAAATTTCAAAGCCTCTTTCTGATTCTAATTACAAATGTACTTTTGCTAGAAAACTAATTTTCAACTGCTATTAGACTTTACCTGGAAAAAAGAAGACATGAACTCTTATCTTTCCAATAAAGAAAGTTTCCAACTGTAAAATATTCACTTTTAAAATACAGATATCATTATATCTTAAGAGAAAACGGATTAAGTTTTCGAAAAATATACATATACTTAATTTATCTAAGGAACTAAAAATATCACATTTGGTTGCATTCGGATGTCCACGAACAGTTACACCTATACGCTTTAGATCTGTGGTTTTAAATGCTTACCACGGATCTTTAAGACAGGTGAAAAGGCGTTGGATTACTTGAATTAACACAGGTGAAAATGATGTCTAAAATAAATCAACATCGTCTAAAAGTACATTTCTCTGCATGAGGTTAAATACTTACTGATATGTCTACTCTCTTTCCTGTATAAACACACATACACAAAACACACACATATGTGTGTGTGTGTGTGTGTGTGATAAAATGAAATAAAAACAAATTAGGAAACGAATCTCAATCTAACGTTTCATCTTTATGAAGTCTTCGTCAGAGATCAGGAATAGAAATAAAATTCAAAGAGACACAGTTCAGAACTATTATGATCTTTGTAGTTCTTATTGGTCAGATACGCCTCACGTGTATAAACGCAATACATGAGGACAATTTAGTCTTCTAAATTTTGTGATAGTGTAAGATTATGTAAGTAAGGAAACGCTTGTGTTTAGGTGTATGTAGGACGGTAATTCCCGTAAACGTATGGGGTAAGTCTACAGATGACACTCTCCTATTTTGTCGGTGAAATGTAGCAATATGTTGCAATATAATTTTGTATTTGGTGGTGTTTTTCTTGTATATGTACATGATTATGTGGGGAACATATGTGGTCGTCAACTCTGTGTGGGTTGGTGAAACGAAGTAAGACATGGTAATAATCTAGTTTCGGTTAGATTTAACATGTGTAATTTTGAAAAAGAGGGGAAATTGTAAAATCCTCATTGTTTTAGAATTATGTGAGATTCATGACTAATGGATCTTTAGAAATATGGTGATATGATGTAATGTTTTAAACGGATGTTTATAGTTGTTAGCAATGTTTTGAATATATTTATATGTTCATTTTTATTAAGCGTTAATTAGTGAAATCAAAGTTATGGCCCACGACGTTTCACTGTAAGACAAGAGAGTTAGAATGTTTGTCTAAACGCAAGTCTCTATTGTGTTGATAGATCTGAGTTTTTAGATCAAGTGATGTTTCCAGCAAGTAAACGTTTTTGCACTGTAAATACCTTATCTGGTGAATTCCCGCATTTTAAATGGAGTTTGGTTTATTTCTCTTCCTGATTATATCCCAGATTGTCTTGGAGGTGTTGGTAGCGATCCTGGTGTTAATAATGGCTAATTCTTTAATGAGTTTAGTCGAAATGGTGTTGAAGGTCAAGACTATGAATTTTGTGTAACTTTTTTTTTTTTTTTTTTTTGGATGTATTGATTTTGTGAGCTCGTTTTTTAACGTTTAGGATGAAATGTTGCTGGAAACATCACTTGATCCAAAAACTCAGATCTATCAACACAATAGAGACTTGCGTTTAGACAAACATTCTAACCCTCTTGTCTTACATTGAAACGTCGTGGGCCATAACTTTGATTTCACTAATTAAGGCTTAATTAAAATGAACATATAAATATATTCAAAACATTACTAACAACTATGAACATCCGTATGTAGTGGATAAGTCTAACTGTTTTCTCAACATATTCCTCTTCTTCATTTAGATATACTAGGGTTACCTATTCTAAGAGGTCTGAGGTAAAGTCTTATGATGATTCCAGATTTTATTCTCTGGTTAAGGAGCAAAGAGACATTGATTAGATCGTTTTTGTTTGTGGCTTTTCGGTAAACTTTAAAATCTAATTTATCATTGTTACGAATTAATATGATGTCGAGGAAACGTAGAAAGCTGTTTGTTTCAAATTCGTGTATGAATTGGATGGTAGGTTCAAACTTATTAGGTTTTGTTATTACGTTTAATAGGTTTAACTTTAAGGATAAAAGACAAAACGGTCATCTATATATCGCAAGTAAGTATAGCTGTTTGGTAAGATATGTTTAAAGGGGTCAAATAATAAAAATTCTAGAAAGATGCGAGAACACAACTGATATGTGACCTCATGTGTAAACCGAATTTTCTGTAGAATATATTATTGAAAGAAAAGTAACAGTAGCTAGTAATTAATTTGAATATCTTAATAAATTTGTAGACAGATATAGGAAGGTTTTCCTTGGATTTTGGAGGTGATTTCTTAATATATAAAGGCATGCCGTGATGGATCTATAGGTATATAGTGATTTAATGGCGAAGCTCGCCATAGGCATGTTAGTCACATTTATGTTACGTATTCTTTGAAGTCATCAGAGTTTTTGATGAGTGTCTTGCTGATGGTGCCTGTGTTTGGTTTGGTTTATTTTACGGCATATAAACCGCAATGGGTTATTTAATGCCAACAAAATTTTATTGTTGTTAATATTTTTTTCCAAAAATTTATTTATGTTATTTTTTTTTCTTCAAAAATCTATTTCTGGTAATATTTTGTTTCAAATATGTATCGCTGGCATATATATATTTCAAAAAATATATAGCTGGTATTTTTTTTCAAATCCCAAAATGGATTGCTAGTAATGATTGTTTTACAAAAAAGTTATTGCTGGTAATTTTATTTTACAAAGTATTTCTGGTATTAAAACCAATTTTTACACTTTCATGGTATTTTAACCAGAGTTTGGGGGTTAACTGTTATCCCATAATTGGGACCCTAACAGATGCTATCACCCCGGGTCAGGGTTAGGATAGACCTGGGAACACCAGCAATTAAGAGGTGGTTCTACACTTCTCAAGACCTTCTGATCAAAGGCCTTGCAGTTGGATTTAGTTTATCGTCTAACCCAGGACACGGATGTAGTTTATCGTCTCACCAAGGACACAAATGGTGCCTAGGAACAGAGTTAGAATTCTTGTTATGGCACTAGTTAACTTATGGGTTGCAGTATTAATTCCGGACACACTGTATCTGATGGGTATGTCAGGTTCATGTTTCTTGGGTAAGCCATATAATTTGGTTATAGTGGGGAGGAATTCGATTGAGCTGGACTAAGATATATTTTTGTTTTTTTTAAGAGTCTCCATATTGTTTTGTTGAATCTAAATGTGTCAGTGTTAATAGTTTATTCATTGGTTTTAGTGCAGGTGTTGTCGTCATTTAAAAGGGTTTTTTAATTGTTCAATGTATATGTTGATGTCCATTATAACTATACCGCCTTCTTTGACGGAAAGGGTTATGATGATGTTTTTGATCGTGGATCAAAAGTTTTTACTGCTTGTATATATTTCCTGGGGGGTGTAGTATGGTATTAGCAAGGGTGGCTGATAATATACCATGTACGAAACCTTTTTCATATTCAATGTGGCTAAAATTATGTTTTTTTTTAGTTAAGGTGGTGATTGTGTCATCTTTCTTCACACCGGTGGCGAATTTTAGATTTAAACATAAAGATTATGTTTCAATAACAGAGAGTTTGAATGTGGAGATGTTGTGGATAAGACTCGGATTACCAATTAACTTCTATGTGTTGCCTTGTACATAGGTGGCGGAGTTTGATTTTTAGTCGAAATTGTTGTTTGTTGTTTGTGTGCGATATTGTCCGTCGCCA